>OX421502.1:18415299-18797799 GCA_949126835.1 Anisus vortex | reverse complement strand
ATACAAAAACCATCCCAGCCTATATGTCCTAACTTGACATATTTCCTTGCACTCCCTGTGGAACAAACGGCCTCCGCAACAAATCTCCAAGGCACTTGGGTCTGAGCGAACTTCTTAAGTTCACCCCAAGTTCATTTCTTCATTTCTTCGTCGCACGATCTTCTCCACGTTGCCCTAGGCTAGGCCTGTCAGCTTTGCTTTGACCCTGTGGGTTCCATTGGAGAGCTTGTCTCGTGATGTCTTCAGCTGGCTTTCTGATAGAGTGGCTCATCCATCTCCATTTCTATCTGTTGGCTGATGGTGTCTAAATGTCCTAAATTCACTGGAAACGATAGGGCTCCATATTTGACAAGCAAACTATCTACCTCCAATCCCAATTCACACGATTACATGCCTACCTCAGGGTACTTTAATTTAATCTTAGTTGTATGAAGAATCTCTCCACGTAAATCGTATTTTAGATTCTTAATGGTATGAAAATAATAAGTCTTTGCTCCTGCCTATTAGAAGTATACATTAATTTCTTCAGTACATTACATTATTGGGTAGTTCTATTAATTATCAATATAAAAATAATTTATAGTAAAATAACTAAAGACTACTAGATCTATATCCTGCTGTGTCTTTTGTAATGTTTATAGTTCTGAGAAATGTTAACGGTCTACTGCATCTAATATTCATGGCCCCTGTCTTCCGTTCCCCCATCATACCCTCCCACTATCTTTCTGCTGGTTTATTTTGTCACAGGATATAGCAACATGAAACTTCCATTCTGTGCACCAAGTGGGGATAATAGACAACAGGGCGTGGTCGAACAAATGTAAAGCGTGAAAAAAGAGGATATAAAGACAGAAAGGGGCGAGGAGAGAGACAAGAGAGATTGACAAAGAGAAATAGAGAGAGAAAGATAAATTGATAGACTGACAAGCGGGTATGTTGTTGGAAGAAAACAAGGAAATGAAAGGCACACAATGAAAGAAAGAAAGAGGAGACGGTTGAATAAGGAGGGTGAACTGTACAAAGAAGTTGGTGTAAATAGATAGATAGATAGATAGATAGATAGATAGATAGATAGATAGATAGAGATAGAGAGAGAGAGAGAGAGAGAGAGAAAGAAAGAAATATAGACTATCCAGAGAAAGAGAGGTAGAGACAGACAAAAATTAGTAAGAAATAGATAACGAGCGATATATAGACTATATATATATAGAGAGAGAATGAAGGATTTTTTAAAGGTGGTGAACAAGGTGTAAGATAGTGAAAAGGCATAGACTAGAGAGAGAGAGAGAGAGAGAGAGAGAGAGAGAGAGAGAGAGAGAGAGAGAGAGAGAGAGATGAGAAGAGCGAGAAAAAAATACCAGACATAGACCGAGACAGAGGGACAAAGAGAGAAAGTGAGAGAGACAGAGAGAATGATAAAGAAATGTATTTGTTTTTTAGTAAGCCACCGACACTGTCATGTAACCAGCTGATAAATTGAATTTATTGTATTTTAAACATGGCGCGAAAGGAAAAGGAAGGAGGGTTGTGATGATGTTGGTGTAATAAATGGATGTCAGTTTAAACAATTTCAGTAAACACCAATGTAAGAAGAATGCACACAGAGACGGCGCTGTAGTGTATTTAATGTACAACTCTTTGTGTGTGTGTGTAATAACAGTAATAGCAAGTAGACCTCCAGGCCTACATATTGTGCAAAGCATGCCTCTAATCATAGAACAGTTCTTGTCATGTTAAAGTTAAAATAGGCAGGTTTAAGCGCTAAGATTAGTTAGGTTTAGTTTAGAACTGAGGTGAATGGAAGGGGGGAGGGTGCAGATAGTTTATGGGTCGTCTATAAATGACGCACCTAGGGCCTAGGGTTGTGAAAAAAGGGGAGGGGATCAAACAATTATGACGATATGTGGGACTGTTTAAACATTGAGACGTCTTTAAATGAAATTCCCACTTTAAAATAAGTTAAATTGATTAACTCCAGTTATTGTCATATTGTAAATATGGTGTGGGTTCTCTATTCGGGGAAGGGGTCATATTCGAAGGGGACTTACTTTTAGTGAAGGCGGTTGACGAGGGGTAGAAGGGTTTAGGAAGAGATAGCTTGAAGTCATTTATGAACGGCCCTTTATTTCATTTTTTTTTGTACGCCGAGCGATGGGGCGTGGTGGAACATGTTGGCTAAACTAGCTAGGAGGAAAATCAACGATTTAACATTATTCAACACACTTAGGAATAAGCAAGCTAAGACTAAAGCCGCGGATAAGTGTAGTACGTAATAATGTCCTATAGTGAAGAAGAATATAACAAATATAGGTCTAGCTTATAACTAAAAAAATATGTAAATATTAACAAACTGAAAGTGAAACAACAACCACGTATTTTCACTAACGCAAAATAAAACGTTTTTATGCTTTGCCATTTTTTTAAAAATTGAAAGTCTATACAATAAGTTCACTATAGGCGTACACTCATATCTAGCATGTGTAAGCTAATTCTCAAAACTGTTGAAGTAGCCTACAAGTCACATATAATTAAATTTATTTTAAGTTAGGCTACATCTTGCTTCTTTTAGGTACCTCTGTCAACAAAAACGGGTAATTTATTTCAGCCAAGGATGTTTTACAACCTTCCTGTTATATAAATCTCTTTTGTCAACATCCAGGTATTTTACTCCAGATAAGTGGTTCCTAAAGTTTATCATATGATGCGCCCTTTTTTAAATTAAGCTTATCCCGCACCGCCCTTCTATAAGTCAAAGCCCTATATGCCACACCATTCCCCATACACACACACACATACAGACTGAATCAAATACAGAGGGTTAAAAATAAATAATGTGCAATATTCGACGCCTCTCCCTGTACAGGCGCCTCGGCTCCCGTATGGCGTCGCGGTGCACACTTTGGGAACCAAGGTACTGAAGTCTATAGTCTGTAGGCCTATATTAAATAAAAAAGAACAAAAATATTTAGTTTTTAATACATATTTCCATCCAGAGTTTAATCAGGTCTCGTATGAACTCTATTTCCATTGGCTAGTTTGTTTGTATTTTACATCCGTATTGCCTCTACAAATATATACCGCTAAAGCATGCCAAATGTAAAAAAAAATAAAAAAATTGTATGCATAAGTATGACTGTGTGACATATTTCTGAGGAAAATGTCCGTGTTTGCGCGTTAGAAAATCAATCATATATAAGAATTGCATATTATCAACTGACTCTAAGACTGTCTCATAATTCAAAGTGTAGCCTATAATTATATTTTATAAAAAATAAAAAAAATAAAATTCTGCTGAAGAGGCCGGGATGCTTTTGGCAGTGTCAACAAATCTGAGCCCGAGATAACATTGGGATGTTTGTTTTTTTTCTCTTCAGTGCTTTGCTATTAGACTACCGGGTTTTATTTACGTACTTATAGTTGGTAATCCCAGTTTTACTGAAGTCCTAGACTGAACAACGCTCGACTGTTAGGTTTAGTTTCGTATACACACTTAGTCTATATCTCATGGACAAAGAACATGTTTTTTTCTGGGGATTATATTTTGCCAATTAAATTTATCTTTTGGCTGCGACATATTTTTCTAGTCTTTCTTTGGCGTATGTTTTTGTCTTCTATGCTGGCTGTGCAACAACTAGTTTATCTACGATTCATTTCTCTGGTGTAACTTTCATATAGAGGCTTTTACAACATACATATTTTTTTACTTAAAGCGGACCTGTGGATATTGTTTTACTTAAGGTGGACCTACCTGTGGATATTGTTTTACTTAAGGTGGACCTACCTGTGGATATTGTTTTACTTAAGGTGGACCTACCTGTGGATATTGTTTTACTTAAGGTGGACCTACCTGTGGATATTGTTTCCATGGAACAAAGATTTTTTTCACTGATTTTTTAAAATATATTATTGCTTTAAAAAATAAACTTTTACGTCAAATACAGACTGAAATATAGTCTGGGGACACTTAGGGTGACTGTATTTGATGAAATTCTGATCAATTGGAAGGTTTACACGATGGGCCTATATATTGTCAAGTATGTTCTAGTTTTGATGTCAGAGCAGGGTATACTATATTATAACAGACCCCCGTCTGGATACTAAATACGGGCCTCTTAACCGGGATTCAAACACTATCCACCATGAATGGCCAAATATAGGGTATTTGATAACAAAAAGGACCAAGTTATCCCGGGCTTACAAGTTGAAAAGAAGGGTCTATTATTGTATAAAATTGCACGCAGACATATTGATTTTTTGATTGCTTTTTGTGTTGTTGTTTTTTTCCTATCGACGAGACTTGTAAATTGATTAACCCTTACTCAACTTATTGTTTACCTGAAAAGTTTGTACATTACATCTTTTATATCTTGTTTGTTGCTTACATAAATGTTGTTGTTTTTTATCCTTAGGTCAAAGATAACAATCAGCAACAGTGTGAATGCGGCATGGTCAGTTTTGACCCCTCTCCACCAATAGTCAACACGGACCCTAACGATAACATGTAAACACACACACATTTCCACCGGAGAAAAGACCAATAAAGACAAATATCGTGCAGGCAAAAAGTTTTATCAATTTGGATGCGTTGATATAGACAAATACAATGAACATATTTACCTATTTTTAGTATTGTGGAATTTTAAAAAATACACTGAATGTTATGAAGATAACATACTTATACTGTTACAACACTTTCATTAAGTTAATTCGACTCTTGTAATGTGAAACTAGGATTTTTCATGAAACTCCATGAATATATTACTACCGTTGATTTAACGGCGAACTGGATTATACAAGTAGGCTTTGTTTGGTTTTATAACAGGACGAAATCTGATTACCATTGAGTGAGTGAGTTACACGGATTAACTACGAACTATAAAAACACCTGTGGTGTGGCATTAGCATTTAATATTGATTTATATTTCGCGAATATCTAAACTCAGAAAGACATAGAGTTAAAAAACAACAACACTTCTCTCATTATATATACAAGGACGATTCAGACAAGGAAAGGCTTAATTGAAACCGACAGCAAAACGAAAAACTTAACATGCAGTAATCCAAAAATGCAAGACTACGCTCACATCTCGGATAAGCGTAGGACACAATAATCGTATTTATGTAAGGAGCATCTACAACACGTTAGATAACCGACCATGGGTCCACTTCAACATAACGGCTCTGTGGTCAACGCGTCCAACATCACAAGTTCCTTCTTGAAAGACGGTTCTGTGGTCAACGCGTCAAACATCACAAGCTCTTTCTTGGAAGACGGTTCTGTGGTCAACGCGTCAAACATCACAAGCTCCTTCTTGGAAGACGTCAACAACGAGATCGCTGTGACGCTCATACCGGCCATGCTAGTGCTGGCCGCTCTCATGGTAGTGGGCATCGCGGGCAACTCTCTGGTGGTCTACGTCTTCTGCTTCAAGTTGAAGTGTGGCACTCAGAACATCCTGATCGTGTGCCTGGCCGTCTTTGACCTGCTGAGCTGCACGCTGTCCATCCCCAACGAGATCACGGACATGAGATACTTCTACACGTTTCCCTCCGAGCCTGCTTGTAAAATAATGAGGTTTGTGACAGTTTTTTTTTTTTTTTAGGGGGGGAGGGTTAAATAATGAGGTTTTTATAGTAACGATAACTTATAGGCTAATAAATTGCTTTAAGATATGTTAATTTATTTCAATGAGCTTTTTAGGCAAATTAATTACCTGAAATAGTTTTTAAACAAACGTGTTTCTTTTTTAAATAACATGGGTTTATGGCAGATGCAAGTTACTCATAAGTGAAAATGTAACACATGAAGTACGGGTAGAAAAATGGGTTAAGAATAGTGGTAAAAGATAAACAAAGAACAACAGGATCTAGATTTTATAATGAGATGATTTTTTGAACTTAGTAATAATTTCCTTTAATACTTTAAACACTAGATCTAAGAGATTTTGGAATTGAACTTCTGACATGTAACGCCTTGTTGTTTTCTATTCCAACAGATTTGTAAACACATTTTGTGCTATTGGCTCCATCATGACCTTGATCGTCATCGCAGTGGACCGGTTCCGGAAAATTTGCCGACCTTTCAAGGGTCAAATGCACACGCGGCACGTCAAGCTGTCTCTCATCCCCGTGCTGGCCATGGCCACTTTCTTCTCCCTGCCCGCCTTTGTCATGTACGGCCTGCGGACCACGGAAACCAGCGTGCCGGGCCTGAGCGGGCAGGACTGCTCCACCCCCAACGCGATAGGAAACACTATCTTCCCGCTTCTGTACAACCTGCTTCTCTTCGCTTGCTTCATCATCATCAGCATCACGCTCATCGTTCTGTACTTCTGCATTCTAAGGGAGACGAACCGGCACAACCGGTACATGAAGCGTAACTCTGACTTCAGCCTGACGTCCACGGTGCATTCTACGGAAGACTCCTCGTCCGATCGGACGCCGGTGGCCTGGAGCGACTCTTCGACGGACACGGGCGTGGCGGCTTGCAGCTCCTCCGTCTTCGACTACAGCTCGGAGGCTTTTGTCGCTGTAAACGGGGACGTAATCGCGAACGACAGCGATGGTGAGGCGCACACGTCTGCTCCGTCAGACCAGACTTTAAACCACAACGAGTCGCCAGCAACGTCGCCGACATCACCTGCAGACAACAACATCGACAATCTACAGCTATCGATCAATAATAACATCCTCCACGTACCAGAAGTGACAAACGTAAACCGGAAACCTTCCATTTTGATCTCTTCCCGAAGTGACTATGTAAAAAAAGATTTGAAAATCGCCATCTTGGAGCCAGCGGACTCTTTCCGGTCTTCGACTATCGCTAAACCCAAGAAAAGGAGAATCAAAAGTAAAACAACCATCATAGCTTTCTTGGTGACTATTGTGTTTATCCTAAGCTTCATGCCACACCTCTCACTTCAGGTGACGAAGATGATTAATAAAGGATTCGATTACAATCTCCATGGATCGGCCCTTGTGGCGTACAATATTTTTCTTCGATCCTATTTCTTCCAGTCGGTTTCGAATCCATTCATCTACGGCGTATTTAACACAAAATTTAGCGGCGAAGTGAAAAGACTATGGAAGAAAATGTGCTGCAAAACTTGAGACAATGGAAACACAAATTCAACTTTCCTCTTTAATAAACATAAAAACCCGGTGTAATATGCTACACCAAGGGAGCTTATACCTCAGCAGATAGTTCTAGTTCTTACAGGCTATAATGAGTTTCAAAGTGTTTTGCAACTAGAAAGCAAACACGCTAAAAGAAAAGCTTTTAGCCGTTTTTTTCTATTTCTAGAGTCTTGCCTTTTGTCGAGAGCTCAATAAGTAAAGTCACGATTCAAGTGAAAAGCTCGACGAAAAATCCGCCCAAGTAGTAAGACAATAAATAATAATTGTGTGCGCCACTATGAATACATGTTGTTATGAAACATAATGCCAATATTTAAGAACAAAATATTTGTATAATATGTCATCAAAAGAGTACGAGGCACACGTAAACAAAATACACCAAGCTAGTTGCTGGACTTGGGGAAAGTATTTCAGCAGCCAGAAAATTTACGAACTGACCATAAAAGGTTTGCTGACCAAAGGTAAATTATATTGCTACTAACAATCACCCATGCACATTGCTTCGATATGACGAACAGCTTTTTAAAATGCAGGTCGTCTGAACAGGAAGTTGTGGTGCCTTCTGTTACGGAGACACACCCAGGGTCATACTTCAGCCATTCAAGCAAGTTGAAAGTCCCCGGATGAAACTGTTTTTTTTTTTAAACTGGAAATATTTGAATTTCTAGAACAAGCCAAAATTCAGACGATAAATTAATATTGAATTGTATGAAGCTAAAGTTTGCATGGGGCGCCCTAACGGTAAAATGAAAGTGGCTGTGGTGGGGGGAGGGCGCACGATTTGTGCGACCCTTGTGTCATTTTGAGGAGAGTTTATGTAACCCGATTTTCTAGGGATGAAAAATATTTAAAATCGTATGCGTGTCGTTGACTGTATGTTCTCTATTGCCTTAAAAGATCTGTTGACTACTTGACCTTTCTCCTTTTCCTTACCACACAGCACTGCCTTGTGTGAATAAAACCTAGTCCTGTAAAGAGCATGAAACAATTACCCATACTATCTACAACGCAGTTGTTGCTGTGTGTTCACCTATACATTACCTTGCCCATATCGCTAAATCATTACCATTTGTTATATAGCACAGCCAATTGCAAACTGTTGCCATAGAAAACATTCTGTATCTGCTGATTCTTTATCAATATGAATTAAGTTGATCTTGACTTTATTTTTGCTGATATGAAATTGAATTTTGTTAATGTCACCTAAATGACATGTAATTCAGTATTGTGTAAATTAATATTTTTACTTTCTTTTTTACAATTTGACATTTTGTAAAAAAAAATATTTTTAAATAAAAAAGCATTGTGAAAAAAAAATCATTTCTGAATATAAATCTTCTTATTCTTTTTATTCTATTTATTATTACATAGGAAGTACAATAAAGTATGTGTTTTACATGTCAATTAAGAGACGCAAAGTTAGTAGGTGTCAAAGAGAATGATACGAAGAGAAAAAAAAGCCAGAGAGAGAGATAGAGGGAGGGAGGCAAGGAATCGGGGGGGGGGGGGAATAAAAGAGAGGTTAAGATGTCGAATGGTAGATAGATTGCGAGAGGGAGATTGAGAGAGAAAGAGAGTTTGGAGGATTGAGTAGAAAGAAAAACATAGAAATGGGAAATATCGAGAAATAGATGTAGAGTGAGACAAGGGCTTAAATGTTAAGGAGAGATGGTGGGAGAGACTATAGGAGAGACAAATAATTGTATAAACGATTGGATAATGTACACTTTAAATCAATTAAGATTGAGAAACTATTAAGTTGACTATCTTAAAAATAGCTCCCATCACAGAACGCAAGTCAATCAGCTCCCATCACAGAACGCAAGTCAATCAGCTCCCATCACAGAACGCAAGTCAATCAGCTCCCATCACAGAACGCAAGTCAATCAGCTCCCATCACAGAACGCAAGTCAATCAGCTCCCATCACCGAACGCAAGTCAATCAGCTCCCATCACAGAACGCAAGTCAATCAGCTCCCATCACCGAACGCAAGTCAATCAGCTCCCATCACAGAACGCAAGTCAATCAGCTCCCATCACAGAACGCAAGTCAAACAGCTCCCATCACAGAACGCAAGTCAATCAGCTCCCATCACAGAACGCAAGTCAATCATGGCACACAAGTCGTAAATTCTATTGCCCGATCTCTGCTTCAAGGCATGTCTCATTTGTAAATATTGCACTTTCGCTTACCAAGGGAGGTAATACCGTAAAGTTATATTTCTAAATTCTCAGCTGGGTGCGCTCCCATTTTCGAGTAAATTTAATCTCTTAACGCATATTAGGGATGCAACATATTTTTTGTGACCCTAGCAATAAATCCGGATCTAACAATGTAACAAAAGATCCTATTATTATATTGGTAGTAATGAAATATTTTGTTTTTGATTTTTTTTTAGTCTGATGGCCAATTTAAACAATTACTGTTATCTGGACAGTGATTTTAGCAGTTAAGATTTTACATTTCGTGTCGTGTAGTTGAAGAGAGGGTTACGGCTAGTCGTGCGGCTTTCTTCGAAAATCTCCAATTGTTTTTTAAAGCTTTATCTTATGTTACAGACGCTCCTTCTATACAGAAGATTAGTGCGTCCGAGCGGCAGCGCAATCGACTGGCGTTCCCAGGGTTCTGGGTTCGAATGCTGGTGAAGGCTACATCTACATGCACCTGGTACATCTCGACAGACTAACTTAGGGAACTTTTCTTGACACCCGGTGATTTGTATATCTTGTCCAGGTAGGCTAACGGGTCGCGAGCCAGAAATCGGTAAACGCTAGGGTAGAATAGGTCAGTTAGGTCTAACCATTTTAATTTAACTGAATTGGGTGTTTTTAGTTCTATATAAATATTGGTGTGTGAGTCTTTATAATGTATGAATAAATTAAAAAAACGTATGCGACTTTCTTTCATTGACCTTCATAAAAGGTTTACCAGTCTACCTGAATGAAGCAGACATGAGTAAATATTTGTAGGAGCACGGGTTGCCGACCTGCAGATGGCGTAACGAGAATCCGGACTTGGAATCCTGATGACTCCTGGGACGTTTCCCCGGGTCTGGATATTCGTTGCTAAAGGGCCGAGCAGCGATTTGTAGCATTTCAGTCACGATGATTTGGTAACTATTAACTCAATAAGAAAGTCCGAAGCACATTGAATAAGTTACTACTAATAGAAGCCGAAAGGCGTTGAGCGCTTTGTCATATCTAAATAAAAACAATTACATTTCACAAAAATGTTCAATACGCGGATTAGCGAATGCGTTGGCCTTAGTCGACTTCCATTGAAAATGTAAATCTGTTGATAGACTTATTGCAGGCCTATTATTATTTAAAAAATGTTAAACATATTTATTATGCATGTTCTTCAATTAAGTTTTTGTACCTTACATTGTGAAGCCGGCTGGCCTAGCGGTTAGCTCACCAGACTGTCAACCAAAAAACCACTTGACACGTCGCGGGTTCGAGCCCCGCCACCGGCAGATCCCTGTCGCCCTACAGGAGTTTCGGGACTAGATGACGTTAATATTGAGTTGTTATCACATGCGCTTAACCGGCAGCAGTGAAACCTCTCACAGATTAATAGTCTTCTAGAGCGCACTGAGCATGCTAAAATAGCATGGATAGAAGCGCTATATAAATTACCATTACCACATGCGTTTGTTTTGAATATAAAACTATTTTTAAAATGTAAAATGTATACCGGTATTTGGTATTATGTAACATCGAGTGGTTCTTTAAAAAATTATACGAAAAAACTTATTGCTTCTCTCGGTGACCTACGTGCCTGCTCAGATACTATGGTGTATGAAAAGGCAAGATAACTCTTCTCAATTTACAACACTTTTAGTTTCACGAGTAGCCTCCCTTAGAGAAACTCTCTGGGTTTAACACTTATGGCAAGTAAGGCAAGGACCACCGTTATGAGAAGATTCCCTATCGTCTAAAGTCTAATCTAAAGGTAGTGGTTCACAACCTTTTTAATGTCGAGACCCTTTTATACAGCTTTTCACGTTATGGCGACCAGCAACCATAAGCTTGTTTTTGTCTCTACCTTATACTGTAATGTGCTACTGTTATAAAATGTAATGTTAATATCTGATATGCATGATGTATTTTCAGTGTTACAAATTGAACATAGATCTAATTAAAGCACAGTGATTAAACACAAAAATCCATTTGAAATTATATATTGTGAAATATTTATATCTAATTACAACTCAACGTCAGTTCTAAGATTGAGATGGCGTCTTTCTCATCCGCTTAGACAACGAAGATCATCTTTCACAAGTCTACTACTGTATTTAGATTTGATAATCAACAAACTGGAAAGCCCTTTCACAAAGATAAGTTGTTGGAGATGTAAGAAGAAGGCGCAACACAGTCTCAGACAGAATAGTATATGACTGTAAACACTTGATCCTGAATTTTAAAATTGGCATTGTAGAGGAATCAGTTGTTAATAAATAAAGTTAACTTCACTTGTGTTGTCTCAGGGACATTTTAAATTTTACTTTGCATGAGCTTCTTTCAAGTGCAAATGAAGTGTCAGATAAATTTGAAAAGTATGATGAATTTTCGTCTGCAAGCATGTACAAGTGTTCTTTCACAAAATTCATTACCGTAAAAATCATTATTGTAATCCTTTTATCTGGTTCAATGTCATGTTCCTCAGAGAAAGCAGATAAGTTAAGCAACATGTATATTTTATTCACATCCATTTTTTTATGCCAAAGCTATAGATTTGTGAAGCCTGCTGGTCTAGCGGTTAGTTCACCGGACTGTCAACCAAAAACCAACTGACACGTCGCGGGTTCTACCCCTGCTACCGACGGATCCCTGTCGCCCTGCAGGAGATTTGGGCCTGTAAACGTATTTGCGCTAGCCGGCAGCAGTGTGTTTACAGCGCATAGAACTGTTCCCAACGGGATATGCGCTATATAAGTATTATCTTATTATTATTATTATTATAGATTCATTTGGAATGATCCGATCTTTTCAGACAAATGAAGTTTTTTTACAAAAATTAACTGGTTCTTACATTGATACATTTTACTCATTAAAGATTTCAAAGATGTCAACAAAGTAAGTTATTTTCTGCAATTCACTTTTATCGACAAAGTGCTTTGAACGGAGGTCTTGCTATCTATAAGAAATTACCATTATCATTATTCTTATTTTAAAGTTAACGAGTTCTGAGTTTATCACGAAGCTCAAAACACGATTTTACATTTTTCCTTTCGACAACCACTTGACTTCAGCGTGAATTAGTAATTCGGCGCATCCGACTGTGTTCGCAACTGTTTCAAGAAGGTATAAGATGGGGCTGTGCTCTGATGTCATAAGTGTATGTATCTGCATGCACAGAGCATATAATTATATTCGGGCCGGACTTAGACTTGATAAGGCCCTAAGCTATTTCAGATATGGGGCTCTTTATAAGTCCAGATATCTTTATGTCAGTGCCAAATATGACTTTCGGGTACCTAGAGGGTTAAACTGAAATACAATTAAGAAGTATATAAATAGTGAAATAATAAATCTTTAACTTAAAATCATTTTTATTCATAACAAACTTTAAAATGCTAACTCTTGTAAAAAGAAACAAAAATTCTTTTAGAAGACACAATTTACAACGTTTTATTATCTAATCTCTTGAAACATGTTATAAAGATTCAGGAATTATATTAAACTAAAATATTTTATTTCTTGCTGTTGCCAGAGCAAAGTCACTGATGACATCATCAAATGATAAACTGCGTAGTTTGTCACTTTCTATGCGGGAACATAATTTATCTTACGTCATCGTTGCTCTAAATTCATTTTTTATCCTCTTCAGCTGAGAAAAAAAAAGATCTTTCTCCAGAGTAACTTGCAACCATTATACTAAAAAAATATCTGAAAATTGCTTCTACAAAAGGGAATGTTGATTGGAAACGATTGTTAAATATTACCTATACAGATCTGATGTGTCAGACTATCATGTTCCGCTGAACCATAGGCTTGACTATGTCTAAAATATTGATGAAAATGCTTGATTTCTCCTACAAAATTCATGTCCATATCTTCAGGATATGTTTGGCATAATGCACTAACTCCATCACGAATCTGCTGCTTCTAATTTGTTAAGAATGAAAACTTTTTTCCAGCATCATTGTATACAGAGGCCCTCTGTGCTAGATTTGACTCTGATGCATCCATCATAGTTTTAAATGTTTGATTCTGAACTTGTCTCTTGACTCAAGGTTCTTTAAAGCCCCATCATCATTGATATACATTCTTCTATATCTTCTTTTCTTGTAATCAACATCAAGCATTTGTTCCTTTGCCTTTTCTTTAAAATGAGCCAACATATCACTGGAACCTTTAACAAAATCCGAAACTTAAGCATACAATTACCTGCATACATCTAGACTAATTTGGGGGGTCTTGCAGTGATGGACTAGTCTTGTGAAATTCATCCAGCAAGTAACTCCACACAAAAAAAAAACATTACCATAAATTCACATTCCTCCATTTTATTCAAAATTTGTATGCCTTTCTCTGTAGTATCAATATACAGCTGATCCAATGCAGAAAAATCATAACTATTAAGTATTACACTTGTGGCATTGAATGTGCTTCCCATCTAGTCTTTGACAAAGACTTCTTTGGAACATTTGAATCATCTTTGAAAAATGACAACAGTACTGCCTAGACCTGCCAGCCGAATTTTTTTTTAAATTTCGGCTGGCTGACATAATTTTCGGCTGATATCCGGATTAGCCGGTGTGTATGACTGTCAACGATGACGTCAGTGCTGCTCTCAGAGGCGTCCACTATTAATACACTGAACTGATCGTTTACAAGAAGCAATTCACACACTGAAGACATGCCTCCTTTCATGGTCTTGATCATTTCTTTATCATCTGTGAATGCTGCCTCGTCTTCTATGATTGCAGTCTTGAAATGAAGTGCAGTTACGATGTTGCGGCACTTTTGGAGTATGTGCAGAACGTCTTCATTTGATACTGTCGGAAGTAAGCAGAAGGTGCAACGCATGTGCTGTACAGTGCTGATACGAGTCAACCTTCAGAAGCTTTGAAATCTTTATCATATTTGCAGCACCATCATGGCAGCTAGCTACGAACAGCTTACTGGAATCATCAGAAAAGCTTTTCAGAACAGAACTGATATGGTCAGCAAGGTCATGTTTCAGCATGAGTAGGCAATGCGTGACAGCCAAGTGTGACAATTTTATATGTCCAGTCTTGGTCTAAAAAGGAGGCCCGGATGCCAAGATAGTTGATAAGCGACGGTTAAACTAAAAATGCAATCGAACTTAAAACGGAACGCCATGAAATTTAAGAAAGCAAAAACATTACGTTACGGCGACTCGTTCATTTTTAGGCGGATTTACGGGGGACGAAATACGGCGGCTAATGCGGCGCGCCGCATATTTTCCGGCGGATTTTGGGTGGGCGAAAATTCGGCGGCTTATTCGCCGCGCGGCGTCGGCTGAGGGATCTAGTACTGCCCATCTATGTGTAGATGATGAATATAAATTATATATTTCTGAAACAAAAAAAAAGTTTATTGCATCTAAACAACAGTGAACTTCTGCTCTATCAACAATATTCAGGGAATGACCAGAACATGGAATATGCATAGCATACTTGTTAATCTTCAATATTATTTCTTGCAAACCCTTGTATTTGCCAGACATATTGGCATCATTATCATATGACTGGCCTTGACACTTACTAAAATATATTTTGCATTCATTTGTAAGGTAGTTGTGCACCATCATAGCCGAACATTCTCCTGTGTGGCTACCCATCTCTAGGAAAGTTAGAAAAATTTCAATCGGGAGCCCATCATCTGTTGAAACATACCTCGCAATAACAGTGAGATGATCAATATGGGACCTGTTTGGAGTGGAATCTACAGATAAACTGAACTGCCCTGCAGTTCTTAAATCATCTAAGATTGAGTCTCTTAATGTATGTGTCATAATTTGCATAAATTCATTACATTTTTTAAAATGAAAGATAAGGTGTGACACCTCATCCTTTATTCCCAATTTTTTTTTGTATGGCTTGCTAGAAAAGGATTAAATTATTTTGTTTATAAGTTCGAGTGATCCAAGGAAATTGTAAGTGTGAGGAGAACCAAATGTTTCCTTATCTCCTCTGAAAGGTAAACCACGCTCTGCCATAGTAGGCTGATTATGACTGCCACAACTCCTTCAATAACAATTTTCCAGTATTGCCATTTATTATTTATATATATTATAATAATGCTGCAGTATATTTAAGAATATACGATAATTGCTCACTCGGACCATTTTTTTTTGGGGGGGGGGAAGTGGGGGCAAGAAAGTGGGGGGCCTAAGCAGCTATAGCTTATTTAGCTTATTGGTAAATCCGGTCCTGATTATATTTCTGTTCTGTGCCTGTATGTGGGTGGGCTCGCCTGTAGAAACTATGAATTTTCCGGCGGTCTTAGGCGACCCCCATGAAATGGTTCTTTAGCCCATTAAGATTTAAAATATAATGTTGGCATGTTATTAAAAATTAAAACCATATTAATATTCTTTTAATTTCTTAAAAAAAATATTAACATGAGCGAACTCGATACGAAAAAAAACAACTAAACAAATGCTTACTAAATCTAATCAAGGGAGATAAAAGTCCTAGTTTTAAATTAAGTCTCTGGGACAATGATTTTATGAAACAATTTTTGTACTTTACAATCTGGATGTTAGAAAAATAAAATATTGTATATGGAAGATATCTATACCAGAATCTGTACTTAAATTGATAAAAATACGTAAAAGGAACAATCAATTAATTAATATTTTTACATTATAAATATAATTCTTAAAACACCTTTTAAGATACTAGCTTGTTTTCATTAGTACGTATTTACTTCTTTTAAATGCAGGCTGTTTTGTTCATAGTATAGACTTTAGTAAATTTTTTAAAAGCCTTATTTTTAAGGTTTGAATAATGATAAGAAAAAGAGGAATGATCTACACCAGGGATCGGCAACCTACGTCAAGACACCAAGCGTGCCAGACTTGTTACAACAATCGATTTTCAATGGCTCGCAGAAGACATCTAAAAAAAACTATTTAAGTGTCTTCTATAAGAAACAGAGTGCCAAAGCAGGGTTACTTTTACGCTGAATGATTAAGAAATCCCACTTTATTATCAAAAGGTTGCCATTCCCTGGTCTAGACTAAAGAGTTTTGGTGCCAGGACACAACCTTGTTTGACCCCGCTACACACTGGGGAGGGTTGTGAGGTGGCACCATCAAAGAATACTGTGCTGTACATGTTGTTGTGGAAAGACTCAACAAGAGCATACAAAAATAAGTGTTTTCCGATGGTCAATGAAATGGTCGTTCGACCCCCAAAGGGGTCGCGACCCATAGGTTGGGAACCGCTGGTCTAAAGTCTAAAATAAGGTCTAAAACCTTATAGTCTTAGAGGAATCTTAAGTTCAAAGACAGTTCAATGCAGGTAAGGTCAGACTTTCCTGGTACTTGAGGCTGTCCCTGAGTCTACACACCTCTGACGGTCCTACGACACCCGTTTTGGGTAAGTAATGGTGGCCGTGCATTGTGCTGGCCACACAATCCCCTCTAATCATAAGGCGTGGTCAGCGAGTAGACTTCTATTTACTTCCCTGGCAGCAGTATTAATATATCAATTTGGCACACACTTTTAAAGCGTGGTCTTACCATAAGTTCCGTTTTTACAGTCAATTTTACATATATTTGTATGTTCATAATATAATTGTACAGTTACAGTTACAATATAGGCTTCGAGTTTACTTAGTAGCGTGGGAACACTCTGTTCACGTTAAGGCAATGGTATATCCTGTTATAGTAACATTCTAGTAATCATCGTTATTGCCTATAACAAAATTTGGTTGAGGCGATCAAGCCGATAGCGCCTGTTTGAAAGTCACGGGCTTACTTTCGGTTTAAATGCGGGTTAAACAGAGAACGTCAGGTATGTTCAGTGTCAGTATGTCAAGGTCAGTTATGCTAATTTCAGATTAGCTCAAGTCAATTTTAACTAGGGTCATTCAGGTGAACTAAGGTGAGATCAGGTGTGAAACTTATGTCAGAATGTCAGACTGAAGGAAACCGTTTGTAAATTGTTTATTGTAATTTATTAAACTTTACACCATTAGTGGTCTAACAGAACGATAGGCCTAGGGCTAGTGTCAAATGCGGGGCCTGGGGCGAGTGTCAAATGCGGGGTCTAAGGCGAGTGTCAAATGCGGGGCCTAGGGCGAGTGTCAAATGCAGGGCCTAGGGTAAGTGTCAAATGTGGAGACAAGAGACGTAAGTGTAGGCTAAATATCGCACCACAACAAGCACGTATTTGTCTGTCTTTTATGCTGTACGTCTAGGTATCATTCGTTACAAAACATGCAATTATATATATATATGTACCATCGGCTGTTTGATTACATTATATATTGCACTTGTTTCTGTTATAGTGGCCTTTAATAAAATTAAATTAGTGATTCAGAAAATTGTGCATGCAAAATCAACATTGAAACAGCTGGAGTCGGAATCTCCTATCGCTATACCTTTTTCTCTAGCGCTAGGCCTGGGTCAGTTGCCACGCACAAAGGCAGCCTCTGAATACACCTATAAGCTCTTGCATCTGTCTCTCTGTCTCTGCCATTCTCTCCCCTCTCCATCGCTCTCCACTCTCGCCTTATTCTCTCTACCCTGTATCGCCTCCCTCACGCTCTATCACGCTTTTTCTTACTCCCCACCTCTTTCACCTTTATGTCTCCCTCTCTCCATCTCTCTCGTTCCCCTTGTCCCACTCTCTTCCTTCTCTCGCTCCCCTCTCTTCTAGCTTTGTTCCTTATCTTTCCTTTCTCTCCCCTCTTCCTATCCTTTGTCACCTATTCTTTTCTCTCTGTCACTAATAAACATCATATAAACATATTACCCAAATCAGTGAACTAGAAATCCTAGCCATTTAAAAGGATAGGGGAGAGGGGGGCACGTTGATACACATTTTACATTTATTTGAATTAATTGCAAACCATTATATTTAGAGTGGATATAAATACTTTTATTTGTTCCCCTAGGCATCCTGCATCTTTTTATCTACAAATTTTATTCATTAGAATATATTTAAAATAAATATAGCTCTAAAAGCAATGTAAAATAATTTGTATCAACTTGCCCCGTGCAGGGGCAAGATGATACACACTATGGGGCAAGCTGATACATTGAATAAGATTTAATAATAACACTAATACAATGACAATTTAACAAAGTAAACAACCCAAAACTATTATTTTATTGTTTATTTTATTACATAGAACAATTCTGGTCAATAAAACTTGTATCGCAACCCCATGATAAGGCTTTCTTTTACATCTTCGCACCATCTGAAATTACAAACAATTAAAAAAATTAATATCCCGGGTAATTTAATACATTTAAACTAAATTTTAAAATCACAATAATCGTAAAATAATATGATAAATAATAAGACTTAGTTTAATAGTAATATATTTAATTAAACCTTCTTATTAGACGCCTGTATAAGGCCTAAGCATCAAACTTAAACACCTAGGCTAAGTTCTAAATAGGAATAACCCTAGCTAGACATTATAAAGCAAAAATAAATGAAAATGATTTAAATGTAAGCTAAACTCAATGAACCTAACACTCTAATTAAATATAAATACGTTTTTGTAAAAAAAAATTATTCTTCTATGTTTAAATGCTTTTCCAAAGGGCTAAATAAATAACCGGATATTGTATCAATGTGCCCCGAGTCGTCTGTATCAATTTGCCCCACTACACCACATTGCATTTATTCGACTACATTAAAAACAAGACGCAAATAACACAATCGTAATTTAAATTAAAGTATTCAGGAATCCATATTTAACCTTAATAAAAAGATGATAAAATAAAAGTACTTACCGTGTCTGTGAAATCTCTTACGTAATAATAAGTCAATATTTTTCAAAAGTGGCTCAAATTTCAATTTTCCTCACAGTATTATCAATTTTGATACGAGCGAAGCCATTTTTATATCGAAAGTAGGGGAGGTAGAAAGCTATCTCCCGTACTAACTCTTCTACGCATACGTAGTATAATAGCTGTAAAAAACAATTTGTATCAACCTGCCCCTGTATCAACCTGCCCCCCTCTCCCCTATGGTAGGCAAGAGATCATAGAATATATAGAAACTCGTAAGAAGAACAATGTTTGTGACAGCTGTAGTTACAGGACGCGATGATAGTGGAAAAAACGATAAAGCTTTAGTAAGTGACAAAGCAATTTCCTACAGTAGATCCAATAGGAAAATCTCTCTTCCCCCCCCCCCCCCCCCCCATGTCTATTATTGTATGCTTAATGTTGCTTTAATGAGCACTGTAAATTACATAACAAACACACACGCACAACCACACACATACACACACAAACAAACAAACACTTACACACACATACACACACAAACAAACAAACACTTACACACACATACACACACACAAACAAACACACACACAAACACACACATGCAAAAGGGTTTCAAAACATGTTACGTTTTGGGTATGCTTACTTGTTACCGGAAAACAGTCTATGCTGTTGGCCGCTGGTAACGAAGCTGGTTTAAGTAAGCAATTAAGTCAATGCTCCATGGAATCAACAAACTAGTAAATATCTATAAACTATGACAGTTTAAAATAGATTGGATTCATTGAAATTAAAACAAAAAAACTGTTCCAAAGAAATTGAATAAAATAAATAAATCGAAATTAAACAGCTCACCTAATTACTACTCCTCTATGAATTTACGTAAAGATTTATAGAACTCATCAAGTGGTTCCAATGTAATTTTCAACAACTTGATATATAAATATAACATAATTACCTTAGACAAGTCCTTGCCCTTGAAGGAGTTGAGTGCCACAATAAAACATTGTTAAGTTTCTAATACAATATAACTATCACTCACTGGACAGATTTAGTTATAAGATGAAATATAATAAGCTTAGTTGCGTTTGATTGTCTAAAAAAATTGCTAATATTTTATTGAAATTATATTCTCTCTTTATAATATATGTACTCTATCTATCTATCTATCTATCTATCTATCTATCTATCTATCTATCTATCTATCTATCTATCTATCTATCTATCTATCTATCTATATATCTATCTATCTATCTATCTATCTATCTATCTATCTATCTGTCTATCTATCTATCTATCTATCTATATCTATCTATCTATCTCACTTCTAAACCAAAAAACGAAAACAAACTAAAAACAAGCAAATAAATGCACAATCAATAATTAATTTCTTGTATTAGATATACAACATCGACAATGAAACCTTTCTACAAACTCAAGATTAACTTTACTCTCTTCGTCTCGAGGCGTCAGGGAATTGCATATCTATTCTTTATATATATATATATAATATAGGATGATATTACAATTAACATAAAATATATTTTTTAATGAACCCTAAAACAACAAGCAACAACCCTGTTTCTATATCTTCTTAGTGGGTTACTGTGAATAGATTAAGCGATAACACTATTCATTTATTTCATTCTCTTGTAAACACACCTATAAAGAAACTTAAGGTTCTTTTTATTTTTCCCAGGGTGCGTTTTATGTAAACAATATTCGTTCTTAGAAACCAATCGTTGGATTTTCCCACTAGTTTCTATTGGGAAAATCCTTTTAGTCTATTGCACGTTTTGAGATCTTAATACTTTAATTGTTTTTAATGGTTATGTTAACACTATTTTTGGCTTTTATTAATTATTTAGGAAGTGTTGAAAACAACATGTATCTCAAGAGAACTCATTAAAATCATTAGGAACATACAGATGAAATTCCGAGGACACATCTATTGGAAAAAATGGTATAGAAAGACTGGCTTTGTGTGGGAAAATATCTGGTAAGAGAGCCAGAGGAAGACAAAGGCTAACATATGTAGAAAGCCTCAACGAATGGGTCACAAACAACACCATAAGTAATAATAGCTTCCTCCAAATAGCTAACAACAGGAAAGAATGGAGAGTCATGGCCGCTGATGTCTGTTCCAGAACTGGCGCCTAAAGAAGAAGAAGTGTAAGCATACATTATCAATGTAAGGTAGATAAAAATAGCACACACATTGGAGAAAAGAACCTTTATATAGAACATAAATTTCCGTGAGTGGTATGTATGCGAATTACTTCGGTCGTCAGAAATTCGATATGTTCCCACCTTCTCCCACAGACGGAAAATAAAAACCGTTCCTTCTCCGTTCTTTCACAGTTCTACCTTTTTTAACCATTTTGTTTACAATACGCTTGTTAACTTAAACTAAATTAAACTACGGCCTATTTCGAATACATTTTGCTTTATTTCTCGGGTAGATAAGACACATTTCAATATAGCCTATACGGATATAAGATTGTAGACAGGGGTAAGTCGGCACTCAGTAGTATAATTAAATTTAAAAACAACAACGTGATATAGCAAGTATATTTAGATTGACTACTTAAGATGTAGTGATCTAGTTACGTAATGTTAGCTTGTAAACCCACCATTCTATTTCACCATCCAATTTCCAGTTCTTTTAGGGTGGTTCAAATTCCAGTAAAAACAACAAGATTTGTCCTTAAGTCTATTTGCTGGGGGGAAATAAACTCAGACTCTAATTAAGAACTTAGACCTTACTTAGAAACTAATGATAATGAGGAACAACGACCCTAGTGAGGATCACATTTCCTACTGAGGAACACGGACCCTAGTGGGGAACACAGATCCCAAATACACACCCGATTAGGAAACTAGTTTCAAATGAGGAACACACAATAATAAAGTATCCAGACACCCTAACGACAAACTAAATCCAAACGAGGGAACAAGCCATCAAACAGATCCCAGATACAAATAACGAGGATCCTAAGATAATTCAGATCAATAATTTTAAGCCCAGAAAAATATCGCGCCCAAAACTTTTGGTAGAAGCCCGAATAAATATGCATTTGAGAGGTGTCCCCCAAAATGCTTTGTACCGTCTTGTTGTCTAATCACTTAGCTCTTATTTCACTGATACTGTTATACAAGGTGAAACATACTAAAGATTAGTCTATAGTTTAAAAAAAATTTTTTTTTCATTCTTTCCACATGAACAATACAAAACATAGCTAATTCTAAACCAAGCTTTCCATGTAAAATTAAGCGCGTTTGCTAAAAATAACTATGCTGACGATGGACCAAGTTCTTGGAAAAGGGGCGCAGGCTGGATGGCAAAAGGTGTATATCCTGAAAGAAAATCTCCAAAGTGTAATTTAAAAAAAACAAGAACACGGTTTTTTATGTTAAGTAAAGTCTCTAGTTATAAATCTAATTGGATGGTGGATGGGGGTGGAGCTTTTTAGCATCTAATGAATCATTGAAGAACCGCAAACACTAAAGATAAAATTAAACACCAAGAAAGAGTTAATAAATGTAATTAATATAACAATGACCCATTTTCATGTTTGTAAACACTTCAGAAACATCAATATCTTTGAAACCCAAATTTAAGCTCACCATGTTTGGTTCTTGTTTTACAGTTCAGTGGTCAACAGCTACTGCAGTTTAGATCTTATAATAATCGATCTGTTTGAGCAATACACATATTATCTATAGCAATGGCGCAGTTTAATAGGTTTAAGATTTTCTGCTATTTTGAAATACAGTTTATCGTTTGGCTTGTTCACTGAACACCTGTATGTATTTTGATTTATTTTTCAGTACATAAAACTATAAATTGGACAAAAGTACCGGGTAGCCTAAAAAATATGTTTTACAATTACTACTATAGTATTAAATTACTTGTTCGAAAAATCCAGGGCCTTTACAGATTTGGAAAGGGCATTCATCTCCATCCACTGTTCTGATGCGCCCATGAAACTTTCTCACCATGTGCCATCTCTGCAGTAGTGCCACTTATTTTTTATCTTTCAGCTTGCTGATAGTTTACATTGCTGGATAAGATATGTTCACTTATAATTTGTATACTTTGCTTCTATGATTCAACTGAAAAAAATATTGCGTGCTACGCTCATCCAATGTTTAGCGCCTTAAGAAGTTCTATAGACTTTTCGAAAAACTTACGGAAACTATTTATGACTGACAAGAAAAATAATTAATAGCAAATGTATGACCATATAAAAAAATTGATTAAAAAAATATATCAACGCGATGCTAAATTGATACGATGCGCTTGATTATCCTACAAGAGGTGTTTTCAATGTAAATTTACCTTCATCTTTTCCAGGCGCAAGGCATTTAGGTGCCTAGGGCAGGGGTTGGCAACCTAAAGCACGCGTGCCAAACTTCAATGGCACGCAAGAGACCTTCTTAAGGTGTTTTTTTTATTGATGACAAAAATTAATTTCCGGTTCTGAATGAGGAAAACTGACACATTTCATTGATTGAACTGGCAAGGACTACTGGAATGACTTATACGTTTTACAGACTTTCCTTCTAGATAAAAAAATATTACGTCCACTATGCCCAAAACTCCTGAAGGGCGGCAGGGATCGGTCGGCGGCAGTGATTGAACTTGCAAGGACTACTGGGATGACTTATACCTTTTACAGACTTTCCTTCTAGATAGAAAAATATTACGTCCACTATGCCCAAAACTCCTGAAGGGCGGCAGGGATCGGTCGGCGGCAGTGATTGAACTTGCAAGGACTACTGGAATGACTTATACCTTTTACAGACTTTCCTTCTAGATAGAAAAATATTACGTCCACTATGCCCAAAACTCCTGAAGGGCGGCAGGGATCGGTCGGCGGCAGTGATTGAACTTGCAAGGACTACTGGGATGACTTATACGTTTTACAGACTTTCCTTCTAGATAGAAAAATATTACGTCCACTATGCCCAAAACTCCTGAAGGGCGGCAGGGATCGGTCGGCGGCAGTGATTGAACTTGCAAGGACTACTGGGATGACTTTTACGTTTTACAGACTTTCCTTCTAGATAGAAAAATATTACGTCCACTATGCCCAAAACTCCTGAAGGGCGGCAGGGATCGGTCGGCGGCAGTGATTGAACTTGCAAGGACTACTGGAATGACTTATACGTTTTACAGACTTTCCTTCTAGATAGAAAAATATTACGTCCACTATGCCCAAAACTCCTGAAGGGCGGCAGGGATCGGTCGGCGGCAGTGATTGAACTTGCAAGGACTACTGGAATGACTTATACGTTTTACAGACTTTCCTTCTAGATAGAAAAATATTACGTCCACTATGCCCAAAACTCCTGAAGGGCGGCAGGGATCGGTCGGCGGCAGTGATTGAACTTGCAAGGACTACTGGAATGACTTATACGTTTTACAGACTTTCCTTCTAGAAAGAAAAATATTACGTCCACTATGCCCAAAACTCCTGAAGGGCGGCAGGGATCGGTCGGTTGACAGTCCGGTGAGCTAACCGCATGACCAGCCGGCATCGTAGCCGGAATGGATTGCATTGAAATTGGAAATATCTTGCCGTGACATCAATTTCAAAACATTTATCTTTATGTACATCCCTAGATTAAGGCATAAACACAGATTTAAGTAATTCTAAAACACAATTATTAGTATTATTAATTTAGTAAATATACAATAAAGCTCAGGCTTTACAGAGCACTTGTGAAAACCATTGTTCTGTGCGGGTGTGAGGTCTGGACAATGCTAGTAGCCACTGAAACAGGTGCAGGCATTCGAAAATAAATACATGAGAAAAATCCTTCAAATCTCCTACTTAGAACACAATACTAATGAATATGTCTTGGGCAGAATGTCCTCAACTGCGGCCCTCAAGAAACCATTATTGAAAACAATCAAACGGCGCAACCTAACATAGATCGGTCATGTGTTTTGGTCTAATAACCTGCTAAAAGACCCACCCCCCTAGGCAACGTAGAAGGTGGACGTCGGTGAGGCGTGAGCGGAAATGCCGATTCGACAAAAAGGATTGGACAAAGCAGCCAATCTTATCTTCTTATCTTATACATTACAGACGCTCCTTCTATAAAGAAGATTATTGCGTCCTACGCTCATCCGTGGTCCGAGTCTAGTCTTGCATTTTTATTAATGTTCTAAATGATGTTAAGTTACTGGTTTTCCTGGTTTGTTCAGGTAACCCATTCCATGCCCGAATGCCACTCGGGAAGAAAGAGTACTTATATGCATTTGTTCTCGCATAAGGGACAAGGAAAGTGTTTTTATCTTTATGTTTATCTGAGACTTGCAACAGGTTGTTATTGTGTTGTATTTCTAAATTAGAGTTTAATGCCTTATGTATTATTACTACTTTACTCTTTGCCCTTCTGTCTTCTAGTGTTTCTAGGTTTAATGATTTGACTAATGGTGTTACTCTTGTTAATTGGAAATATTCGCTAGCTCTTTTTTGAATTTGTTCTAATTTTTTAATGTTTTCTTTAGTTGATGGGTCCCAATGACTGAATAAGTGGCAGCCGCTCAAGATAGGCATAAATGCAGAAAAATTACTTTCTGAGGTGTCCATTCTCTGACCTCAACGACTATAACGGTCAAGGGTTTGATGATAATTTATGAAATATAAGACTTATTTAATAGCACAATATTATGTAATTTCTGTAATTATTAATGTTTAAAAGATAAACTTCTTAAAAGGGAAAAACAATTAATGCAGGAACGTTTAACGTTAATTATTTTAATCCTCTAATAATTAAATCTTGTAATGAATATCCTAATACCCGATTGACATAAAGAAATAATAATTAGTCAGTAATATTTGCTATATTACACAACAGAACTTGTTTGGCATCACTATAGAATCAAATGTAAAAGCGTTTTTTATTAAAGGAATATAATAGACCCGTTTTAATTGCGCTAATATTTCTATTATGTTTATGTTATAAAAGAATAAATGGCTTACAATTTATAATTTTGAAATTATCAACTGTAAAAATTATTTAAAATTTACATAAATATTAGACAATATGATTAAATAATTTATATGTATATTTTCAAACATTACATTAACTACCCACTTTGTATTATTAATAGTTATGTATTCCGCTTGACGGTAATTTCACTTTTCCTTGTCCAATGTTAAGTTTTAAACTCAGTAAAGGACATAACCAAGATGGCGGTGATGCTATTTTTTGTTGTGTAATTCTTGAGTATTAAGGTATTTATTTATGTTATAATTCTTGGAACTAAATCTCATAACGGTGTTCGGAGAATATTGATTGAGTGTAGTTTCAACGACTGCGGAGTCGGGCTGCGCCGTAAACAAGTTCCCGGTGGATAATACAAAACATTCAACGGTTGTGATATTCTATTTATGCTAGTGTATGCAAAGTGTAAATATTCGTTCTGTGTGGAGAACTCTTATTGAGTTACAATATCCGGACATCAGTATTTGACATTTTGTGTGGATGTACAGCTCCTGTATGCACTGTGTACAGTTGTGATAACCAGTCATCTGTTTTGACGACTGCATAGACGGGCTGCTGCAAATAGTTGATTATAACATTTAAATTTACCGGTGGGGTCTTATAACCATATTTTCTTCCCTTTTGTGCACGATGGCAACTGTGTCCTTCGCGGTGGGCAAAAAAGACCTGGAGGGTGGTTTGGTGCATGCACCTGACACCCTTGGTCTTAATCTAAGTGGCCTTGAGGCCAGAAGAGTGTCGTTGGCTACGCTGATGGCCACTCTAAAGTTAAGTGGCCAATCGGCGTTGGCTATATATCGGTTTGAAAACCCTTTGTTGTGGTTCTTAAAAACCACACAACAGGAGTATGATAGGCTGGTTAACAAGACTTTTGGGACGGATCAGACTTTCACCGTATCGGTACTCCCGCTGGAGACCGAGAAGGTGAAGGTCATCTTTCATTGGCTATCTGCCAACATAACAGTTACTAAGGTGACAGAAATGTTTCAGGCTCTGTCTGAGCCGGGGACAACTCCCCAAGTCCAAAGACTGTCAGGGGCGGCAGACAAGTGGGGTGGTTTCATAACCCCCAAAAAGGGAGTGGAGTTACCCCACTATTTAAACCTGACGTACGAGGGAGACCCTCGTACGTATAAAGTTCTGGTCACAGTGCCCGGACGTCGACAAAACTGTTACAAGTGTGGGCTGAACACACACTGGCCCAATCAGTGTAAGAAAACAATAAGGTCTTATGCGGCGGTGGTAACAGCGGCTACGGTCACATCTAAGCCGGCACCAGTTTCAACACCACCACTAGCAGCGGCTAAAGGTGCGCCAGGGAAAACCATCGTAGATGATGATGGTTATACCCTGGTGACTGGCAAAAGTAAGAATAATAATACTAATAGCCTTCCCCTTTCCCTATTGGAAACGGGTATTGTACCCAAATCTCCCTCCATGAATAAAACTGTGGGAAGTCCTAAAATGCCTCCAAATGAAGAGAGTCAAAAAACAACCCCTTTATCGAGTACTCCTTCAACCCCTTTATCCCCCAATAAAACACCCACTAAATCTCCAAACAAAATACCTCCCCTTATGTCGGTGTGGGAAGTACCTCAGGCCAAAAAACGGCAATATGAGGAGAGTGATGAAAGCCCCAAATCTCTTCCTAGTTCTCCCTCAAAACGCTCTGCTGAGTCAAGCAGGAAAAAACTGTTCCACTTCTCAGCAGAGTCCCCAATAAGCTCACTGAACAGTGAAACTTATATCAATGACCAGACAGAGGAGATGGATTTGATAAAATCGCCACTTCCTCTGGTTATAGACGACGACGATAAGGATGACAAACAGTAGGTTAATAATCAAACACTCTATAATTGAAGAATGGCGGACATTACAATAGTAACGTTAAACATACATAGCCTTAGGAACAAACAGAAATACTTAGTTCACCTTGCAAGGAAACATAAACCCGATTTTATCTTCTTGCAAGAAACCAACATAAACAAACAATTTACTGCAGACAGATACATAACAGAAATGGGTTTCAGAGATAGCATTTTTAGTTTAGGTACATTCGCTAGAGGAACAGCCATAATTCAAACATCAGATAAATACAAAGTCACACACAAGCATAAAGATAACCAGGGTAGACTCACTATAATTAGAATAGAAAACAGTAACAATAAATATACACTAGTTAACATCTACGCTCCTACACAAAACACAGAAAAACCTGCCTTCTTTGATAATTTAAATGACATTTTAAATACAACATATCAACATGATAAACTTATAATAGGTGGAGACTTTAATTATACACATGACGAACTTGACAGAGTGAACACACTTAACAAAAACAAACAAAGTAGTCACTGGTTAGATAATACATTTACAACATTTTCACTTGTCGACGCTTACAGGAAAATATACCCACTTGGACAGGACACGACGTTTGCCTACAACGCTCACCCAGTTAAGTCCCGGCTAGATAGGGTTTATGTACCGGATGGGGATACGGTTGCCAGAGTGTCTCATTTGGGGGAAACATTGGAGTATACGGATCATAAAGCGGTGCTAGTGTCGGTGACCACAGCAGCGTGGAGCCGACACAGGCATACCGGGTCGCCCCACTGGAAATTTAATAACTCACTTTTAAAAAGTGAGTTTTACACAAAAACAATTCAAACTCTCATTGAAAACACAATAGACATTAGTACCTTAGACCAACAGACTGACATGGGAGAGACGTGGACAGTACTTAAGCATAGCATTAAACACTTAACACAAATAATATCCAAATACATTAATACGCAGCTAAGGGAGACGGAACAACACTTAAAACAGCAATTAGATACACTTCCAGAAGATACTTTAGAGGCACATACAATAAAAGCACAACTAACAGAAATACAAGAGCATAAGTATATGGGCGCACAAACAAGATGTAGGACACGAGGTATGTTAGAGGGCCCAAACAAGGTTTTTCTCACACTAGAACAAAACACACAAAGAAGACGCATGATTGCACGGATACAAGACTCATTAGGAACAATACATACAGGAAACGTAGCAATTGCAAACACTTTTAAAGAGCACTTTATACACATCTATTCTAAGGAACACACTGACGACAGGGAACAAGATGATATACTGACCTATTGTAAACACCTACCAGACGAAGATAAAACTCTTTTAGAAACACCCATTACAGTACAGGACATTAAATTAGCAATTGACAAATTGAAATTGGACAAGTCCCCAGGACCAGACGGTTTGACATCAGAATTTTACAAATTTTTTTCACCCCAGTTAGTTCCCTTACTATCACTCATGTACACACATGCATATACTAAGGGAGCCCTTCCACAGATGTTCAGTGAAGCATATATCACCGTCCTGGAGAAAAACCCGGACGACAGAATATCTGTGGGGGGCTACCGACCCATTTCATTATTAAATACAGACTTTAAAATTCTCACTAAGATACTGGTAAACAAACTTCAACCATACCTGCATACACTTTTACACGAAAATCAATTCTGCGGCATACCAGGCAGAAACATAGAAACTCTCAATCACACTATTAGGGACATTATCATATACACACACATCAAAAACACGCAAGCAGCCCTGTTATCGATAGACCAGGAAAAAGCCTTTGATAGAGTGGACCACGGCTATCTATTCAAAGTGCTGCGGAAAAACAACGTAGGAAGTCAGATCGAAGGCTGGGTCAGGCTGCTCTACGCTTCACCATGTAGCAGAATTCTTGTAAACCATACGCTGACCTCACCCTTCCCAATTGAAAGATCTGTCAGGCAGGGCTGTCCGCTCTCACCGCTTTTATATGCCCTGTGTCTGGAGCCGCTCCTGGAAAAAGTAAGAACGGATGCTGGTATAACGGGCATATCAATGCCTGGAGGACAGGTGTTGAAGGTACAGGCATATGCCGACGATACCACGTTTACAGTAACATCAGAAAAAGACATTAAAAAAATTCTGGAACATTTTAAAACTTTCAATGCCGCATCTGGAGGGAAAATTAACATAAACAAATCGAATATAATGGGCCTTGGTGCCTGGAAACGAAAAGAACATTTTCCGTCAAATATTCAAAATAAAACAAAAATCAAAATTACAGGTATCGTTTGGCACAACAATCCAAACACTTACAATACAGAACAGTACAATGGATTGTTACAAACAACAGATAACATAATAAATATGTACACACATGTCTCACACACGATTTTTGGTCGTTCAGCAATCGTTAACACTCTCATTATACCGAAAATCATTTATATAGCTTCAGTTACAGAACCTCCACCACATTTCATAACCAATATGAATAAAAAAATTAGAGCCTTTTTATTTAAATCTACCATTCGTTCCATTCATCATAACACACTGATACAAAATAAACGGGATGGCGGGATAGGTTTGCAAGATATAAAAACAAAGATACAAGCACTGAGATTAAAATATATAGGCCAAATTGTACGTACACCTGATAAATTGCCTTTAGCTATGTATTTTTATGGTCTAAAGCTAAACAAACTTATTCCAATTCAAAACAATACACCTCATTATTTTGGCAACTTTTCCTCTTCATTTTACAAGTCAGTTACACGCATTTTACATAACAATGAACACTTGATACATAGCAAAACAAAGAACATTTACATATCTCTCATTACACGGGTCCAGATCCCACTTTGTACACGGATTAAATGGGGGAGACAGTTAGGGATTACCGACTTTCATGACACATTCATCAGTTTACATAACAAACACATTGCACCACAATCAAAAGAGATATCCTTTTTAACATGACACCAACATTAGATAGGAAGAAACAAAATACACGCAACACACCTATATGCAAGATGTGTACCTCACATACACAAGAAAATGAGGAACATATCTATCTAACATGCCCCGCAATCATACCAACAAAACAAACATTAAAATTAATCATTGACACAACAACACAGTCAGACATAGACATAGATTTAGCCATTACACTCTTCAAAATACCTAGACTTAGAAACAAAACAAAACACACATTAAACCTCATCACACTAGCAGAATACAAACAACACATATGGAAAACATATCTTAAAACACGGTTTGACCAAAAACACTATCCCCCACACATCATAGAAGACATATTCAGACAAAAACTTGAAACACATTTAGATAAACATCAACCGCCCACTCTGTAATTTCATTTAATAGTTTGCTTTTATAACTGTTTTATGTATTATAATGTATTTCATAGATGAGATTCTTATGTATTTTATTATTTGGTTCATTTGTTTAATTGGTAGAGTAATTACATGCATATGTTATTAATGCGTTGTTTTAAATACGGAGATGACCTTGTATTGTAAGTTTCACGTTGTTAACTATTCATCAAGGGCAAATTTTTATTTTCATTTCCGGTGCGATGTCTCTTTCAGTGACTGTAAAATTTTGTGTTGTTTTTGTTTGTGTGTGGTGTGTTTTTTTTTTGTTTTTTTACGCACCACTATGTACATATTATTTTTATATAAGTTTACGGGTGTATTTTGTTAAAACTGTTGAAAGGTTTAGGAGACGATATTTTAATTTCATGGCTTATGGCACATGAAATAACGAGGAGAGAGACTTGGCCTTTCTGGGTCCGTCTTCACCGATTTTGCCTCCTTTATTACTTTTAGCTTCACTGCCTTCCACGGAATGGAAGTAAGGTTCACTGTTTTCCTTCCGTTATTCCTTACCCTTCTTTTCTAATTTTTTCTTCGTTACCTATCTAATACAAAAACTTATGTCTAATATTAATCTTTTTTCTTCAAATTATTTTTATCAGAGTGACATCAATGTATAGTACAAGAAGAAGGACCGATATACAAATACCGGCCCAACTTCCCCTTTTTTTGGCACATTCGCCAGGGTGTTAACTGGTGCAGGCCGGTCATCCGGCGACGCTGGCTTGGGAAGGTGGGAGGGCCAGGAAAGTCGGGCCTTCTAAACTTTATGTCACTACCAAACAAATTGCATTTATTTCCCTATCTCTCTTTCAATAGTTCATGCCGATGGGAACGGCTAAACGCTATTTGAAACCTAAAGACAACTTGGGAGTTTCCTAATCTTTTTAGAGAACTGCACAGATTTTTTTCTCACTTGTGAAGGTTCCCGTTGTGGGATTACCCGTGAATGACACCTTTCGTCACCCGTCTTCTATGGGTGTTTCACTTTCCTTTGTCATCTGTGACCCTTTCTTTGTTTTTTTTTTATATATATATATACATTTAAGACCGCGCTTGTTGGTTAAAATTAAATATATACTCCGAAAGGGATATAACAATTGAAGCTAGATGTACATAATTTCTACCAAACTTGGGTTCATTTATCTTCATATTATGTTGTTTTAAATATCTTACAGTTAATAATGGATTGTTACGTTTATTATATGTTTAAATTAATTAAAATATGTATGGATGCTAAGCAAGAATGTCAAATAAAAAAGAATGAATGAATTTAAATTTAAAGTTAGTTACAATATTAGCGTAAATTAAATCTTGCCTATCTCCCCCCCCCCCCTCATCTCTCGCCAATCTAAATAATTGTAGAGGTACCCACTTGGTTACAATCATCCTATTTTCGATAGCCCCCCCCCCCCACCCCTCACAAAGACTCCCGAACATAAATGAATTTCTATTGCTCTACTCCTTTTTCTCTGGCTTTGTTGTAATAAAATTAATAACATAAAAAAAAAAAAAAACACATTAAAGGACTTCTCGGTTAAACTGAGAGCACAAAATATATTTAATATTAGTAGGTATAAGTAGGTGTTAGACTGTTATCTTGATTAGCAAATAATAATGTTTACACAATAATTATCATAAATGTGAAAGTTAAGTAATAAAATATTGTATGTGATAAAAATGCAAATAAAAAGTATGAAAGTATGATCATCGCAAACACGTTAATTTTGTATTAAATAAAAAACGCTTAAGAATAATTAAAAGAGTGCAATAGAGCAGGTTGACTTTTAGGCTGTTGGCACGTTGATTGGTTTAGAAATCCTAGTTTGGCACACACATTGGCAAAAGGTTGCCGACCCCTGCACTAGGGGAGGTCAGATAACTGCCATTTCACCCTCCTTCCCATACAACATATTACAATTCTAAGTGCCACTGACTAAGAGATTGGGAAAAATTATATCAATTTCTTCTGTAATATAATTTGTAAAACATCTTGGTAATCGTCTCAAGGCATTGACATGCAATCCTCCACATTGCTCAAAGTTAGCTTCTTAATGTTTCCAAATATTCATCTTGTTGCTTAATCCTCTGATAAACTGTCTCTCCTCGTATCTTTCCCCCTGCCAGCCAAACCGCCGAATCCCTCCACGCGTGATAACATTCCAGTGGTGATTGACTTTTCGAATGCGAAGAAAAACCAAATTACGTTCAACTGAACAAATAGAAACAACTCTATTGCCTTTTACTCATAGCTCTAGCCGAGCCTTTGGCACACTCGGTCGCCATTTTGTAGATCGGATTGTAAACCAGCTCTTTCTTAAAGCAAAATAAGCTGTCAGAAAATAAGCTGTCAAAATAAGCTGTCAGAAAATAAGCTGTCAAAATAAGCTGTCAGAAAATAAGCTGTCAAAATAAGCTGTCAGAAAATAAGCTGTCAGAAAATAAGCTGTCAAAATAAGCTGTCAGAAAATAAGCTGTCAGAAAATAAGCTGTCAGAAAATAAGCTGTCAGAAAATAAGCTGTCAGAAAATAAGCTGTCAGAAAATAAGCTGTCAGAAAATAAGCTGTCAGAAAATAAGCTGTCAGAAAATAAGCTGTCAGAAAATAAGCTGTCAGAAAATAAGCTGTCAGAAAATAAGCTGTCAGAAAATAAGCTGTCAGAATATAAGCTGTCACAAAATAAGCTGTCAGAAAATAAGCTGTCAGAAAATAAGCTGTCACAAAATAAGCTGTCACAAAATAAGCTGTCAGAAAATAAGCTGTCAGAAAATAAGCTGTCAGAAAATAAGCTGTCAGAAAATAAGCTGTCAGAAAATAAGCTGTCAGAAAATAAGCTGTCAGAAAATAAGCTGTCAAAATAAGCTGTCAGAAAGTCTTGATACCGGACAAGGGTTGCGTATTGTCCAGTTCGCATAATTGATGCGCCGGCTCTTCACTTAAGACAATTTGATTTAAAAACTGGGGGGGGGGGGATTATTTGTACAAAGGGGGTCTTCCGTGGTCTTTCCATTTTTGAGCAAAGACTTATCTGGGATGGTTTGGTTTGTCTATTAATAACAAAAAATAGCAGTTTGAATATCTGTGTACATCCGTGTAAAAGGGTAGTATGACACATTCTCTCTCTTGCCAAGAAGAGGCCCTTTCTTGGTGATGTCTCGATTTACTCCATAAAACTTGTAATCAATACCAAACCAACCGCAACCACGCAGGTCTACTTTAAACTTAAAAATAAATGTGTAAACTGTTCAAGTCTTGACTAACATTAGAGCAGTGGTTCTTAACCTTTTGAAGTCGGGGAGCACTTTTTATCATGACAAAAATTTAATTCATAGAAAAAAAAAAGGGTTAATGTAAAACCTGAGCTTGACGTTTTTACAAATTTCAGTGATATTAGGCCTAATTTTAGAAATAGCTACCCTCAATTCTTCATCCAAATTAGTAAGTGTTGCTAGTTTTTTAGTTTTTATGTTGGTGAGTATCGAGAAACCGAGTTCACACAAATATGATGTTGAAAATTGGAACAAGATTTTAAGTGCCTTCATGGAGAGAGCTGAGTATTCTTCTTGCACAAAGATAAAAATTCCTCCAGAACCATTTCGGAAAATGTTATTTTAAGTGTACGATCCGATGATAGGTTGATTAATTCTTCTTCTTCTGCTTAATATGACAAATTACTATTTGATGTATCAACCGTGGCAAAGGGATTACGTATCCAGTCATATGTTTCTATGTTTATTGATGGAAAATAAAATTCAATATTTGTTTCTAATAAAGTTAAATGCTCTGTTACCGCTGAAATAATTTCGTCGGTAGTGTTATCATTAAGAGAAGGAAAGATATCTGCTTTCTTTTTCTCCAACAAACGATTTTTCCAAAAAAAAACTTTTTCCGAAAAGCTGTCAATTTGTCGGTCGATGTTAAAAAAATTTCTTTTCTTCCTTGAAGGCTGGTATTAACACAATTTAAATAATCAAAAATATCAGCTATGCCAATTTAGCACACCAAATGTCATTTTGAAGATATTCCACAAAATCATCCATAACCATTCCTCTGGATAACCATCTCACTTCAGAATGCAAAAGCAAAGATTCGTACTTGGCTTCCATAGAGATGCAAAGATTTTTAAAGACGCGTATTTTCAAAGGTCTCGACTTTATGAAGTTTACCATATTTACAACTTTGTCTAGCACAGGTTTTAATGCTACTGGTAATGTTTTGGACACCAGAGATTCTCTGTGCAAAAAACAGTGAGTAGATATAATATTGGCGTTTCTTTTCTTGGCGAGAGTCACAAACTCTTTTAATGAGCCTACCATTGATGGAGCACCGTCCGTATAAATGCCCACACACAACTCCCAAGATATTTTGAATTGTTCGAAATAGGAAGAAATAGAATCAAAGACATCTTGTCCTGTCGAACTTTCGGTAAGCTCAAGACAGCATAGAAATTGATTCACTATTTCGTTTTCATGAATGAAACGAACGAACCCTAGTATATGAGCTTTTCCACTTATGTCAGTGGACTCGTCAATTTGCAGAGCAAAATGCCGTTTGGAAAGCTTATCGGCAACTGTTTTCTCGATATCATCGGACATATTTATAATTCTATTTTTTATTGTATCATTTGAACGAGGAATTTTCATTATTTCCTTTGTTGCTTCATCGCCAAACATAATTTTAACCATTTCAAAACATGCAGGTATAATTAAAAAAAACTACAACATTTTAAATATTTTCTCTTTTTTTTTCTTTGACTAAGGTTTTCAATCAATCATTTAAAAATGTTAAACATAAGATATATAAAAGCGCTATATATCAAATGAAAGTCCAGGATCCCTACTTTAAAATGGTGGTTAAATCATGCTTCTGAGTTGATTACCGACCGAGCGGCGACCGATCGCGTAACACGAGGGAGAACGAAAATTTACTGACCCGTTTTGAAAGCCGCTGCCAAAACGACCCAACCCCCCACTATTCAAACACACAAAACTCTTTTTTAAATACAATTAATGAGTTTAAAAGTTAAATATTTTGTTAGATAAACTTCAACTTTAATCACATATCAATTTTATTTATGTAGCATTAGTACAAGTGAGTCAAAACTTCGTTACAAAAACAGTAAAAATAGGCTAAAAGGCCGATTTTTCCCCCGTTTGGACTACCTATTAAAACATTTGTTCAGCTCAATCAGATTTAGTAAGTGAGTGAACATTAAATTTTGAGTTTCATAATTTCGCGGAGCACTTGCAACTACCTCGCGGAGCACCAGTGCTCCGCGGAGCACCGGTTAAGAACCACTGAGTTAGAGAATTAGTGCGTTGGGGTCTGGAATTTTACGGCCGGGATAGGATGAGGTGGGTTTCGTGCTTTGACAAGCCATGAATATGGAATAAAGTTATATATAATTTTGAATTTTTATATTTTTTTAGACCTTGAATATGCTTTGAAAATATATTTCCTTAGCATTATAATAATGGATTAAAATGTTTAATGCAAATTTAATACGACGTACATTAATTTATTAAGTACGGTAGTAATTATAATATTAAGATACAATAATATTTGCACGCATAAATAAATATACTTTTACACGCTCCCAAAACTGAGGTTTTGAACAACCACTAACTTACTAGCTAACCAACTAACGTAAATAGCTTACCTAACCTAAGTAGTCAAACTAGCTGATCTAAATAACAAACTAGGCAATTAAATAACTCACTAAATAATTACCATGCGAACTAACTAACTAACTAACTATAAGAGCAATAAACTTCGAATTAATTATCTAAAAAGCTATCTAAGTAATTTAAGTAAAGAACTACCTAACTGAATAATCATCTATCTTTATATCTATCTAAATAACTTACTTATTTAACTAACTAGTCAACTGAATTATTACATAACTATTAAAGTTAAGATTGTTAAGATGTAATACTACGCCTCAATATTATGCCAGGGTGTATTTAAGGTGGTCCTTTAAATATTTACACCAATCTACAATATAACAACATTGAATGAACAGATAACATCATTCCATGGACAGATAGCTGCATTCATTAGACATTTAGCTTCCGGAAGCAAGATAGCGCTAAGTTAAGCGACACTAGGAAAATGGTACAAGAATGTAATTTAATTTTCGTATCAAGCCCATAACTGTGGACAAGAGCGCATTGAGCTTGCCGAATGAGATAACATGGTGGGGTGGCGATTTAAAAATTATCTTTATTATTAATATCATTATAATTTTATTATACCGTGATATGTACATAGAACATCATTCCATGGACATATAATGGACAATGGATAGGAAAACGAAAAAGCGAAGACATATTGTCACGATTTGGACTTAAATCGCGACATTTAGCACTCATGGATAGATCATAGCGCAGAAGTAGTGTAGAAATAGATACATAGGTTAGCGTAGAGTTTAGATTAGGGAGTAGAAAAGTAGCCTGAAGCTATTACCTTCTCCCTCTCTCACGCAATAGGAACACCCCAACCACCCCTTCTTTACCTGTTCTTTAACCCTCTCTACACTCTTTCATTCCCGAATTCAGAGTTTGCTACTCGATTCAGCCAACTTGGTATTACACTATTTGTATGTGTGATTGTATGTGTGTGTATTCTTTAATGTATGTATATATATATATATATATTATATTATGCTGTCAATTATGATTCATGTTGTATTTGGATAGTAACTACTCATTTATTTTGCTAAACTCAGCATACACGTATAACCCCCACCCACCTGTAGACACCCCCACCCACTTCTACCCCTTTTCATTATCTCCCCTCTTCGTCCCCTACTCAGCGCCCGTGGTCAAGCCCTTGATCCACTCGTCGTAGTGACATCTGGCCAGCGAAGCGTCTCGCACATACGTAAGCGCCTCGGGCTGAGCTCGACCAGAACCAATAGACACAGGTACATCAAGGGAGATAAGTCGTTATCTTATCCTTTGTATCTCCGTATACGTCCAGCCCCCCCTTCGCCCCTGGGCCCCACCCCGCCGCAAAGTCGGCGGTATTAATTGTTCACCTACACCCACCCCTAATTTCCCCCCCCCCCCCAATAGTCAATCCTCTATGCATGTATATCTCAAACCAGCCAACCAGAACATATGTAATTCTAAACTAATGTAGCTATCCAATCAAATTGACCACTGATCACGTGACTAAAATCCACGAAAGCACGCTTAACTAGTTTCAGCGCACTTCGGCTCAAGCGTTAGGTGGAGAAGGTTGTTCGATTCTAGCCTCCACTTATTCAGTTCGTTCCATAGGATATACCGCCTGCATGTGTATAGATAGATATTTTGCCAGTATAAGTATTTTCATGAACACAGCTACGTTTGCCTAATGTTGGATAACCTAGCAGTACCATGTGTTGAGTGTTAACTGAAGCCTGTGCAAATTCATATATGTATCTGGCCATTGAGTGAAGAATCGAAATGATAATAAACACCTGAACTTAACCAACGATTTATTTGCCTACTTAGAACTATCTGTTGTGTCCGTCATAATATCTAACGAGCCAAGAGGGACATAATAATTATTCCAGGGCGATTCCAGTCACGGTAACTCATCCCCCACGACGACCTGCCACCACTACCCCACTCACCTACGACTCCGCACCCCTCTCATTGTCCAACTTATGCGAGGTTGATGTCCTAATCCTAAACACATCCTGACACATATCCTCCCACTACGACAGCAGAATGCATTAAAAAAAATTCCGTCTGGTAGTTGGAGGCACTTCTTTACCCATGGGTATCAAAGCTAACGAATTGTGTAATCCACCGATACGCTCCTTTTAAGACTACACCAGTGGCTTAATGCAAAGGAAGGGGGTTGCATCCCATTCTGCGCGTCCGAGATCATCGGTGCGAGCATCGGTGGGGAGGAAGAAATGTGCGCAACAATCCGTCTCGCCAAGCATGGTGCCTGGATGACCACGCCTATAGTCTAGCATGTGCTTGAAACCCACTAAGTGCGGCGTGCCTTATGGGCATGACCATCATAATGCCTTGGACAGGATTCTTGTGTGCACCACCCCGTTGACCAACTCTTTTCACGTTACGCCCTGGACTTAAGAGCCGGAAGGGCTCGTCCAGTTTTTTTTTTTAATAAGACTTATAAGATCGACTTAGTCCTCTGTATAACTCTTATAAGAAATAGCGAAATAAAAGCAAGCATAGATATAAGTGTGGTATGTAATAGTCTTGATCTCATAATTTGAATCTATGAATTTTAAGATTTGACGTTAACAAAAACTATTCAACGAACTTGAATTAGAAAAGAAGCTAAGACGTAGAGAGCATCACGCAATGTACAACACGCCATGACCCAAATACACATCTAAATATAGATAGCAGTCCATTCTACGTAATAAAAAAAGACCATTAGTCCACCCATCTGTACCATCACAACACATCCTTGATGCATTTAAAGCTACGTGTGGGTGGATGATGGAAAACAGGAAGTGTCAGCTTGACCTTAACTCACCGTGACCTCATCAGTTCAAGAAAAATACAGACCCTGGCTCACCCTGACCTCAACTTGGTGACACGAAATGGGAGGTCACCCGGATGTACTCGAGCTATCAAGAGTTGACCATGTATGTTGTTCGGAAAACTTACTGCGCTGCTAATTTTTTTTTTGCTGCGGAAGTCATTCTCTTTGCAAGGAAAGACGACATGCATCTATCTATAGACACTTACTTCACTTAAGCAACATACATAGTTGCATAGCTATAGACACTTACTTCACTTAGGCCTTATTGACAGGCAACTATCTAACTATAACATAGGCCTACATATCTATACACACTTACTTCACATGGACCAAAGATGACTCAAGAGTAGTCTTCACTTTCAAAATGGAAAGGTTAATATTAAACTGCTGACACCATTAGAATAAAATAATATTAATTACAAAAATACGCATATTTGAATTACAATTTTTCTAAACAAAATGTGTTTGGATTTCGTTTCGGGCTCAGCAATGAAAAATAAATATATAGAAAATTTAACCAGACTGTTTATTTTTAAAATGGCTTTGCCTTAAGCCATGAAGAGAATATTTTAGACATTATATTGGTTTAAAACTACTTCACGTTCTCAATATTCTTATTTAAATCTGCGGTTAAATGTTAAAACAGAACATTCCAGATTTTCTTTTCTTCCACCGAAACACAAATAATATATTTTTATTAGGCGGAACTCAAGCAATTAAAAGACTCACATTTTAGATTGTAGTTTTAATCATCGGTAGACAAACCATCAACAATCATTCATTTTCTTAGACATTTTATTGTTGCAAAACATAAAAGAAACAACTTATTAAATATCTTTACAAAAAATTTGTTTCCAAAGTTATGCTTTAAAAGACAGTATATTGTTGAGATTTCTCGCAGAACCATAGAGATTTCTTCCCGAACCCTAGACATTTCTAGCATAATCTTAGAGATATCTTCCGGAACCCTAATTTGGATTCCTGGCTAGAAACTATCAAAGGAAAGAACATATAAAACTTTAATTGTAATCCAGTACTAAAAATGTTGGCCGCTGTATGCGTTAAAATGACGCAGCCGCGCTCACACTGAAGACAGCTTCTCAACATCAACGACAACTCACTACGTTTGTCAGTCCACATGCGTGTGTAATTGTTTAAACTAATACATTTGCATGCTTCTTGCTTAAAAAAATAATCTAATACTCATGTATTCGGTAAAAAAAATAATAGATAAATCTAATTTGACACGATCTCCAGTTAAATAGAAAACGGAAACTTAAAACTTCAATTTCCGTTACTTGATATGTAGTACTTAAATAATTACCATGTTGAGTCATATAATGTAGTTGATGTATGGAGGTCAAGCACAGCTTGTTATTAAACTGAAATGGGATGGACAATTAAGAATAAGCAATTTTTTTTTAATATACCGGTAGATAAAAAACTTTTAAATGCAGATCACTAACCTATAATTGCAGATCATTAACCTACAATTGCAAATCACTTACCTATAAACGCAAATCCCTAGCCAATAAATAAATATTCTTATTCCATACATGCAGATCACGAACCTATACATGCAGATCACTAACCTATATATGCAGATCAGTAACCTATTCATGCAGATCACTAACCTATACATGCAGATCACTAACCTATACATGCAGATCACTAGCCTATATATGCAGATCACTAATACATACATATGGATCAACTGTTCTGATTAGTGCTTTAGAATCTATTCCTAGCTGTTCTTAAGTGGATGCCGGGCATGATAATCAGAAAAGAAGAAAAAATAATCTTAAGGATTTGGTATTTTCTCTCATTAAAATAAATATACATGCATATACCATATACCTGATCATGTATCTAATTAATAATAATAAGTTTCTTTAAAATGCAACTTTTTGAAAATCTGGACAAATTTACTTTCAAAAGACTTAGGTATTGCAATTTTAATGGATCGACTTTGCCCTATGACTTACTATAAAAGCGATAACAGCAAAATATTTTATAAATAAAAGAAATTGGAAAACAAGCAATTTTAACATATAAATGCAGTTAGGTAATAAATGTATGGTTATCTTTAATATTGTATGAAACATATTTATTACTCACCAGAAATTAAAAAAAAACACGTTACTCTTAGAAACGGCTGTGAACAAAAAACTGAAATGAAATGTGGCAGTAAAAGAGTTAAAAAAAAGATACATTAATTTGCATTTCAACCCTTTCTTAGGCGAGTACGTCCCATGGGGCAAAGTCACCGTCTGACGGTACCAAAAAATGTTTTTTTTTTAATTTTCATTTTTTTTTTAAAAGCATAGTCTTAAACAGTTCTTTGACTGTGACCGCGGTGTCTTGCTAGACATACGTATTCATCACCAACCAATTTATCAAAGCCCCAATTATCGAAAAAGCCTTTTGAAACATTACTTCATTTAAGTGAACAATGATTGCAGGTCGTATCTCCATAAGGCCATTTTCCGAAAAGTTTTTTTTTTTTTAGAATAAACATTGTTGCTTATATATATAATAGTTGTGCTTTCAATTATTTCTTTTTAAGAATAAAACTGCAGAAAGGAAATAAATACAAAAGTGATGGATGTTCTTAATACGTCATGTATAGACTGTTTTTAATTGTGACAACAGAGGCACAGTAAGTTAAAATGTTAAACCTCATTATTTTTTGCATCTGAAGAATGCAGTCCTAAAGAAGCACGAGCGTAGATTCTTTAAATACTTTTTTGATACTAGATGTGCAGCCTCTTAAATCAGCAGTAGCTGCAATAAATTTTGCAGAAATTTCTAGCACTATTAGTTGGTCAGAAAGTATCGTGGATGGTGAAATTAAAACTGCACTACATCTATTACATAGTATGTTTAACATGAGGCAGAAAGTATTCTTATAAGATTTGATATGTACGAACTTATCCTTTCATATCAATCTGGAAAAGTGCTAAAATTGGGGCATTTTTTTTTAAAGTACGCTCCCCCTAGCGTCAAAACCTAGCTACGCCACTGGATTATTGTGTTATATTTCTAAATTAGAATTGTTTCAATATATTTTTGCTACCTAGTTTGTTCTTTATTTTTTCCCCCTGCCCTAGTAAAGGAACTGACAACAGGAAGTATTCCGATACGGGAGATCTGATAATTATTGAACGAATTAATTATGTCAAAATAAAGCAAAAACCTTCATCACAACAAATATTTGTCTGCAAACAGACATAAAAGGACAACCGCTAATTACATTATCATGACTATGTCCAATGGGCAATCTGTTCGATACAGGTAGCATTGTCACCATTGTCATGTGAATGAATTTCCACATTCGAGCCACATTTATTGATTTTGTGCACTCTAACGTAATAATGATAGTTTATAAGCAGGGTGCCCGTTTGTTTTTAGAGCTATTTTTTTTTATGTTCCAATGAAATTGTACATTCACGTGTAATTGCCAACGTTTTCATTGCTTGATACTTTAATCATGCTTTCATCAACCATTGGGTTGTCAACAGAAACCGTTGCATGTGGTTTCATGTCTTGTCATTTCATAGGTCTAGTGTAGTAGAGTTCCGAGTATTTCATGCAAGAGTATTCTGTGGGCAGTAATATCATCCAGCCCCCCTTTTATTTGTTTTTAATTTCGCAATCTTTTGTCGCAGGGTACTCTTCAGAAATTGGTACAACTCAAATTGAATTTCAGTCTTGCAGGGGAGCTCACAACTTTCATCTGCCAGGATTTAGACTAAGCAAAAAACTTTCAGTATGGCTTAAAAAAAAAAAAACACTATCTACGCCTAGAGTCCACTATTCCAAATAAGAAATGTTGGCCTACTGTAATCTGAAATTCTGAAATTGAACTTTTGGAGCACTTTCTTTTTACGATTCCCACGAAGAGGCTTTGTTTGTTGTATAAGTTTAAAAAAGACAACAAAAACAGAATGAAAAACAAAAAAAAAAAAAAAAAAAAGGAAACGAAAGTATTCCTTTCTGGTTATGTTGTTCCTTAGGGATAGTAAAGAAGTGTTCACTAATTCTCATTATTCCAATCATACAAAGTACAAAGGTATGGTGTGGCCAGCAGAACGAACAGCCACCTTATTTTTTCCACACTTGATGATTAAGATGTATCAAAGGCTTAGTTAATTTTGTAAAAGAGATGTACATCATTAGAATACAGGTAACAATTATACGATATAATATTATAGTCGCCCATGAAACGTATAATATTTCAGTCGTCAATTAAACGCTATAATATTAGAATCGATAATTATACGGTATAATACCAAAGTGGCAAATTATATGCTTTAATACTAGGGTCACCAATTCTAAATTATAATGCTGAATTTGCGTATTATACGATATAATACTAGAGTTACACAAATATACATAATAACACTAAGCCACAAATCATACAGTAAAAACTAGACGTCACTAGAAACTGGAGACTACTATGCCTATAATATAAAATAGAGGATGATCTTTAAATTTTCGAAGCTCTTTATTCTGAGAGAATCTGTGACAAGAGAGTCTTTTAAAAAGAACTTTAAGACCTTTCTCTTTGGCTAGTGGATGTGTGCCTTACATAGGCCTACTAATACATCTGCCACTGCAATTCACACCAAGAGTGCACCAAGCATGCTAAATTAAATAGCATGGATAGAAGCGCTATAAAAAAGACCATTATTATTATTATTCTCTATATTCACATCTGAAAGACCAATAATAAGCTCGCCAAATCTGTTGACTGCACAACTGTTCGGTGTACAATTACGTCTACTAGCTGTTTCACCCACTCAGACAATAAGCCGCATCTAACACTTTACAGTTATTCAACCTAAATCTTAATATACCAACAGGGACAGCTGATCAACGTTTAAGAGATGCAGAAAAGAGAAAACAAAGTTTATATAGACACATCAATATAATATTAATCTGGTCCACAGATGTTTTAGAAAACATGTTTTTAAATTGATATATTGTATCATAAATATGTTTACTTTGACTTGCAATGTTATAGATCTAGCCTACATGTTCTATTTTCTAACATTGATGGAATAAGTGCAGAAGACACAAATAATTGATTTGAACAGTATTTTTTTCATTTGTTGATGATTTTGAATGTCCATGATTATTGTACTTTTAGGCGAAACTCTGAATTTAACGCTGTTACAAATTGTATGGGAATTTTTTATAGACTGTATTGAATATGTTTTACAGACTGTATGGAAAAGTTTTATTGACTGTATGGGAAATGTCGCACAAATTGTGGAGTTCCGTTGTAGCTTTACAAAATTGTCAGGATATCCATAGTCTCAAACAGCTCTTGTAATTGGTTTAATTTGCTAAAAAAACTGTCTAATCTATTTCTTAAACTTCAGACAGATTATATTATTCCGATGGGAATGAAAACTGAATATGCGCGTCTATATTATAGAGTAGACCATCGTGCATTATCAACAAGTTCACCGAATTTAAAAGTCTCTTAAAAACCGGACCTACTTTCCAGCCCTTAAGTCCAGGCGTAACATGGAGGGGTTGGGGGTCAAGTGATCGTTACCCCAAAATTTTGTCGGGGGTATGTAAAGGTTCATGGTGTACGGGTTGACCTGCTGGCCATCAAAGGTGATTCTCACTGATCAGAGGCTACATCTGATGAAGTGTGTGGCTTGTCTGTATACCAAAAGAATGGTCGACAGTGAAGCGATCGGCGTGCTTGTTCCTCGGCTCTCCTGATGGAACTAGTAGGCTTGGTGGTGTTCAAAGTGTATTGCTTGGTACTTTAGAAAGAGGTTCATGCCTTGCACACACTCACGGATGCGTTTGTCCCGATAACCCAGAGGGATGGAGAATGCTTATGTATCCGGGTATTCCAATAAAGTCCTGTTAAACCCACTCATAATGACGCTAACAATGACTCGTGGAATCGCAAACCGGTGGTTGCCATTAGAAAAGATATTATAATTGCTTTAGACAGGTTTATCTTCGTAAAGGATCGGGGGAACCGTCTATTGAATGACCTAGAGTGGATTGTTCTATTGAATGACCTAGAGTGGATTGTTCTATTGAATGACCTAGAGTGGATTGTTCTATTGAATGACTAAGTGTTGATTGTTCTATTGAATGACTTAGTGTTGATTGTTCTATTGAATGACTTAGTGTTGATTGTTCTATTGAATGACCTAGAGTGGATTGTTCTATTGAATGACTAAGTGTTGATTGTTCTATTGAATGACTTAGTGTTGATTGTTCTATTGAATGACTTAGTGTTGATTGTTTTATTGAATGACTTAGTGTGGATTGTTCTATTGAATGACTTAGTGTGGATTGTTCTATTGAATGAGATAGTGTGGATTGTTCTATAAAATGACTTAGTGTGGATTGTTCTTTTGAATGACTTAGTGTGGATTGTTATATTGAATGACAGTGTGGATTGTTCTATAGAATGACTTAGTGTGGATTGTTTAATTAAATGACTTAGTGTTGATTGTTCTATTGAATGACTAAGTGTTGCTAGTTCTAAATGACTAAGGGTTGATTGTTCTCAATGACTAAGTGTTGATTGTTCTAAATGACTTAGTATGGATTGTTCTATTGAATGACTTAGTGTTGATTGTTTTAAATGACTTAGTGTGGATTGTTCTAATGAATGACTTAGTATGTATTTTTCTACTGAATGTTTTAGTGTTGATTGTTCTAAATTACTTTGTGTGGGTTGTTCTACTGCATAGTTTGGGTAAACCCCCAGGGATTTCAGTTAAATGCTCGTTTTATATTTCCATGTATATTCGGTTATTCAATACATAAATGGATCCGGGTGAAACATGGAATGAGATAAAGATATTTATTGAGAAAGGAAAAGTGAAAAATCGAGGGAAGGGTAAAGAGTGGAAGTGAGAATATGTTTAGAAAGACAGAGAGAGAAAGAGAGAGAGAGAGAGAGGGGGGGAATAGAGAGATAGTGGGACACAGAGAAATAGTCAGAGACAGCGGTTTAGAGTTTAGGGTAGAGAGAACCACAGAATAGGTAAAGAACAGAATGCGCAATCGCATTTTTTTCTGTTTCCGGAAGTAATACCGACGTCATACTTTTTAAACGTAGCGGTCCTGGTTACACTATATATTGATGCTTATTTACAATGTCTTTTTCTTTAAATCTATAAGTTCGAAAACCCAAAGCTGATGTTTCATGCAAAAGGTACAAAAACTTTTGTGTAATAAACTGCAACAATAATGCGAAAACGATTGATTATCGTAACGAGCTACGCCTAGGCCAAGGTTATCTTTTCAAATATCAGTACTGGGTAATACAATTTTACATCATATAGGCCTAATCATATAATATTGAAAAGAAAATGGGTAATTAAGTCAAATTTATATAAAAGTAAGCCTATAATGACACATAATATAGGCCCTATATATAGTCTATTGTATATATTTATGGGGGTCTAGAAATCCTTTTTCATTTTACTATAGTAGCGTCTCTAGCGACCGCTGCCTTACGTCGAAAAAAAAATGCTGGAATCGCGCTTCTCTTGTAGTGACTGCGCATATAGGGATTGCGCATTCTGTTCTATACCTATTCTGTGGAGAGAACGAGAGATGGTATGAAAAAAAAAACGAAGGTATAATACTAGCACAAGAATGCGTGAATGTATAAGTAGGTCACGGTCAAAGAGACACCTGGTTAGAGAGGGAGGGACTAAAAAAAAGTTAGAAACAGAGATTGAAACAGAGAACTGTTACATGTTTGCACTATTCAAAATACGACACAGTGTGTTTTCCGAATTGAAATTGTCAAATTGAAAGTGTGATTTTGCCTGAATTCAGTTTGGATTCCAGATCCTGAAGTGATCACAGTGGGGCCGCACACTTTCATAGGGCTAATGTAAACAATACAAGTGATTTAGTTCAGGCACGCTCAAAAAACGTTTGTTATTTTCCCACTCAAATTATTTAGATCCGGGCCTTCAAGTGGATGTCTTCGTAATATAGAGTACCACTTTACACAATAAATGTTCATCTGTCCAACTCATTTGTTATTTAAAAAAAACAAAAACAAAAAACAATGTATCTGTCTATGTATAATTTCTCTTTTTAATAATGAGTTTTATTTATGCATGTGTCTGTCTGTCTGCCTGTCTATAATTTCTTTTCTTTATCTATCTACATAGGCCTAACTATCCATCAGTATAAATATCTGTTTATCTATCTATCTATCTATCTATCTATCTATCTATCTATCTATCTATCTATCTATCTATATAGGCCTATATATTAATCTATCTAACTATCTATGACTCTATTTATCTATCAAGTCTTCCAATAAATTCTTTTGTTTATCTATCTATCAATCTATCTATTTAACTTTCTATTTATCGTATCCGACTGCCAATAATTTCTTTTGTTTTCTTATCTATCCATATATGTAGGGCCTATATATATCTCACTGTCTCCCCTTAATCTCTAAGTATATAGTATATATATATATATATATATATATATATATAAAATATATCTTCTTATCTTATACATTACAGACGGATATCCTTCTATAAAGAAGATTATTGCGTCCTATCAGTGATTTAAGTATAGTCCTACATTTCTATTAGTGTTTTAAATGATGTTAAGCTACTGATTTTCCTGGTTTGTTCAGGCTACCCATTCCATGCCCGGATGCCACTCGGAAAGAAAGAGTACTTATTAGCATTTGTTCTCGCAAAAGAGATAAGGAAAGTGTTTTTATCCTTTTGTTTTTCTGAGTATTGTAACAGTTTGTTTTTGGGTTGTTTTTCTAAATTAGAATTTAATGCCTTAAAATATAATACTACTTTGCCATTCTGTCATCTAGTGTTTCTAGTATGTGCAAATATCTAATATCTTAGTAATCTCAGACGTTCACAGTAATCCTGGACCAATTCAAAAATACGTCCCGCTTTGAACATGATCTACTAAATAGTAAAAATAAAAAAGTAGGCCGAAGTGCTTGGAAAAATACCGGAATACGTCTCATCCTTTTGTGTTTGTTGGCTTGAGTTTGTTATAGTTCAATATCAACAATGTATTCGTTCTTCGTTTCAATCAATACCTTATTACTTGACATTAAAGTAAAAAAAAAAAAATCCATTTATACACACACATCTCTCTTTAAAGAGTAAAACAAAATAAAAACGATCTAAGTCTTTAAAAGAGTGGCTTACAGATGGGAAATACCTAAAAAGAAGTAGTAAGGCCAAGAATTTTAGCATAAGCTTTATTTATTTATATAAACATATAAAAAAAATAGGAAATCTTTTTGGGGAGTTAAAAGTATTGTAAAAGCACTTACCACTACAGGAGAACGGGTTTCTTAAAATATAAACGAAAAATGATCAAACAAGCTATTACTACAACAGTGAAGTATAGTTTATTGTAAAACTTTAGCCTTTCCCCTTTAAAAAAAAGCAATATTTTCTACTGCTTTGTAACGAAGTCTGGGTGGACACAGTGAATAAAAATATCGACATTAATTTAAAGGCATAAAAATGTGTTTACTTAAACCGAGCCCTTGATCGAGTTTATAAATGTATTTTTTTATGTGTGCTGTTTATTTGTAAAAATCAAAACAAGATCAACACTTTCTTTTAAATATTTTGTTTCTGTCGGTATATTGATTGAATGTTCTTAATGCAAATCTTGTCGCTAATGAAAACATGTATTTACCAACCCAGATGTTGGTTCTAATCAGAAGATTACTATACTTGTGTTAAATATCATCTATTTAGTTATATCTACTACACACAATAGGCTACATCTATTGTTACAAAGTCGCATGTGAAAAGTTGTTTTGTTTATAGAAGATTTCGATAAATCAATTATCTTGACGCAACAAAATACGAGCTAGTCAGCTAGTCAATATAGAGTTAAAAAAAAAGATTTTCTTGTTGACTGAAGTTAGCGGAAACGGAGATGCCAGATTAGCAATGTGACCCATTTACATAATTGCACGATGGCACGAGAGTTAACATATTTGTGATAACTAGTGGAAAAACACAACAACAACAGTTTGCTCTTGGTAATTGGAGATAACAAGGAAAACAAATTGAATAAATAAGAATTGCAAATGTCGGGCGCAAAGTAAGAAAACCATTAGTATGATTCAGGGCTGGACAGGTCTTCAAGAAGTTTAATGAGGGCACTACTTTAAGCCGCACCCACGGGAGCAATCAAGTACTCACGCCCATGTGATCCTTCTAAATTTCCGTGGTGGCGTTTTTCCGGTCTAAAAATAGCACCACTGTTATTTTTGCGTATGGTGTAACTGCCCACCCTTCACCTTTTCTTCCCCCGTCTTTCTCATATATGGACTAAAGTAGTAAGCAAGTAAGGCGGACTGCTATCCGTGACTAAAGAGTTCAGAGGTTAGCGGTGACGTCTCTAAACAATGGAAGGCACAAAGAGGGGCTTATGTTTCTACATATAAACACTTGCACTTTCAGATTCTATGGGGAAATTTTTCTCTCTCTTTAAACACGCTCACCGGAATTCTCTTCCGTCTTCTTTTTTTTTAAACCAAAAAATGTCAATATAGGGTGGACTATAGATAAACTCTAGTTTAGTACGACACGATCACAGGGACTACAAATAATTTATAGATCTAGTTTAGTACGACTCGATCACAGGAACTAAAGACATTTTAGTTGTTCATGCTGTGTTGTATTTTTTTTAAAATTCAAAGTTGGCAACAAGAATAAAATTTGTTTCAGTTCTTGACTTGGTCAAAAGGTGATTAAACAATAACAACAAACCAGAAAAAAAAAAGCTGACAACAGTATATGTGAGTAAATACAATTATTTATGTTGCCTATTTCACTCGGGATGTAAATAAGAATAGCCTACATAGTAAAATGTTGTCACCGTTTTAAAAAACATGTTCTTTATAATACTAGAAGTTATGCCCTTCACAAGACGGACAAACGAATGATTACAATATGTTTTGTTAAAAGAGAAAGAAAAAGTAACAAACAATCATCAATAGTCATCAATATACATAATTACCTTGAGTTTGTTTATATATATATGGTTGTAAATAAATTTATTATATGTTTGTCCTCTATAGGTTCCTAAGCCGTTTGACTAATGGGGCCAAAAGTTAAAACGTCCTCCAAAAGAAATTTTTATTATATAAACAATAGTTCTTAATTCGTGAATTATTAAAAAAATAAATAAACTTAGACCTATTGATAATCACCGTATGTTAAAGTTCTAAACTGAGTGCCATTTCAGAATGATCACCCTTTGAACGTTCATATACTATTTTGAATGCTTTTACTTTTTCTTACGCAACAGCAAATTGGCTTGGAGAGTTTTAATGTTGTACTTAAAAAAAAAACTAGCATATGACGTAATGTCTATCAATTCATGTTTTTGTTTCATTAATGGTAGATGTTTGCTTTATTATATTAATTTTAAGTAATAGTAAACAAATGTTTTAATTATTTAATATGGATAAAAAAAAGTACCAAAAAATAAAACTAAATACCAAAAGATACTTTCTCAATGCAGTTTTTATTGTAATAGTGTTATTTTTTTATTCTTTCTCTCTTAACAAAACACAATGTAATCATTCGTTTCTCCGTCATTTTGACGGGCATAACGACTAGTATTACAATAAAAACTGTAGCAAGAACGTTTGTTTCGGTATTTAAAATTATTTTTTGGTATTTTTTATTGTTTAAGGTCCAGGAAGATCATTCTGAGCGCTCTGTTTTTAGCCCCAACATAGTTAGTAATAGGCCAACATTTTTTTAGAAAATGAATTAACGAATTAAGCAATATTGTTATATTATAAAATATTATTATCTATAAACAAACTTACGGTAGATATAATTATGTATATTGATTATGTGGCTGTAAAAAACGGACAGAGAAAAAAAAGTACTGTCTTCTTCTACTTCTGCGTTCCATAAAGTAACGTAAATTTGTGAATCTTTTCTGACAATGTGGATGTAAAGGTCATGGGTTAGTGAATCTGCATTCAACAGACTGGAACTGCTACTGTAGTCACAGTGTCCAGCCGCACTTACTACCCCAAGCTAAAGTAATTCACCTATTAGAGCTGGGTAGACTTAGCCCTGAAATTTTCAAATAGATTTCAACCTGACCAATATGCAGGCATCTCTAAGAGATTAGCTATCGAAAAGAAACGGTGGACAAAAACAGTAAATGTTAGGGAGTTGTGACATAGCTCTCATGGCGCCCCTTCAGCCTCCAAATTAAAGTGATGTAATTATACATTTATTAATAGGCCCACAGATAATCCGGGCATTTAAATAAATCTAATTTTTACTCATCGAAATGTAACTAGTTATTACACAACTAATAATTATTCGTGTTAGATATGCAGATGATAAGCAGATGACTCCTTTACGTATATTTGTATAAACAGACCTTGTGTTGAATGCAAAAAAAAAAGAAACAAAAAGAAAACACACAACAAAACAGGATGTAACAAAATACAATTTTGACACGAACAGTCTACCGTAGTTTTCCAAAATGTCTCGTGCACAAACAACTGCATAATGTTGTACCGTTTCTTGGTGAACAATTTTGAATGTAGGCCGATACATGTGTGAACTTTAGATTGTTGAGTACTTTTTTGAAATTATGTAGTTTTTGTTATGGCCACTTATTTATAAAGTACACAATATAGTGCCATTTGTTATTATGTGAATTGTGTAGCTATAATAAACCAACGATAGAAATTAACTTCGGTTCCTATTGGATTTGGGATTATTGATCACTGCTTCAATATGCAATGAATTTATAATGGACACTTTATAAGAGGTAATGTATTTCTATCAATACTAATACGCATAGATTTTGATAATCTCTGTGTTTGTAAACGGAATACATGTTATTTTTTTATATTTTTTATTATTGACTTGAAGATTTAAAATACGTTTATCGGCTGGTCCAGTGGTTAGTTCACCGGACTGTTAACCAAAAACCAACTGACATGTCGCGGGTTCTATCCCTGCCACCGACCGATCCCTGTCGCCCTGCAGGAGTTTTGGGCCTAGTGGACGTAATAGTCTTCTATCTAGAAGGAACGTCTGTAAACTTATAAGACATTCCTAAGTGATAAAAAATACATCAATATTTACGGGAATTGTTATGCTTCTTTGATATTTTAAAATAAAAATATGTAGTTTAATATTTTTATATAAAATTTGAGCAATAAAAAAGTAAAATGGTAGGCTGGGGTTATTTAGTTTGATTAACTTTTATTGCAATATTTGTATAAATGATTTTTTGCAACATTGTGATTTAGCATCTGTGTTAATATTGTAATTAACGTTTATATAAATATTTGTAATAAAATTTATATTTAAAATTATTTAATATTTAACTTTTATAGTAACGTTCGTTAAAACATTATTATTAATATGTGTATTAAAATTTGAATAAGAGCTTAATATGTATGTTTACAATTTTATTTACAATAATATTAACTTTTTATCTATATCTAGACATGTTAACAAAGCTGTATAAATTTTTTTAAGCCGTTGTTTATTATCAAATGTAAATTTTAATCAATTAATCAGTTATTGTGATCGCCAAGGAGAACTTGCGCGGTCATGGCACAGCACAAACTTTTATTGACTAGTCTATTCCTTTTTCCCAACTGAAATCAAGTGCTATAAATAGTTGGAAGTATTAATTGGAAAAAATAAAATAATAAAACGAAAAGAAAAAGAAAGTCTATATGTCTTCTGGCAGTAAATTGATTATCGGCCCTTTTCACCACTAAGCATAATATAGCTGTAACCATTACGATTGAGAAATTCATATTTTTACATACACAAAAAAACAAACATCCAGTTCAGATCATAATGGTCCAAAGGACTATTGTAAATCAAGTTAATGTTTGTGTGGCAGGCAATACAAAGGGATTTTGTGGTCAGCGCTATATCAAACCGCCTTATTACTTGTTCTCAACTACTGCCAAATACTCATCAGAGCTCTATACAGTCGGTAAAACTCCAGAGATATGGGAGTTTATCTTTTTTTTCTAAAGATTCCAACCCAATATCATAAACACAGGCATACTATACCGCGACTACGCCACGTGACCACTATGTCCCTGTACTTTGTAGTTTATTCAGTTTTGTTCAAACTAATAGGAGCCGTCCAATATATTTGGCATCGTCCGATAATGACCAATTTTTAGCCCACTCCCCCACCTCCAATGGTCCTAAAATGTCACAAAAAAGTTAAACCCAAACCTCTACAATAAGAAGTAACAAAGCTCTGAAGCCACTTCCTAAAAAAAAAAAAAAGCCAGTTTTAATAAAATATTTCGTCATTGTAGTGACTTAAAATAATATAAATAATATAATCACAGTAGTAATTTAGACTAAATTGAGTGCTGTGCCTACTTGTTCAAGTTTACATTTTTTATGTGACGTCACAAAACACCCACTTCCCCTCGTCACATATCGTCACAATTAGTTTCTTACCCCTCCCTTTATACTAGGTGCGTGACGTAATTAATGGACGGCCCCAATGTATTTTTTTGTTTGTTTGCGTATGCGTGTTTTCTCAAGTCCTGGCTATTAAAAACACGTCAGACATAGTCGCTATTATAAATTGAAGCGTCCTTGCAGAGGCGGTGTTATATTAGTCTAAATCTATCTATCTCTTTCTCTCTCTATGCCTATATAAAGAGTGTTCATAACAATCTTAAAACAAAAAGTCGGTCCATCCTGTAAAATGCTAGATCTATACCTATTCTTGATGCTCATCCAACTTATAAAAAATTTCGCGGCTATACTCGGACTTTCCAACTAGACTCTATGACGCATGCACTCTCTAGCTCAATGAACGTGTTGGACTTAATGTTAACGTCGCAAGCCTAAGTAATGTGTGTGTTAATTTTTTAAATAGTAGAGTTTCTGCCAGTCTGTTTAAAAAAAACACAACCTGTGTTGGTAGTGCAAGTAGACTATGTGTGTACAGCTTTGTTTGTGGGCGTGCCTTATTACGACACACACTCAATTCAACGTGTACCTGGACTACAACACACACACATACACACAGACAGAAACTGACAGACCAAAATAAAAAAAACATAAGTATTTTCTTAACACATAGGATTGTCGGGAAAAAATGTCAACTTCATAGCCTGGGGCCTTACGTCAGTAATGTCAAAAGGACCCTGAACGAAATAGACATTTCAGCTTCTTTCCTAAGCAAACTTGTCTATCATTGTTGTGTTGTTGTATTTTCTTTCGGTTTCTGAGTTGGCAGACGTTTAAAGATTTCGTTTGTTGATATTTTAAACTGTCCTGTGTATTTATAAATATTTATTCAATTTTATAGCAGACTAAATAAAGTTTATAGCTAACTGGTGCTAATTGTAAAAGGCGATATCACATCAATGTATCTGTCTATATATCATCGCTCATCAATCTATATTCACCGATCTTTCTATCTATCTATCTATCTATTTATCTATCTATCTATCTATCTATCTATCTATCTATCTATCTATCTATCTATCTATCTATCTATCTATCTATCTATCTATCTCTCTCTCTCTCTCTCTCTCTCTCTATCTATCTATCTATCTATCTATCTATCTATCTATCTATCTATCTATCTATCTATCTATCTATCTATCTATCTATCTCTCTATCTATCTATCTATCTATCTATCTATCTACTATCTATCTATCTATCTATCTATCTATATCTATCTATCTATCTATCTATTCATCTATATATTCATATATCTATCCTCCCATCTATCTATCTATCATCTAACTATCTATCTAGTTATCATATTTCATCAATCTATATATCACCTATCTATCTATCTATCCATCTATCTATCTATCTATCTATCTATCTATCTATCTATTTATCCATCTATCTATCTATCTATTTATCTACCCTCTATCTATTTTTATTTATCTATCTGCGTGTTTGTACCCCTGTCTGTCAATTTGTTAGTCTGTCTGCGTCTATCCGCCAGTCTCTCAGCCTCTTTCCGTCTGTTCTTCTTACTGCATGTTATATAGTCTGTAATATGTCTATCAATAAGCATGCCCATATACCTAACCTAACCGTTCCCTTTTTTTCCCGGTTATACAATAACAATTTGTACAAATATCAATTTCTTTTCTTCTCTTTTGTCAACAGGCTGTGGACTCCAAGGACACAATTCTCCTTACGACAAAGAAACACTTAAGTAAAACGAACACAGTATAGGCCCACGTCTGGGGTACGGATTAAAACTATCGCTGCCCAGTATCAAACTACAAGCATACTCTCAAACTGCATTTTAATGAAATAAACAACAAGCGAGATATTAAAAAATAAATTTACATCCAAATGAATGTTATTGTAGGTTGTTTCTTTTATATACTTTATATTTTTTAAACTATATCAGTATTGACTAGAGAAGGGATAAAACAGATACATGTTGAATATATATTTATATGTATGTATATATATATATTATGTAGTTGATATGGTTAAACATACATTTCCATTATTTGTAAAGTGAACAAGTCAGGAAAGTAAAAAAAAAACAACTTAGCTTGAACATAAACAAAAATATTCAAAATGGTTGTCAAAACTCAAGATACCGATACGTGTAGGACGCAGTAATATTCTGCACAGAAGAAGCATCTTTACGAAAACTCTACCATAAAATACGAAATCTTGAATTTCCCACTTTGAATCAGAATCAGCAACATTTGTAAGTCTGCAACAAGACCAATGTATGACTTCAGAATGTAAAGGGGATAACACGCCTTCAAAGAACCATCTAAAAAAGAATGAAAGCAACAAACTATTAAGCCTTGAAACAACTTACTGCGCAACTACTCAACAACTTACTCGGCAATTTACTCGGCAACTTACAATGCCAACGCTGGGAAAGTAAATACATACATTGAACATTTAGAGAAAGTCTTTTAAAATTTCTAGTCGTTCCAGCTTGTGTGGATCAGTTTTTCTTAACATCATTTAGCCACCGTTCTATACCATCCGTAAAATTCAAGTCTGCTCAAGATGTCTTCAGACAATGCAACGGTCAACATCAGCTCCTTGACCACTATCGAGGACGTGAACCAGGAAAAGCTAATCGCTCTCATTCCAGTCATTATTATTTTCGTCCTCTTCATGGTCGTCGGCATTGTGGGCAACATTCTGGTTGTCTACGTGTTTGGGTTCAGGATGAAACCTGGCACTCAGAACATCTTGATCGTCAGCCTGGCCCTGTTTGATGTGCTCACCAACGTTCTGTCCATCCCGCACGAGATCACGGTCTCCATTTTTATCGCAATGTATCCTTCAGCCATCTCCTGTAAAATATTTAGGTAAGTGAAGTAAATCTTACATAAAAAACATGTACATAATAGCATCTTCTTAGTCTTTATCGCTCCCCGTGGAGCATAAGGCAGCAACAAAGTTCCGCCAGGCCTCCCTATCCTGGGCGAGCCATCGGATTTCGTGCCATGTTTTATTTGTGGCCTTTGCTTCCTCGTCCATTGTCCTCCTCCACGTTCCCATTGGCCTTCCCCTTCGTCTTTTTCCTGGTGGTGTCCATTTCAATGCGCTGCTTGGGAGCCTCATTTTGTCCATGCGGAGGATGTGACCCAGCCATCTCCATCTTCTTTTCATTATTTCATCGATAATGAAGCTTATTCCAGTTCTTTGGTGGACTTCGATGTTGGAGATGTGGTCCTCCCAGCCGATCCTTAGTATACGTCGGAGACATCTACCTTCAAACCCTCTAAGGCGGCCTTCAATTTTGGTATTGGTCTTCCAGGTCTCTGCAGCATAGAGAAGGACTGAGCGTACATTTGACTTGTATAGTTTCAGTTTTGTTCTTAGTTGCAGAGAGGATGACTTCCATATTTTCCCCAGTTTGTTGAAGGCCTGAGCTGCCATAGCTAGTCTGGTGGAGATTTCCATGTCTATGCTTCCATTAGCAGAGATGTAGCTGCCAAGGTATTTGAAGTTTTCAATCTCTTCCACCTCCACACCATTGGCACTTGTCCTCTTAGAGCTCTTTGTCTTAACTTTCATGATTTTGGTTTTCCCTGAGTTGATCTTTAAGCCAACACTTTTGGCTATTTGTTCTACTCTTGTTGTCTTCTCCTGGATATCTGGTTGAGAATGAGAGAGCAGAGCTATGTCATCTGCAAAATCGCAGTCTTCTAGAAAGGAAGTTAGTCCCCATACTAGGCCTCGAGGTTTATCTGCAGTAGCTCTCCTCATGACCCAGTCCATTACTATTAAGAAGATAACAGGTGATATCACACATCCTTGTCGGACACCTGTTTTCACCTGGAACCATTCACTCTGTTGGTTTTCATGGCGTACACAGCACTGGTTTCCAGTATAGATGTCTTTCAGGATGTTAATGACTTTGCCTGGGAATCCATATGATTCCAGAATTGTCCAAAGTGTTGGGTGGTGGATGCTATCGAAAGCCTTTTCAAAATCTATGTAGTTGATGTACAAAGAGGAGTTCCATTCCAATGACTGTTCCACTATGGTACGCAGGACAAAAATTTGATCATTGCATGATCTTCCAGCTCTGAAACCAGCTTGTTCTTCACGTAGGACTCTCTCTATTCCTGTTCTCATTCTCATCAGTAAGATTCTACAAAAGATTTTTCCTGTAACAGACAATAGGTTTATGCCTCTCCAATTCTCACAGAGGGTTAGGTCGCCTTTCTTTGGAACTTTGACAATAATCCCTCGTTTCCATGAGGTAGGTACATGTTCTTTGTCCCATATTTTATTAAAGAGTCCTATAAGTGTTCTCGCACACAGGGTTGGGCTGGACTTGAGCATGTCTGCCGTAACTCTATCCTCTCCTGGCGCCTTATTTCCTTTTGTCTGTTTAATGGCTTCTATTATTTCTTGTTCCATAATGGGCCCTTTAGACACTTCAATCTCAAAACCCGTGTCTGTGATGACAGCCTCTGTTTCTGGGTCCGGTCTATTCAGGATATCTTCAAAATGTTCTGCCCACCTCTGGAGCTGGTCTTTCTCTGTCGTCAGATTATTTCCATTTTTATCTTTAACAGTCGTCGATTTGCTCCTTAGACCTCCCGTAAGGGACTTAATAATTTTGTAGACTGTTTGGTTGTCGCCTTTATCAGCTGCTACTTGTGCCTATAGTGCCATGTTGTCTATATAATCTCTTTTGTCTTGTCTTGCACTTCGCTTTACTCTAATGTTGAGTCTTTTGTAATCCTGTCTAGCTTCTGTATTTCTTTCTCCATTTTTGGTGAGCATTTTTCGCTTTGCCTCTTTCCTTTGTTCTATGAGGCTCCATGTGGCATCTGAAATCCATTCCTTTCTCTGTCTTGTTTTGTGTCCTAGTGTTGTTCTACTGGTTTCGGTGTATACATTTAAAATCTTATCGCAGTGTGTGTTAATGTCGTCCTCTAAAAGATTTTCTAGTAGGCTGAATCTATTCTGTAGTTCCAACACAAAACTGTTTTTTACTAGTGTATCTTTTAATTTGGAAGAGTCATAGAGTTGGTAACTAGTAGTTTTGGTAGCTTTCTTTAGTTTGAGTTTGAGTTTGCATAAGACAAGGTTATGGTCACTACCAATGTAAGCACCCCTAATCGCCTTGACATCTTTCATACTTCTTCTCCACTTTTGGTTGATGACAATGTGGTCAATCTGATTCTTTGTCCTGTTGTCAGGAGAGGTCCAGGTGGCTTTATGAATATTCTTGTGCTGGAAAACACTACCTGCTATAACCAGGCCATTCTCTAGGCATATATCAATGAGGCGTTGGCCATTGTCGTTTCTTTCCCCCATGGCTTCCTTGCCCATGCAATACTCATAACCACTGTTGTCACATCCTACCTTTGAATTTAGGTCTCCCATGATTATCATAATATCATGTCGAGGAGATTTATCTATCTGACTTTGCAGGTTATGATAGAACGTGTCTTTTTCATCTTCTGTTGCTTGTTCTGTGGGCGAGTAGCACTGTATGACAGTAATCTTAGCATATGTTGAGAAAAATCTTGCTCTGATTATTCGGGCATCAATTGGCTCCCAGCTCAACAGACTTTTCCTTGTCTGCTTGTCCATGATAATACCTACACCTTCCTGATGCTGACCGTCAGATCTTCCAGAGTAAACTATGGTTTGGCCTGATGCCAGAGTTACCATTCCCGAGTCAGTCCACCGCATTTCACTTACACCCAATATGTTGACTTTATAGCTTACCATTTCTTTGGTTACTTGGGCAGTTTTTCCTGATTCATACATGGTGCGTACATTCCATGCTCCAATTCTGATTTCTTTTCGAGGGGTCGCCAAGGATTGTGTCAGAGGAGAGACTTCCTTTCGGCTTTCATCTCGCCTCGTCATATCAGGCATCACAGCCTCAACCCTCAGCTGAGCTCCCATAATAGTTTGGCTTTTGGATATTTCTGTTGCTGTTTCTGTAGCTTTATGTTTTTTTACATGGCAGGTTGCTAGCCTAGCGCATAACCGTCTAGGGAGGAGTTCCCCTCTCAGCTCTCAGGATAGCTGCCTTTTTTCGGGTTATGTTCCCTAGCCTTTGTGGATCCCTCCACTTCCTGCAAGGCAGCAGGTACTGATTTTGGTCCGCCCCGGGTATTTGATTTCCCCGGTACCTACCATATCTGGTGGGCTTTCCCCGATCCGCCACCTGGGGAGGCGCCCGATGGGAGATCAGTAACTCCACACGGGACATAATAGCATAATATACGGTTATGTCTATATAATATGCAAGAACAAATGCATATAACTCCTCTTTCTTTTCTCGAGTGGCATCTGGGCATGGAAATTGTTGCCATAACCAACCATGTAATCAAATAACTTGAGATCATTTAAAACACTTAACAAAATAAAGTGCTAGATTAGAATCAAACCACGGATAAGCATAGGACGCAGTAATCTTCCGTATAGAAGGAGTGTCTGTAACAGAAGATAAAATATTATATAAAGGGTGCAAATCTTATCTTATATATTAAAGACGCTCCTTCTATAGAGAAGATTATTGCGTCCCACCCTCATACGTGGTCCGTTAAAACACAACACGATACAAGAAACCATAATATAAATCTCCCTGGTAGTAAGCAAAAAAAAAAAATGAAAGTGATGTGCTCGTACCTGTACCCATGGGCCTAAATGCTTACAGTGTTCGTAAACCATTGGAAAAGTCAACTAAGGAAAGGGGATAACAGCCGCCGTTCGTATGACATTTGTATGATATTTAAAACAAATATTTTATAGATCTACTGGTCATTCAAATCTCAAAGGGTTTTCTTTTGTACTACGAACAAAAATGGCAAGTTCTAGTTTAGAGGGCAATACAATAACAGAATAAAATAAAGTAAACTATACCTCTTTCAGACTAATTTGATACATATGGCTAGTGAAGTAGCGTTCCTACGTTTCCGTGGCCACGTCTTACAAGGGGATGGAGGTGGCCAGCACAAAGCCCGATTTCCTAATCAATAATGCTAAGGATCCAAGAGAGCCAATCTAGATTCAAGGATAAACAAAATCATCAAGAAAATTATTTGACATCGGTTTAGTTAAAAATAAATATAATTGTCCTGTTTTATTATTATATTTATTACAGTCGCGCCTTTGATAATGGGACACGGTCAGAGCGGTCGGATGGCGCTCCGAAGGTGAAGCTAAGATTTTTTCCCGGGACTCGAGGGTGTCCCTGAGTCTAACCAGTTCTGGTGGGTACCTGGCATTAGTTGGGGTAAAGTTAAGCCCGCTGGGTATAGTGCTGACCACACGTCCGTGTCCACAGAAACTGGTGAATGCCGCTTCACCGGCCCGATGATCAATTTGGTTCGACGGGTTTAATACTTACTACTATTCTACATTCCTTTTTAATAATGGTAATTAATGGCACTGAGATAATGGTTTTCCTTTCCTATCCAAGAAACCCTTTCCATGTCTGAATGCCATAATTAATTACGTACAGCTTTAACAACAATAAGTGTGTCACCCCGTAACACCATCCCCCTTTATAGGTTTAGCGACTATTACCGTCTATAGGATATTCCGAATTCAGCTTATTTTATAGTTCATGGTATTATTCTACTTGTATTTCGTAATTTTTGAATAAAATCAGAAGTCATAAACGAAATAAATATACATGTATGCCTTTAACGATTCAGTATAACAAATATGGGCAAATGTGTCTACAGTTGGAAAGGCAACTTTATTAATACATTTTCCACTTAAATGACATTTTGAATTTTGTTTTTCTTGTTAGTAGTTGCATCTAGGGTCTTCTTGTTTGATTACAATTTACATATTGCTCCCCTTGTGCTACGTTTGCCCCTGAAATCTGATTAAGCTGCTAAAGCAGTCCAAATAACTTCTACGCCATGATTATCATGAGAGGGTCACGGTGGCCGTGCGGCTGGCGTACCGAAGGTCCTGGGCTCGAATCCTGGTGCAGGCTAGGATTTTTTACCGGGTCTAGAGGGCGTCCATGAGTCTACTAAGCTCTGATGGGTACCTGACCTAAGCTGGGGTAATGTAAAGGCGGCTGTGCATAATGCTGACCACACAATCACCTAGTATGCCGTGGCCCCGGAAACTGGTGAACGCTGCTTCACCGGCCCTATGGATCAATTTGGTCCGACGGGATACTTTCTTTTATAATTAACATTAGCATATATTTAACATAAATATAGGCTACAGAATCATTAAAAGGTTTAAAGTTTGAATTTTTACCTCTACAGATTCATCAATACGTTCTGCTCCGCTGGCTCCATGTTCACTCTGCTTGTCATCGCCGTGGACCGATACAGAAAGATTTGCCTCCCTCTGCGACCCCAGATGTACACGCGTCACGTCAAGAGGGCCATGATCCCCATCTTGGCTTTCTCCGTCCTCATCTCCCTGCCAGCCTTCGCCGTCCACGGACAGCGGACCATCGACACGGACTACCCGAATCTGTACGGGCAGGACTGCTCGACCCCTGACGAGATCGGCAAGACCATCATTCCGCTTATCTACAACCTGCTGATGTTTCTCTGTTTTTTCACCATCACAATCGCACTGGCCGTGCTTTATACTTTCATTCTAAGGGAGACAAACAGGCATAACCGACAAAAGTCGTTGAGAGCAAAGCATTACCTCCCTTCTGCCTCGAATTCCAGCTCCGACCGCGCCATGGCTCCTGCTCAAGTCCCGTCGCTGGACACCAGCTCCGCGTCGGTTAAAAACTCCAGGCTGGACATAACACTGGAATCGGATGCCGGAAGCGATCATGATGCCTCGTGTTATACGATAACTCAACCAGAAGCAAATTCTATCAATAACAATAACTCTGCCGTTGTCACAGAAGGCGAAAACATGCTGTTGACAGTGACCAACTACAGTGATCCACCATGTACTCAACAAGTCGCCCAGGTCAACTTTGAACCTAAACAGGTCATCAGTCCAGAGAAAGACATCTATGGCAAATCCCAAACAGCCAACATTTCTAAAAAAGCCAAATATATCTTAAATTCCCCCCAACAAGCCAAAAATACGCCCAAACAAGCTGAATGCAAGTCAAATAATTCAGCCAAACCCGAAAAGAAACGCTTCAAAAACAAAACAACACTAATAGCTTTCCTCGTAACGCTGGTATTTATTTTGAGCTTTTTGCCACACTTCATCCTGCAGGTCACCAAATTCAGCAAGCTAATTGTGGACTATAGACTTCACGGGGCCGGGCTCGTGGCCTACAACCTGTTTCTTCGCTCCTATTTCATAAACTCCGTTTCCAATCCTTTCATTTACGGAGCCCTGAATACGAGATTCAGTGACGAGGTCTCGCGTCTTTGGAGGAGGGTCACGTGCCGGACTTGAAGACATTTTTGTTTGTCATAAAAATGCATTTAATTTTACATTGAAACTTGTATGTGTGTGCAATTGTGTGTGTGTCTGTTTGCAATTGTGTAACTGTGCGTGTGTCTGTGCCTCTGCATACACGTGTGTGTACGTAGGTGCGCGCGTTGTGTGTGAGTTTGTGAAGTGAACAAATCTACCAACACAACATCAAATTGTAAACTACCATTTATTATGTATCATTATTAAAATATTAACATGTTCCAACAATATGTTGTCTGAGTAAACTATTTGATAAAAAAAACTATATACATTTTAAAGAATTATCTAATATGTCATTACAACTTCTTTTGTATGTTGTTGTAATTTTCAATTACATTTGTAATATAAACGCCGATTTAATTAAAAAAAAGATATTTGCACTTTTATCACCCTCTTTGAAAAAGACAGCAACAAAAGATATGGACCTGTGATAGCAATAAAATTGTTCACGTTATCATGCGAAGTATAAAGATTGGGTTATGGACAAAGTTATCATGCGAAGTATAAAGATTGGGTTATGGACAAAGTTATCATGCGAAGTAGCCTATAAAGATTGGGTTATGGACAAAGATAATAAAGGGGAAGCAATGGTGGTAGCTTAAGTGCACTTCTGTACCCATGGAACTCAAAGACTGGCCCAGTGAGTAAACCGCCAATACGTAAACGTTAAGTATACAACGGCGGGCGAACGCATGGGGGACAGCCCCCGCTGCGGCTCCATGTGTCCCGCTACTCATTGCACTCCGGGAAGGCCCGTGGCCGCGGTGGGGAGGTAATAAATGGACGCAGCAAACCCGTCTCACGATCAGCTCCGCGCCTGGATGCTCGTACCTATAGTATGGGATTTGAGCTACTGGGCGACATTGTAGGAATACGGGCGAGCCACCACGATAATGATCCGAGGGGAATTTTGCAGTTGACTTTAAGCTGGGCTGCGGAAACCGTACCCTGTTGTTACGCGGCACGCCACACCTTCGGCGGGGCCCGGAGCTAAGATGACACTTGTCCCGTGGTGGTACATGCTTTGGTGCGCCGGAGGAAAGACGGACGTGGTGCTACGTCAGGAAGGGTATTCCGTCCTGTCCTCAATGTCTGGTTCAAAGGTTGCCTTGAATGGGTGTGTTTGGTCTCTTCGGGGACATCTCCGCGTCAGACAACATCGACAAGGCCGGCGCACCTTCAGAAAATATTGGAGGTATACTAGGCAGACCTCGAAGACTTTAGGGGGTCGCACATGTGTACATCAAACTGGGACTGGACGGATAGAGCAAATGGACAAACATGCAAACACCTTATTTAATGTCACCAGAATCGGGCTAGTCTCAGACAAAGGCTGGAGCTAAGATGACCCCCTCAGCCCTTGTCTGCATTGCATGCATAGCTTGGTGCCCTTCATAAACCCGGTGAGAAATCTCTGTCAGGGAGGAAAAAAGTATGAATCTCCGACGATTTCTCACATGCATCATCCCTTGAGTTCTTCTATTAACTAAAAAATGAGTAGCCCACAAGCCATAATTAGACAGTCCCTGATTTTAATAGAATTTTGCGAAAACAAAATATAAAGAATGAAGGTGCAAAAGGGAACTGCTTATAGATAAAGACATAATTCCATATGCTGGGAAAACGTAAGGTTGGTGGCTGAGGAGCGTTCTCTCGGCAGTGGAGTAAAACGGTAAAAGAGAAGATTCAGACTTTAGAAGTAATATGCGTGGAAGTAAGTTGCGGGGCCGAGAAAGGGGAACGTAGCTACCTTATACTTCAGTGTAACAGAATATAATAGAATAACTGATAGAGAACAATAACGTACCAAAGTGTTGTGTAAATAAAATATCCGTCGGACCAAATTGATCATAGGGCCGGTGATGCAGCGTTCGCCCATTTCTGAGGACACGGCATACTAGGTGATTGCGTGGCCAGCACAATGCACGTCCGCCTTTACTAAACCCCAACTGAGGTCAGGTACCCACCAGAGCTGGGTGAACTCAGGGACACCCTTCAGACCCGGGAAAGAATCCTAGCTTTCACCAGGATTCGAACCGAGGGTCTTCGGTACGCCAGAAGAACACCCTGCTGCTCGGCCACCGTGCCGTCAAGAGTGTTGTGTAGATTAAGTTAATTATCAATTAAATTGTCACCAAATACATTCACCAAGTAAATCTACTCAAATAAATCATTTGTGTCGTCATTGTGTTTGAGACTTCAGTAAATAATTACTTTTTTAATTAATGGGACATGGAATTCGGGCAGGGAATGGGTTGCCTGAACAAACCAGGAAAACCACTAACTTAACATCATTTAAAACATTAATAAAGATGCAAGACTAGACTCGGACCACTGTTAAACGTAGGACTCAATAATCTTCTTTCTGGAAGGAGCGTCTGTAATATATAAGATACGAATTTTAAAACAAACTAATCAGTTTACTTTCTTTTGTAAAAATATATGTAAATAAAAATATTTTTTTGCTTAATTTATTCTTAAACATATGGTCTCTAAATTTTAATAAAAAATTACATTAAATTTAAAATGTTAGAGCATAAAATAGTTACATCAAAATAATTTGAAGACAATACCTACCCCATTAGCTTTTATGCAATGTGAAGTATCTATTGCAGTTAACAAATCTTAGGACCAAACTTCTCTGAAGATTCTCCGAGCAGAGATTATTCTCTATGGTCTCAAATTAAAATGAAAAGTTTCTGTTAAGCTGGAGACAATTCCAGTCTAGGCTGACGTCCAAGGTCGTCTAGTCTCATCAAATCCAATCGCCTGCAAGCTTGGGGCAGTCAGTTCCACTGAACTTTGTTGACCATCTCGTCTAAAACGTTACAGTTTCTGTATCACAGGTTCATGGATGACATTAAGCAGCCAGCCAAGATGGCGTTTACTGGATTTAGTATCACAAGAGTCTGTACACTGACTATGCCCTTTAAATATGGCCCAGCACACAACTTGTTCCACCCAAAATAGAATCTGGATCAAGTTGCTATGAAAATAAATTTTCTGAGAAACGGTGAACACACGGTCTCGTAATACCAGGCCCATTTTAAAATGTCAACTGGTCAGAAGCTATCACAAGTTTTGTGGTTTTAATTATTGTCTTGCATTTTTATGAAGGTATCATAGTTTTTAAGTTCTTTATTTTTAATCTGATTCGTTCAGGCAATCTATTCCATGCTATTATAAAGAAGAAAGAGAACTGATTTCGTCCCTAAGTAAAGACTCCCTAAGAACTTGGTGTTAAATATAAAACGTAAACCAACAATTATATATTTTCTTTATAGAAAAAAACAACAACAAATATCTTTATAATTTTGAACTTTACATTTTCCCATTCCGTGACTAACATAAGTACCAAAGAGCCAGAAATATCTGAACAAACTTGCACTATCAAATAAATGTACAAATAAATAAATAAAAACTCCGAAAAGGACCTCCAAATCCTTATTTGATTGAAATCGAATACCACGTAACCTGTGCAAATATCTCACAGGCAAACGATTAGTATCACTTCTTAGTTGCAATCGTGTGAGAGTCGAATATCAAACTAAATTGGATTATCAAATAAGAACAGGAAGGATTATACTTTTCAACATTTTGAAATTGAATGAATGTAGCCTATGGCCTAGTTTCAACGCTTTCCAGTAGATATATACATTAAATAGACTCAAAGACTTAAATATATACGTATTGACTAGATAACAGTTACAATGGTAAACAGAGATCAATAAGACGTGAAATATAACCTGAACCGAATGTTCATTCACTGTAATGTTTTTAAACTTCCTGGTAGCCTTTAAAGTAATCACGTCCCAATTGATCCATGGGCCAATATGAAAAAATAAATCTATTTCCTGTTTTAGAGCTGGTGCAGTTTTTAGGATGAGCGTAGGCTACTGCAAATATATTTGTTTAACCTGAAAGTTTTTTTTTCGGTATGTGGTATGCACGTTTTTGCTGTTATATAACATGTTATATTTCAGTTATTCCAGGAAGACTAACCCTAATATTAAAAAAAAAACACAAACATTAATAAAAAAATTTCAATAATACAATTCGACGGGTGCACGCTACCCTCGTCTTTCGCCAAGTATGTGTGTGACGGGAGATAGACATTTTTTTTTTAAAGAAATAATATCTCTCCAATTTTGAAAATTAAGGCAACATAATATTTGTCCTAATAGAGAAAGCCGTCATGAAAAACAAATTCTTTTCAAGCTTAAAAAATGTTTTATTAACCCTTTCCAGATCCCGTGAAGCCGGCTGGTCCAGTGGTTAGTTCACCGAACTGTCAACCAAAAACCAACTGACACGTCGCGGGTTCTATCCTTGCCACCGACCGATCCCTGTCACCCTGAAGGAGTTTTGGGCCTAGTGGACGTAATAATCTTCTATCTAGAAGGAACGTCTGCAAAACTTATAAGATAAAACTTATAAGCTAAAAGATAATTCGGATTCAATAAAGATCATCAAACCAGTCAACGTAGTTATTATTATTATCAATATTGTTAATATCAAGAAATGGAACTGTTTCATAATTTTTGTTTATATTAAGATCGACCAGTCTTGGTCATAAAAGGGTTCAAATATTCGTTGAGATGAAAGATGTTTAAATTTGAATTAATTTCCTTTTCGTTAAATTTAGACGTTACAATTACACAATGCAAGACAAATTAAATGTCACAATATCTTCTTATTATCTTTCAAAAATGGACACACAGTCAGCATAAGAATTATAAAAAAAATAATATATTACAAGTCTACATATTGTATACATATATTTACATAATTATTGTCTGTTGTCGTTTTTCAACTCCTAACTTTTAAGACTTTAAACAAACTTTCATTTTGTTTCGATTCTCGAAATGATTTTAACACGAATATATGAATTTTTGTTTACATTTCTATTCCGAGGTATGTAATCACATTAATAGAAATATGTTGATAGTTTGACAAGGACTAAAGGATTATACAGGCAAAAACTTACTTACTACATAGACAGATGTTGATAGTCTTACAAGGATCAAAGCGAGTTCATACTTAAACAGTCCAAAACTTACTACAAATCTAAACAGAAGGGAAAATGGGTGTGTGGGGATGGGTCGCGAGGGGGGGGGCGGGTCTGGGTTAACCCTTTATATTTTGTACAAATAGTATATGATGTGAGTTTACATTTTCTTTGTTTTTGTTGGTGGATTTTCTTTAGTGTGTGTGTAATATTTTGAAGTACTTGGATCACTTAAATGAGCTTCTAAAGTTATACTGTTTTCTTTGTATTGTTTTTATATAAGCTATCTCTGTGTCATTGTTTCCTTGTTAATTACAGAAGGATAGCGGTCTATCATAAGATGATTTTAAAATGCTTCCGTTATCTGCCCCCTGTTTATGACAACGTAACACACGCAAAACCCACTAGAAAACAAAAAGACAAGTTTAAAAAATGAGGTGTTGATTCATGCAATTAAGCTAATCTGTTTACAGTAACCATCGCGCTATCAATTAAAACAAGTGGTAGTGAATGGCTGTGGAGTTTCTAACCACTGCAAACATAACACACCAGCAGGGCTATGAAGGATTCCAAGATGGCTAATATATCTTCATCGGATTTGGACACTGTGAACGATGGTATGGCTAGGACCTTAGTTCCGGCAATGGTCTACTTGGCCGTTTTAATTGTTCTCGGTCTGATTGGAAACCTTTTGGTCATCTACGTCTTTACTTTCAAGTAAGTCATTTTGACCATTAGAGTCATCTAGGCCCTATGTAGTGTAAAAATATCACTGATAAAAGGGGCTATCAGGAAAATGTGTAAAGTTTTCACACTAAAAGTGAAAATTTTGCTAAAAGTTTGAGTGTAGTATTTTTTTTTATTGCGAACGCCCTTATCGTGAAATATTTTAGGTGGGGATATATAAATAGAACAGCCTAAATCTTTGATAAATAGTTTTATTTACGTAAGCCTTTTGTAAGGTGTTGTTGTTGTATACTTTTAACAAATTGTGATTTTTTTTCAATAGAAATTAATACACAATTTGATGGAACTTGTATTTAATTAAAAAGAGTTTTAAAAACTAAAAAACAATGTTCATAACAATGTTTCAAAGAATATACATATAGTAAATGAATTTATATAAGCAATAACATATTTGTCATTAAAAATATATCGTTGAGAGAAAAATTGCTATACCTATATTCAGTTATGGTCAGTTATTTATGTACATACATAATATTAATTAACTATGCTATAATATATGTATTTAAATATACCCGTGTCACTATTTTGAAGATAATCTAAATAAGACAAACATAGGACTATAGTCACTTCACCTTTAATATCAATAATATGTCGTCATGATTAAATTCAAATAAAACTAGTCATTACAAATCCATTAAAGGCTTCAAAAAAAGAATAGCATGAAGCCATATTGTAACTGTAAGCCGCTTTGTATAAATATTGCATTGACAAATACACGTATTAAATACATACTGCTTATCGGCCTGAGTAGAGGGTTAAAAAGGTTAATAGTATCAATCAGTATCAATCAGTATCAATCAGTATCAATCAGTATCAATCAGTATCAATCAGTATCAATCAGTATCAATCAGTATCAATCAGTATCAATCAGTATCAATCAGTATCAATTAGTATCAATCAGTATCAATCAGTATCAATCAGTATCAATCAGTATCAATCAGTATCAATCAGTATCAATCAGTATCAATCAGTATCAATCAGTATCAATCAGTATCAATCAGTATCAATCAGTATCAATCAGTATCAATCAGTATCAATCAGTATCAATCAGTATCAATCAGTATAGTTTTACTCCCTCATCGACCCTTTATTTAGTTAGTGTATCTTTTTATAGAATGTTTTTTATTATCCAAATGTGTTATTACCCAGAAGATAAATGACGTTAAATTTCGAGAATGTTTTGTGGAAATAACGTTATTGTAGAAAGAATGTTAGGCATATTATCTCTAAATATCGTCGCCAATAATCAGAATTCCAAGGTATCGAAAAATAAAAATACTTAATTAAAGAGACGTTGTCCTGTGACAAATATATGGGAAGTTGTGTCACAAATTGACTTTTCAGAAATGCAACATGACAATCGTCCATCAAGCTCTCGTCTATAGGTTAGCACTAATACTACTAATAGCAAAAATAAAAGATTTTTTGTGCCAGAAAACTCGGACCCCCCCCCCCCCCCCTAACCGTTACAAAACATGCACAGATTATAATTGAAGTTGTGTTTGAGATTTGTTTGAGATTTTATGGAGACAGAACGACTACTACTAATCTATTCAAGTGTTACATAACATTTTATCAGATGAACACTTGTCGAGCCCTCCCCTCCCCTATCTAGTTGCACTCATGACAGTCTAATCTCAAACCGTTTTGGTCGCAGATCTGAGAAGTCTTTAAAACCCACCCCCACCTTTTCCGCAATTTCAAGATGAATTTTGAAATATCTAAACATTAAACAAAAAGATGGCAAACCCACAACGTAATGGAAAAAACTAAATGTCCAATAGTTTCAATTCCTAAACTAAACAACTGTTAGATATATTTACTATTCTAATAAATTATATTATATGTGTAAGGTGGGCGAGGAGGGCAAGGCATATAATTAATTACATGACGTTATCTACATGAGGAGAGAAGTCTAAGGACAAAGGGAAAAAAAGGGGGGGGGGAAGCAAGGGTACGAGGATATAGGTAATCTGTAAATCTCCGTTGGCGCAGAGAGGTTACTGGTTACCTTGACAGTCCATTACTATAAACACTATTACTGTAAACTAAAACTAAACTAAGTCACAAACAAGATAAACAACAACAACTACAACACTAAAACTAAACTATTAAAATCAACAAAATCATTTTAAAACAAATACAAAACCAATTTCTTTCACATAATAATACAGAATCAATAAATTCATAACATCTCTACTTTCAAATGCACTAGGACTACTCTAATTAACATCACGACCATAATCATAAATCTCACCCTGACATCACCCTCAATTCTACATAAATAGTCTACTTCACATCTTCTCAAAAAGTAACACTATCACAATCAACTAATTCTAAACTTACATAAAAGATTACATTTCTTATCTTATCTTATCTTATCTTATCTTATACATTACAGACGCTGCTTCTATAAAGAAGATTATTGCGTTCTACGCTCATCCGTGGTCAGAGTCTAGTCTTGCATTATTATTGATGTTTTAAATGATGTTAAGTTACTGGTTTTCCTGGTTTGTTCAGGCAACCCATTCCATGCCCGAATGCCACTCGAGAAGAAAGAGTACTTGTATGCATTTGTTCTCGCAATGGGAATAAGGAAAGAACCAATTTTAACTAAAGGGAGATAACCAACAGTAAGGGGGTTTTACCCGACCTAATATATATATATAAGTAAAAAAGAATTAGTAAACATTGTGGTAATATCAAAATACAGACATAAAATCAATATGTACCCCTTTTAGGGACATGGCCCTCTAATATTAGTTAATCAAGAGAATGAATATACATCAACTACCTCCGGTACTATAATTATTTTATTTCCTGACCACGTCTAAACACAAACACCTTCAATTTATAACTCTTAATACATTTTTTTACAAAGTCAAACTGCTAGCCAATGAACAACGGATGAGCGTAGGACGCAATAATCTTCTTTATAGAAGGAGCGTCTGTAATGTATAAGATAAATCATAATATCTAATATCCCACAGATATCCCAAATCTTCCATTGATAGCCAGTGAAAGCTTAGAACAAGAAAAACACCAACCTTTGTACCTTAGAGTTAGATCACTAGTTAATTCAAATTTTATACCAACAACCTGTTTAAATTAAGCATAAAAGATAAAATGCAATCTAAACTTAATTTCCTGCAGGCCAACATGGCCGACACGGGTCGATTCAATTAAAATAGATCTATTAAAGAAAGTCCATAATCATCCTCTCGATAAGACATGGTGGATGCTCCATCATACAAAATGTACAAATGCAACAGATAATTAAATAGTTTTACATAAATATTAAAAGTCTAAAATACAGTAAACATATTTTAAACCCAACTTAAAGGACTGCAAACTTGTCACCGACCATGGAATTAAGCCTATAGCTTACCGGAACTCAATATATGGATCTCACTCGGACGGATCGGACTGTTATACTATTGACCAATCAAATCTAACCTCTGAAAGACTGGACAGTTTACCCTTTGTAATTTTCACCAACGTCATAGACCCTGACGAGGATCTACTCAGCGCCATTAAACGCAAAAAAAACAAAAAACTCAGATGGTACGGGCATGTGGCAAGATCCGAAGGCCTGGTGAAAACTACCCTGCAGGGCACAGTGCAGAGTGGAAGAAAGAGAGGCAGGCATAATAAACGAAGGGATGACAACATCAAGGAGTGGACCAGCTTAACTCTTGCGGATTCCCAGAGGGCGTCGCAGGACCGAGACGCATGGCATAAAATTGTCCAACTGTAAAAAAAAAAAATGGTGCCCCAAAGACCCTCTCTCGGGTTGTGATATTTTTTTAACTGACAAAATGTGTTTTCTATCTAATGAAAACCTAGATAATTAAATAACTAAACACTACAGCTACACTAAACTATAGGCCTACATATTTATATATATATTTATAAACTATCTAACATTTCTTACCAACTTATAATAATTACTTATCCTAACAAAATCCTATCTTAAATTATTACACTAAAACTGTTGAGTACAAGCATAAAATATATTATATTTACATATAAATGTATAATAAAAAAAATCACAACATGTAGACATCTAGTCTACATGTGATTATAATATAGGTGTTGCTTCTTGCTTCGGCATCATGGATTTATAGGGTTTATTCATAATAGCATGAAGAAGATAAGCAACTTGAGCAAAAAAGTAGGATACATCGTTTAATAATAATAATAATAATATTTGTATAGCGCTGCCAACAAACATAATGTAAGCTCAGCGTGCATTAAACATACAACTAAGAACACGGACATTACTCTAGGCTAGGAGACAAAGCTAACTGATGATATAAAGAAAATCAAATAAATGTAGCATTAACTGACCCAACCTATAAGTAAGACAGTGCGGGTCTAAAGCATGTTAAATGTTAACTAAGGTAAATCTTGAAATAATGACACAAAGAAAACCCTACGGCCAATATATAACTGCAATCGTTACTTTTTACAAGTATTTCTTGTGTGGATCTTTTTTTTAAAACATTTGTTTATGAATATATTTTGTATGATATGAAAAAAATAACAGAAACTAACATAGAATCGTCATCCATTTTCTGAAAGCAGGTGAAATTTTGTTTTGTTATATATTTTTTTCTAATTGAAGTAATGAACATTTTGAAGGGTTTGTTTGGAAATATGTTTAACGGAAGGTCATGACTCATCCAGCAACTAATTGCTCCAATTGAAATACTAATTAACTTACTCCTTGTTGAAGTTGATAATTTGTTAGTTTATTCTAATTTGATCATCCAAGCTAGAGTATTTTGCACTTTAATAGGTTTTCAAGTAAAAATACATTTTCAAGATAATAGTATCAGGATATAGACGAAGTAAACTATGCTATATTATTTCATACTATATATATATATATATATATATATATATATATATATACATATATATATATAATATATTTAAAGAAAAATAACATTTCTTTTTTGTACGTGTAAGATGTCCCGGGCATACTTTGAGTAATAAAATAGTGACTCACTGCTAGTTTCAGCCATGAAATTACATTGTCAATAGATCCTTAGCCGGACCGATAACCAAAAATATAGTCATCTAAAGAACTACCAACGAACCACTGAGTCTCATCTAGTGTTGACTGCAGAACATCAAATTTGCTAATGGAGATGTTTGTTCAATTTATAAAAGCCATTATGAAGATGTTTGGCCTTCCTAGATAGCTAATACACTTGATGAAGTGCACAAGACTAATGTAGTCAATAGATTTCCATAATGTTTCTTTCAGCGTTGTAGATATTCTTCCTGGTTGAAATCACTACAACTAAGTGGAGACTTTAGAACATTAAGAGTTCACACGTGTCATTAGTATTCAAAGATGTTTCAAAATTTTCATGATCATGGATAGGTTCTATGTCAAACGCTCAGTCTATACTCTAATTATAAGATATTCAAGTCCTACACTACTGAAAAGTTTGAGTCGGTCTTTCATTTTGATAAGTTTTTTAAATGACAATAGCCTAAGTTGTTGGCTTTTCCTGACTAGGCCAGATAACCCATTACATACCCAAGTGCCACTTGGAAAGAAATAATGTTTATACGAATAAATCCTAGCATATGGAACAAGAAAAATGTTTTTAAAAAGTTTTTATGTGGAGTGAGTCAAAAGTCAAAAAAGTGTTTATGTTGAGTGAGTCAAAAGTGCCATTGAGTTAACAAGTTAATGTAAAAAACAAATTGGTGAATTTGTTAAAGTATGTAAATCATAAGATAATTTGTTTTTACAGAATGATTATCATATATAATTTATTTCCTTTTACAATAAGGACAAAGGCAAGCGTCCAACATTTCTACTTTGTAACTTTGGCTATTTTCGACCTGATCTGTTGCTTGGTATCCATGCCTTCAGAGATAGCAGACATGGCCCTCTACTTCAAGTTCGAGTCGGTGATTGTCTGTAAAACCATTAGGTAAACTTGTGTCTGTAATATATACACATAGTAGAAATATCTTTGTGTGGAATTATAATCAGCCATCATGACCTAATTTCTTTATTGGTCTATCATCTAAGCTCAAAATTACGAGGTTTACTTTAACCCACAGGAGTATACTGGGTATCGAACTAATGAAGCTATCATCCCTCCCCTTGCGTCCTTCTTTTTTTCAGTCACAAATATTCAATAAGAATAGTGTGCAATCGCTAATTCAAAAGCTTCGACTTCAAAAATCAAATCCCGCTCAATTCATTGTTAATAATAGATATTTATTGACAACGCGTTGGCGATGAAGGCATAAATCACGACAGGATGTTATGCTGGGCAGACTATCTTGTATTGTATATTGTATGTAATAATATTCAGTTAGAGTTAGAGTATATGGGAAGCGGTAGATAAAAGGGAGGTAACAACAGCCGGTTTAAACACCCAAAGCGCATGTTTCTTTTAATTCTAATAGAATATGAGACGAAATCCACAATACATGTAAATTAGAGATCCACAAGGCTTTATGTACAAAATATAGGCCTACCTGTGTTGTGTCTTCGCCTGGTCAGTTAAGTCTGAAAAAAGTCATGCCTCGGACATATACCTCAAGGACCTGATCGGGTTTTGAAATGTTTTATTTTTAAAAGAAATGAATAAAGATGGTGGCTGTTGTATCTTTGGGGGCTTTAGGACTATAATTCATATAACTTAGTTTAATTTAATATAAAACAGTTGAAAAGATGCACATAATTTAAAGTCAGTATATTTGTTTTCAGGTTTTTCGTAGTTTTCACAACTTTGAATTCAAGTATCACCCTTGTGGCTATCGCCATAGATCGATACAGAAAGATCTGCAGACCGACCAACAAGCAGGTCACTATTAAAATAGCCAGGCAATCCCTAGTGCTCATTCTTGGAGGCGCTCTCCTTTTCTCGTGGCCAGCTCCCTTTCTCTATGGGATCAGCACGGTCGATACTGGAACGCCCGACCTGCAAGGCTACGACTGCACTTTTGCCGATGACATCAAGAACACCAGGACCCCCTTCATCTACAACACAGCCCTGTTCTTCGGTTTCGTGGTGGAGGTGGTGGTGATGGTCATACTGTACTCTCTGATCCTAGCGGAGCTCAGGAGACATAGCCGCTACATCAGAAAAGTCATGAAGCGCTCCACGCGGCAGGCCAATCCCAAATCGAAAGTTGGCAACGACAGTTCCGTTTACTCGATCACAAGTGAATCGAATGACTCTCGTCCCAGTAGTCATGAAAACGAAGAAAGGAAAACTATTTCCACGGAGCCGATATTACCCACAGTGAAAGAGGACTTAATGGTCACGCCTCAGGAAACTGCAAATACCCTAGATATTTGCTGGAAGTCGTGCCATTGTCCAGTGTATGATGTTGACAACAAAGAGACAGCCAGAGGATTGCGCTTTCTGGAAAATGTCGCTATGTCAGTTTCCGTTCCGACGACAAAGCTTGAGGACAACTTTCCGTCACAGTCCTCGACAACGACATATGCTGATTTGACGTCTGCTACCGGGAGCTCTAAGCTGACATCATCCTTGGACCAAACTAGCACAAAAGACTTAATCCTGCCGAGACTAGAAGTGAAGAAAGCCAAAAAAGGCAAGCGTAAATCTGACCACAGAACTATTGCTACTAAAACTACGCTAATCGCCTTCCTTGTGACTGTAGCGTTTATACTCAGCTACCTGCCACACCTGTGTCTTCAGGTGGCCAAACTTATTTATCACATTGACGATAGGAAAGGTCCCATAGTGTTTTATAATATCGTGATCAGATCTTTCTTCATCAATTCGGTCTGCAATCCTTTTATCTACGCGGCCTTGAACTTAACATTCAGGGCAGAGGTCAAGGTACTGTTGCGAAAACTTTTTCGAAGAAGTTAAAATGCAGTTTAAATTATGATAAGTGGTGGATTAAGGGCAGAGCGTTTGGCTTGCCACTCCAAGGATCACTGGTTTAAATACTGGTAGAAAGTTAAGTGTATTTCCGTACGACTACCTCTTTAGTAAAGGGTACCTTACAACTACAACTAAATTACTTTTACTCGCCTTTAACTATGCTCTGTTCAGTGATTCTGATTTCAAGAAATCGGTCTTAGCAAAGATTTGACAAAAACAGTCGTGGTTGGTATATGGTAATTCCTACTCCAACTACTATTTTAAACTCTATGATAAAGGTCTAAGAGGGGGTGTTTCAGAGAGAAATATAGCTAATAGCTACATAATATGCTTTAAAGAATATTTTATGGAATATTTTAGCTGAAGTTTAACTGATGCTTAGCTGAAGCTTAGCTTATGTGAAAATATCCTCCCGTTGCCTTATAGTAATTTTGACATGCGCAGAGAAGCGTTTAAGATAAAAGCTTTTCACTAACTGGCAGTCAGTGAAACGTTTTCCATTAAAGGAAGAAGACATCCATCCGTACTTCACCTGCGGTCTGACATTTTTACTTAATGTGCTGAAACCTCATTATGACTTTGACTTGAGATAGTGCGTTAAATTAATGTAATTGTGATGGGGGTCACCTGTGTAGCAAGTCTATCTATTCTATTAACAATTTAGCATAATCAGTGTTTTTTGGTACCTTCTGGTTCCACGTTTTGTTCTTTATGATTTTAAGGCGGGCTATGTCTAATATTTGATTACAGCTTCTGTACTCCATTACTAATGATGATTATATCAGGCATATCTGGATGGGGCTTTCATCCAGCTTGGGTAAGGCGCTTAGATCTTCTCTGGTAAATGCGATGCAGACAAGATTATTTAGGATATAAGCTTTAGCCTTACTGTCGCTGAACGTCAGTCCATTCCTCATTAAGGGTTATATGCACATCGGATCACTTCGCTTGTTTTTTTATAAGTCACCATAGGTTTTTGTTTGAATCTGCTTCATCGATCTTGCTAACATAGTTCTGGTAGCTCTGTCGATTAGTTCATTCGGCTTTCTTTCTTGATGTTTTTGAAGCGCTCCCAGTATGAAGCTTTGTTGGAAGTTTTTGCTTTCCGCCAAGCTCGTTACATGCGTCTCGAGATCTTCATGAGCTTGTTGTTATCCAGGGCACGTGGTTGTTGATGGATCTTTGGGACCTGTTTACTTGTCATTGTGGTTAAGTGGTCTTGGATACTCAGGTAGGTATGTGTGACTTGTGAAAGCGTCACTGAATGCTACTGTGAATTTCTTGATGGTATCAAAGTCCGCCTTTTTCCAAATGCTCATGTTCCTGGCCATCGGCCTTGATCTTGCTGTCATTAAGGACAATATCATGGTTCTGCAACTATCAATCTGAATGAGCACCAGCAAATAGGATGCATGCAAGAATACATTCCTGCCACTATTGTTCTAAGAAAAAGGATTTTGTTATAAGGTTGTGTAAAGGACTTTGCTTTGCCAAAATTTAATGATCAATTAAAAAAATATATATATTTAGTCAAGAATTTGAATTTTTAAATCTGCAGTTTGTCTGTCTTTAATATATTGTTATGTGTGTGTCATCATCATCAAACCCTTGCCCGTTGTTGCTGTTAAGGAGAGCGAATCAGCTGTTATATTTTTGCCTATCTTGAGCGGCCGTCAATAGTTCAGTCATCTGCAGCCATGTCAAATCTTTTATATTGTCGAACCAGCATTTCCTCTCACGGCCTCTGACCTTCTACGGTGCCTTGGAGGATAGTTTTTGTCAGGTTTTTATGCCGCAACACATGACTGAACAATGTCAATGTGCGCCGTTTGATTGTCGTTATAGTGGTTTCTTGAGATCCCGCAATTAGGGATATTATGTCCCAGACATACTCATTAGTCCTGTGTTCTAGGTAGGAGATTCGAATGATTTTTCTCATGCATTTATTTTCGAATTCCTGGAACTTGTTTTCAGTGGCTGCTAACAGTGTCCAGTTGTCAAATCCATACAGAACAACGGTTTTCACAAGTGCTCTGTAAAGACTAAGTTTTCTTTGGAGACTAATGTTTTTGCAGGGTCAGATTCTGTTTTCTATAGTCATTGCTTACCCAATCATGGATCGAATTTCTGTCTCACAGCTTACGTCTAAGGACAGCATTGTTCCTAGATTTTTGAAATTCTTTACTTCTTCTATTGGTTGTTGGATCATTGTAATGTTTGCACTTATGGCATCTGTGGTTTTTATCATTATTTGCTTTATTCTTATCTGATTTTCATTCCGTATGCCCTTTGCTCTATCTGCAAACTTGCATTTTAGCTCTTGTAGTTCTTTGCTGCTCCCAACCAACAGGTCAATATCACCTTCAAATCTTAGGTTGCAAAGGGGTCTTCCACCAATGGAGATGGATGTATGATAATCATCGAGTGGTTTTTGCATGGTTTTTTTCTATGCAGATATTGAACAAGATTGGTAATAGAATGCAACCTTGCCGGACTTCATATTGACATATTAAAGAAATCCCCTATGTTTACATTGAAATACATAGCTTCTCATAATTGGCCATAGTCCATCTTGACATACACGATCAATTTTTTTTCGTGAAGTATAGTAGCCTACATATGATAGAGTTCGCGGTGGTGTTTTATGTTTTTATATGAACTAGCGGTATTTATAAGTCTGCTAAATTTTGTTTGTGCCTGTTATTCTGCCAGTACTTTCCAAGCCACTTGTTTAAGTCTGTTGAGGATATCTTTTAGCATTACCTTGCTAGTGTGGATGATGAGCCTGATTGTCCTGTAATTCTGGTATTGTTTTATGATTGATTAGGTCCATTCATTGGGCCATTTTTTTACCATATCTTGTGCCAGATTGTTGTAAGTGTTTTGGTTACCGCTACAACCCAAGTTTCAAAAGTTCAGCAAGAATGTTGTCAATCGTAGGATACTTGTTCCCCTTTAAGCTTCGTACTGCTCAGCAGCATTGTAATTCGTCCAGCTCTCTTTCACGTTTGTTCATGTTTGTTCTGTAGTATGCTGGTATCGGGGTCGGTAACGTTATTGTAATTATACAGCTCGGTTTAGTATTCCGTCTAACGTCCAAGTACCGTACTGCAGTGCTTGCGTGTGTTACATTTTAACTTATTTATCAATCCCTTATTTTTTTTATTCTCACAGCAGGTTGACCCTTTCGTGTACGTCACACTTGCCGTTAGTTTTTAAACCGTTGCCTTACTTATGCTGGGCCTGATGGTCCCATAACCTTCCACTACAATGACCATGATACCAGTTTTTTTTATAAAAAATCTATCTAACTTTGTTCGATTTCATAATCCTTTTTATGAGGATATATATAAAGGTGTCCAAATAGACTCTCGGAAGTCTGTTCATCCAGCGATACACAGTAGCGAGAGGCAGAGCTAAGAATTGTATTTTTTGTGAAATTATTATACTTGTAGTGTGTTTTGAATATTATAAAATATTATTTCATTTTAGTGATGAAACATCTATCGTTTGAGCTTACCTTTGCATTTTTATTATGTAGTGTTTTAAATGATGTTTTTTTGTTTTCGCTTGTACATGCAAAGTATTCAATTTCTTGAGTGTATACGGGAAAAATTATTGCTTATATGCATTTGTTCTTGCTTATGGGATAAAAAAAGGTTTTTGCCTTTATGTTTGTATGAGCATTATAACATATTGTTATTGTGTTGTATTTTCAAATTCAAGTTGGAATAAAATTCCTTATGCATTATTAGTATTTTACACTTTGATTTTCTTTGCTCTAGACCTATTCTTTCTTGTAATATGAACCTCTGTCTACCAGGCATTCGTGCTCTATGGAAGTGAGACCTGGGCTAGATACGCTAAGCAAATAAGTAAAGTAGTAAAGTACCCTTCGGACCAAAGTGATCATAGGGCTAGTGAAGCAGCGTTCACCAGTTCCTGTGGCCAGCACAATGCCGCCCAGCCGGCTTTACTTTACCCCAACTAGTGTAAGGTACCCATCAGAGCTGAGTAGACTCACCCTCAAGTCCTGGGAAAAAATCCTGGCGCCACCAGGATTCAGATCCAGGACCTTCGGATCTCCAGTCGAACGTGCTGCCGCTCGACTACCGTGCCCCATACGCTAAGCAAATGAAGCAGCTCAATAGCTTTCACCTGCGATGCTTGCGTAGGAAATTCCACACATGCTGAGTATGAACTCAATCCTGAGTGAGAGGTACATGTGATGGATAGGCCATGTCCACAGGATGGGTCCGGATCGTATCGCAAGAGCCCTGCTATATGGAAATCTGGCAGTAAGGAACAATATAAAGAGGTTGAGCTTACCTACGTTTTAAAGACGTCTGTAAAAAAAAAAGACTTGCTACTGGCACACATTGACCACAAAAAGTGGGACGACCTTGCTTGAGGAACGCACCTTCTGGTGGTCCAAGGTGTGCGAGGGCACTCAAGGCGCAGAAGCCACCTTACAGAAAGGAGTGAAGAGAAGCGAGCCAGGAGTAAGGCGAGGGACAAAGGAAAAGAAGACTGCGCCATCGTCCCTTGAGTTTGGAAGGATGCCATATAATGAGCTTTGCACCAATTTTTGAAGTTGTTCTAAATGTAATTTGTATTATTTTTTAGTTGGTTTGTCCCATACAGAAGATGCATACTCCATGTTAATAGTGTGTTTTATTACATAGTCCTATGAAATAAGAGAAATGGTTTTCTCATTTTTATTGTCTAAAGGTTGTAATTATAATGTTTGTTGTATATATTTTTATTGGTTAAGTATTTTATTAACTTGTATTGTGTTGTACTTGAGATTTCTCAAATTATTAAACGAACATTTGAATCTTTTGTTATTTGTTTTTTTGTTTTTTTTGCAACTTAGAATACGTCGAATAACAACTTTTATTACTAACATTTTGTTTTATTATTAATGGTTTTCTCAAATTGTTCTTACACATATAACATTTTAAATTTATTGGTTATTCTATTCCTCATTAAATTAAAATGTTTTACAGATAAATACTGCAATATTCTAAATTGTATCCATCTGTGTATGGGTATATGTGTACAAATAATGTAAACAATGTCATTATTTTAACGTTTTATGTGTCATCGCTTCATACTATGTCAAAATTATTCAGTTCTTTGTGTTCAGCATCCATATTTCTATTTAAGAATAAATTATTATTAATTTTGGTCAATTATTTAATTTGTTATGAATTTTTTTCTAACATATATTGTGTTTTGGTGAGGAGTTACGCCCCTTTGCTTAAGATTTCAGCGCTACGCATAGGAAATTAGGTTAAGTGCTAAAGGGTTAAGCAAGACTTAGCAAAAGCGTTCTATGATATATGCACTAGTTAGCCTAGATTCTTCTTGTTTATTTTGTATATTATCACATGTTTAACTAGAATACAGATTTCTTAATTCAATAGCAAACTGAAAGCGAATTTTTTTTGCAGTTAACCACTCGTTCTTGAACATTACTTACTTAGTAGAAAACAAAATGTTCATAATATAATAAAATAAAATGTATTTGCAAACGATATAACAATTAACGAATATTTCTGGTGAAATCTTTGAAATTAGGCGTACAATTGAATAAGCCATACACAGAAATTTTTATAAGACGAGGGTTGGTCAACTATAAGCGATAGTTTACCTTCATGAATGAACTTTATTGTAGAGTACAGCAATATGCTGTTTCGAAAATTAAAATTAGACGTGCGGGTATTTCAAAACCTACGATGCTAAAATGTACGACTTGTACCAGTGTGTTAGCTATAGTTATTTGCTGCCTGGCGCGGTCTTATTATTGATGCCCTCCCCCATCCCTTTTTCCCCCCAAAAATAATATATTTTTTTTAAACTTCTGAAAGCAAAATTTAATTAATGTAATGACTCATATCCAAACATTTGGATTTATTCCTGGTATGGTCCACACCCATCGCACCACCCTTTCTACGCCGCTGACTTGTTCACTTCGTTTTTAAAATATAGATTTATATTTTTTTTTATTACAGTCGAGTTAACAAAAGCCGTCTGCGCATCTGAGAAACGAACTTTAAAAATTTAAAAAATAAAAAGACATGATACGACATTTAAATTATTATCTTCATTTGTTAACTTTTAGAAATAAAAGTTCATTTACAAACAGTCTCAGTAGGTGTCAAATCTTAAAACAGACATGTTTTTTTTCAATGTCAGACTGATATCATAAACTTTAATTAATATGGTTGTTACATGTTCTAGAAAGGTTGTATGCAATATGTCATGTAGATTGACACGTGTAAGAAAGTATATTTAAGATAATCAACACATACAATTATTTTCTCCAAATATCAATAACGATACAAAATCTATTGTTTTCAAACTTATTAAAAATTCTTATTGGAGATTGGCACACTTAACGCATAACCCGTAACCCTGCTGATGTTAATTAGAGATGGGTCGCTCACTAAAGAACTGATCGACTGATCTGCCATTATAACTAGCCAATATGATTACAGTATTTTACATTTAACATTTTAATTGTACTTATTAGGTGAAAAAAAAAATTATAGCTTAAATTAAAAACAAACGTTTCATTATAATTAGCTAAGTAACAAAAACAAAAACGGCGTTTTAACAAGGGATCCAAGTTGTTTTTATCTCACTTAGACAGTTTACATGTAAATTTTAAAAAAAAGGGTGTGGGGTAATTACTAAGTGATCCGTTTTGAAGATCCGAATTTCTTTAGTGAGCGCACATTGAGCGACGATCAGTATGGTTTACCGATGTTCCCATCACTAAAATATTGTTTTTTTCACAGAGCCTTAAATTATTAAAGCTGTCCAAAATATGTGTTACAATTTTTATACAATATTATCGCACGAAAGAAGAGCGCTAAAGCATCTTATTGATCACAAATGAGTAGTTTTAATGATGTTTTATTGTTTAGATATAAATGTCTAGTTATTATTATTTTTATTATTTATTAATACAAAATATGATTTTTAGATGTAATGAAATTTTATTAAAATAATTTAGCAAAAAGTAAATTTATTGAGGTAAAAATTATTTTAAAACCTAATATTAACAAAAAAAAAGTCAAATTACCTCCCTTAAGCTTTTTAAAATTAGTATTTAAATTTATAGAAGCAAAATGTTGATTCTAAGGAGAAGGGACATGTTTAGCTTTAGATTATATTTTCCTGTAATTTAGCAAAACAAACACAAAAATCATTTGTAAAAATGTTTTTATAAAGAGTTTTACTATAGTAACAGAGCCTAGTATTAAATACAAAGATTTTAATTATTGTTAGAGGTAGGCCCTAAGTTTTGCTCAAGTTGACTTATAAGTAAAGCGTGTCAATATCAATTATAAAGATGAACGCTTTTGACGTGTAATTTGACGGGAATGTGTTATTGTTTTTTTAAGACTTTTGCCAAAATGAGACACAAAATAAGACAAACGACTTTGCTATCACCATTCGGCCTTCCGTTTAATTAAGTGCGGCTTCCTTTTTGTTTTTAGAAATAAAATTGTTATTAAAAAAAAGACTTTATTAATATTACTAATAATAATATGTTGTAACCATTCTGTGTGCTTTTTCTATTAATAACATTTTTTTGTATGTGTATGCCTAATTTGCATAAGTTTAATGTGTAGGTTGTGTAGGCACTCATTCCACAGACGTCCTCCTCGAGACCCGACGCCATCCAAGTGGTGAAATTGTGGCAAGAGAGGAAGTTTCTCCCGACGTTTTGCCTAATTATCACCTTGACTAACCTCGTCGTTCTTAAAAGCAGATTAAATAGTCGTCCCAGTTATGCAGCAAGCAGATTAGATCAAACAGGTAACATGATTCTTGCAGTGAGACTGGCTTAATATCAGAAGTATTTAAAACAATTCCAAGCCGTCTTTGTGACACCTTTATCTATGTAGTCTAAAACACACAGCGACTGATGATTTTCTATGCTAGTTTTATACCACCAGTATTTACCATCTGGAACACTACACCTATATTTAGCCTACATTGTGATTAATATATTTAGAAGCACCATAGAAGGTATCAACCCAAAGTTATATATTTTGTTTTTCTAACGTTCAAAAGAATGTTTCGCAAAAACTATTTTACGGTTAAGGTGTTGCATATAATTTAATATAAACGCCTTTTGTAGCATTCTGTGTTATATTAGCATTCTGTGTTATTTATGCAGATATATAAGTAAGCTACTGTAATGTACATTTTTATTGGACTATATAATATATGCAAATATCTACATTTCTAATAGTTAATTTGATTATCTGTTCAAATGTCTTTCTCCTTGACTGCCTGTCTGTCTAACTAGTCTAGCTTATATATTTCTTTGTTTCTATTCATCTATCTGTTTTTCATTCTAACAATCTATTTATCTGTCTATATGTCTATCCGTCTATCTAGTCCACTACATGGCTATAGAAATACACTTGCTTCACACATTGAGAACCTCTGTTCTATCCGGTCAACTTACTTTTTAAAACATATTTTTCTTTTTCAACTCAAATAAAACTTCAATAATGAACTCTTGATGATTTTATTGGTATTTTATTTAGTTTGGCTTCGCGGGAAGAATGAAACAAGAAAGAAACATGACATAGAGAATGACAAAACTGGTCACCTGATAGAGTTATCAAATTGACATTCTAGGGTCGTTTTAAGCTGTAGTTACTCCCTATACTGCTCCACTTGTACGGCTTTCAAACCCTTCAATTTCACCAGTTTATTGTTAATTAGAACATTATGAAGGTAATATAAAACAATATAAAAACAGCACTACCATTATTAATTCTACCACTAATTATAATAATCATGTAAATGGGCCTATTAAAAATAAAAATTTCACACCGAACAAGTATTTGGAATCTTATTATATTAAAAATAATCATGGCGGTCTATGTAAAAAAATCATAAACTAAAGTAGGTTCATCGCTACAAACAGTTAGGAACAATCCAAGTTTATTTATAAACATACTCATTGCTACAATTTGTTCGAAACAAGCTCTATCGATCTACTATCCCGAACATCGCTACAATCATTTCAAACTTTCTACAATCCTTCATACTACTTCAATTTACTCACAGGGAAGTTAAAAGGTTAGGTTGGTAGGTCCATATTTTCACCTGTCTTGGGTGTCCAAAATCAAAAAGTCGTATTGTTCTAAAAACGCATCTCCAATGTTGAACACTCTATACTTGCATAGCTTTTCGATTACTATCTGCCACATTGTTGTACTATTGGTATGTAAACATATTTTCGCCTTTCTAGGGAGCCCGAAAATCAAAAGGCGCATTAACTTAAAAACGTAAAACCAAGTCTATGTTTAACTATTTCCTCAAAGTTTTTATCTACCATCACACACATAGTTGTACTCTTGGTAGGTACTAACATTTTATTGACATTAACCCATTAAATAAGAAGAAAATGTCGTTGGTCATACAATAAACTCTTTACTAAGTCAAATGTATGACTCTAAGTAGCCTACTTTTACAATGAATATCAACATTGACAAGATTTTCCAATACAAATGACAGCAATGTCAACCTATTCAAATAATATAACTTGATTAAAACCGGTCCGATTATTTATCCGTTTCGTCGTTGGCAAAGACTGGACATCCACTTGCAGATTATATATAGAATATCTCTATCAAACTTAAAACTGTTGTTTTTTTAAACAGCATTATCTATCTGAGGGTCTATTTTAATGCAATTTGTATTGCTAATAATTGACTGATAAACAAATATTTTCGTAATATCTTTTTAAAAGAATTTACTGTGTTTATTAAGTCCTTTATATTAACTTTGCAAAACTTAGTTTCGAGCTCACAGTCGACCTGACCTTCAGATAGCTAATCGAGAAACTCTCGGTATCTTATAGATCTGAAAATTCACACATTTGCCTAATGTCCACACCAACCGCACTAACATTGCTAAGTCAGCTGACGTGTTCAAGTCATTAACCGCGTCATCCAAATACTTACTAAGTACGACATTAATGTTTCACTTAATTAGACGATGTAAGAAAATGGAAGTAGTGTACACAATTCTGTAATATTTTGTCAATATTGGATACAAAATTTCTATGGGAGCATCACTGAAAAAATGCCGCATGGAGATCCAAGTGCCGAGCATGTCCAACTCTTTAAAAACGTTTTAAATGTCAGACGAATATCATTTATTTTAATTAGTATGGTTACATGGTCTAGAAGTGGTGTATCTTATATGTAATGTAAGCCCTACATATGTTAGAAATAAAAACATAAACTTATATTATTTACAATATTAATAATACGGTACCGAAAACAAATTATTATAACATTTTTTTATTATTTACAATGGCAACCTTCCTACACATAGATGCATGTGCCACCTTATGTTATAAGGCCGGTCTTTTTATTATTATTATTTAAACAGGAGGCCTTAAATGCATTTCGACACCGTCGACATTCCATTATGGTAGAGATCGGGAACCTATGGCTCGCGAGCCAGATGTGGCTCTATTGATGGCTGCATCTGGCTCGCAGACAAATGTTCGATTAAAAAAAATGTTTCTTTAGACTCCTTTGATCTACATATTAATTGTATATCAATATTTCATTCTACAAATGAGCTAAAGTCTACTGCAGCTCAGCATCAGAAGTTGTAAAGGAGATAAACTCCGCTGATCTAAAAGACAGAAAAATAGCAACCCTGCATTCATTGTAATTAAAGGGAAATAACTCTTGATATTACATTACACAAAATGCACACATTTCTTGAATTTTTAGTTTTAAACATAATGTATGGCTCTTACAAAATTACCTTTCAAAATATGTGGTTTCCATGGCTCTCTCAGACAAAAAGGTTCCCGACCCCTGCATTATGGTCCAATATGCTCTGCTTAGCATATGTCGTTTCGTTTTCTAGGCCACGGACGCCAATATAATTGAAGCAGTAGACTACCGAGGACACAATCAGAAGGGCAATTGCATTCAATCGTAGTGCAAAGTATTTCGCCACCTGCACTATTACTCTTATGACCAAGCATTAGTAGCCTTTGTTCAGATCGGCCATTAAAAAGGGCTAATCCTAAGGCTTTGATGTGTTTATGCCTGAATTTATGAGATACAATCGCCAGTTGTCAAATTTCAAGTCTTATATCTGCCCCAAAGGAACAAATACTGCTTTGGTCGTATTATATGGTCGAGAAAAGATCATTGGTAATTTTTTTCGTTTCATTTCTTTTAATTTGTACATTATATAACTCTGCAGTCTATATCCTTTGTTTTTATTCCATCTTTTTTACATTGTGACTTGTGACATCTAAAGTCTTAAGTCCTTACGACCCCTTTGTTATTCCTTTTTTTTAGATTTTGTTTTACAAAGCCATTAAAGTTATAAATTTCTAAAATATTACATTTATAACAATTAAACATAATTATTTAGCGGAGAAAAGTTTTCTTTAAACACAAATGATTTGTTTAATAGGTGTTTACATTTTCATAATAAATTATCTACATATTATTATTTTTTAATTTTTGTATGAATATAAAGTATGAGTCTTACAATATCACGTCAAGAAATTTAATTGTGTAATCGAAACGTTAATTTATTTAGGTAAAAACATTGTCAATAATATAATATTAACACACAAAGTCAAATTATTTCCCTGAGCTTTATTTATTAATATTAATTCTATAGATGTTGAGATTCGAATCTAAGCAGAAGGGAAATTGTTTAGGTTTATATTTTGATGTAATAAAGCAAACTAATCCCATCAATACCTTTTAAAAATACATGTATAAATTTAAAACATCTTAAGAGCTATAAGATATTAATATAATCTAGTATTAAAAACAAACAAACATTTTAATTGAATTATATCTTTAGAGTTAGGAACGACGTATCGACTTAGTCAGCTTATATGTAAAGCTTGAAAATATCAATTATAAAGATAAACGCTTTTAAAGTGTAGTTGGACAGGATTTATGTGTTTTTTTAAAAAGACTTTTGCCAAATGACACACCCAATATGAACACTAATGAAAGTAGTCACATATTTAAAGTCTTTGGATTTCACTAATCAGGTCGCAACAAGTTATTTAATACATCTGTTCATTGCTAAAATTAGTTAGTGAAAAACGATGTAAATCTACAATACATTTCCTCACCGTCATAAGCTGGGAACCAATTCTGTCGAACTGGAATTCCGCTCATCGCTGAAATAGTAAGAAAAAACTATGTTGACCTATAAACATGCTCATAGATACAATTTATTCAAAACAAACTGCTTCGATCTACAATTCCAAGCATCGCTACAATCATTTCGAAACAACCTCTGATGTTCTAAAATCCAACATTGCTTCAATATACTCACAGAGAGATTAAATGGAAAGGATGTATAGTAAAGATAGTAAATTACCCGTCGGACCAAACTGATCATTGGACCAGTGAAACAGCGTTCACCAGTTTTTGTGGCCATGGCATGCTAGGGAAAGTGTGGCCAGCACTACGTTTCGGTCTAGTTAGGTTAAAGGTAGAGCTTGTAAATATCAATCTTAAAGATGAACGCTTTTGTGTAGTTTCCCTATCCATCCTACCCTTTCCCTTTTCCCGATCAATAAGACTGTTTTGGTAGCTAGCGGGAAATGTTATATCAAAAAGTGTGTTTATTTGTCGCTATGAATAACTATAGGTAGGGGAGAGGTTTGGTAATTCGTACCGGTGTGTAATTCGTGCTTCTGACGTTTTACATACTTTGACTGGTTCTAATTACGATTTAAGCCCGTCAAAACATGCGAGCACATTAATTAGGACTTCCATAGAAAAATGGCGGACATTGACAATAATGAAAAGCGATAAGCACTATTTATATTTTTTTACACTACTTGATGTTAATTTGACCATTGCCTCTATTCGTACTATGTAGGTCTGGTATGGGTTGCGGGATAGGGTAAACAGAGGTGTTGAAAACAGCATGTACCTCAAGAGAACTCATTAACACCATTAGGAATGGACAGATGAAATTTCTAGGACACATCTATAGGAAAAATGGTATAGAAAGACTGGCTTTGTGTGGGAAAATATCTGGTAAGAGAGACAAAGGCTAACATATGTAGAAAGCCTGAACGAATGGGCCACGAACAACAACATTAGTAATAATAACTTTATGCAAAAAGCTAACAACAGGAAAGAATGGAGAGTCATGACCGCCGATGTCTGTTCCAGACCTGGCACGTAAAGAAGAAGAAGTAGGTCTGGTAAAACATTGCTTGTTTATACTTGTTATGTATGCTTACTATCCAGTCCTCTTAATAAATAAGTATAATTTGATCTATTTTGTATTGGCAAGAAAAACATAGAAGTAGAAAACAATGTTACATCTGAGTCGGCTAAATCGTACCACACTATGGAGGGCAATACGTACCGGTACTAATTACCCGCATTGGTACGTTTTAGCCGCAATAGACTTTGTGAATTGATTATATCATAACTCATAATAAAACCTATTTATAAATTCGGAGTTTCTGGAACTGTTGAGTCACTGCTGTACCCACGAGTCTGGGGAAGTGTGTAAACCGCCGATACGCTCCCCTTAAAGAGTACACATGGGGAACAGCTGGTGTTACGCCTCTGAGGATCATTGCACTGCCAAGAGGCTTCGAGACTCGGTGTGTAGGAAGCAGTGAGTGCCTTATCGATGTGCCGAGGGGTGGCTAGTTTTGGACAGGTTATCGATGTTCATCCCCCCTCCCCCCTTTAACCTTCCCACTTGTCCATCCCTTAATATAGAACATTTAAACTGACATTTCGAGACATTTATAGTTAGGAACTGGTGAGTTCGTACCCTTTTTTTTTCCTGTTTATATTTGAGAACTTTAACGTGCTAGCTATACAAATGTATTTCACTATGTTACAGTGGATTCTTACATTTTCTTTTCATAAAACAGGCAAATGCATGGTCAGAAGATGTTATAAAAAAGGCTCTTCTCTTATTAAAAGAGGGAATCTGTGGTATAAATGAATGCTCTAAGATGTATGGGATATCCCAACCCACTTTAACTCGTCATCTTTTGAGTAAAAACAAATACACAAAATATGGAGCAAAGGTCATAGGAAGATCAAAAAGTCTGCCACCTGAAGTCGAGGAAGATCTTGTCAAGCATAGACAAATGCTTGAGGGAATGTTGTTTGGAATCACAAGAAAGGACCTGATGCAATTAGGGTATCAGTTCGTTGAGGCTAATAATTTGCTACATGCTTTCAGCAAGACCAAAAGAATGGCGGGTAAAGATTTGTATAATGCATTCATGAAGCGCCACCCAAATTTAAGTTTACGCCAGACTGAGCCGACATCTATTGCTAGAGCGCCTGGCTTTAATATAACAGATCTCCATGGATTTTATGACAAGCTTCAGAATATTTTGGACCTACATTCCCTACAGGCGGCTATGAAATTAATTGACAATATGGACGAGACAAACTTGTCAACAGTGCACAAGACATAGAGTAACAGCAGCAAAAGGAAAGCGCCAGGTCGGGTCTCTCTCCAGTGCTGAGAAATTAGGCATCACAACCACAGACGTTTTTTGTATGAATGCTGCAGGATATTTTCTTCCACCAATTGTGATTTTAAATGCAAAAAAATGAAAGATGAGCTGAAAGACGGGGCACCTTCTGTAACACTTTTTACATGCAACGAAAGTGGATGGATTCAGAACTATTTGAAAAAGTGGATGGACCACTTTATATCTTTTGTAAAACCATAAAATATTCACCCTATCCTTTTGATTTAAGATGGACATGCTACCCACACATAAAAACTTAAACGCCACCATGAAAGCATGTGAATCGGATATAATTAAGCTAAGTGTAATTCTGCTTCTCCCATATACAACACATCGCATTGCTGTTTTTTTCAGCTGTTTCAAACATATTATCAAGGTCGGCTCGTCCATATAAGCAACCTAGGCTGCCGCATAGGGCGCAAAATTTCGGGAGTGTAGGGGGGCGGCATAATTGAGTTTTTTTATATATTTTATTTGGGCATTTAAAAATATAAACTAAATTAAAGTTTAGTACTTTTCCAAGGGTCCTGGGTTCGAATCCTGGTGCAGGCTAGGATTTTTTTCCAGGATCTGAGGGTGTCCCTGAGTCTACCCAGCTCTGATGGGTACCTGACATTAGTTGGGGTAAAGTAAAGGCGGCTGTGCATAGTGCTGGCCATACAATCACCTAGTATGCCGTGGACACGGAAACTGGTGAACGCTGCTTCACCGGCCCTATGGATCAATTTGGTCTGACGGGATACTTTACTTTTACTTTTGCGAGCTACTATCATAGGCATACGACTTACTAGGTAATGAAAGGCGAAGGGTATTTTATTTAAGTTGTCTTAGAAAAAGGAAAGTATGCCCTAGCACTACTCAGTTTCTCCCCGCCGAAGGCACTTTAATGAGTGCGCAGAATTTGTTTTCGCCATGGGCTTCAAAAACCCCAGAGCTGGTCCTGCATATTATGATCAAGAGGTTGAGAAGTTTTTGCGACTTTACCACAGCAGAGGAATAACTATCTTTCAAGTATGCACCCTCATGGTCCGAGCCTTGCCTCAATGTGTAATTCTATAAGTGGATTTCGTACCGCTGGTATCTGGGTTTTCAATCGTGATGCTTTCGGAGACCATGAATTATCAGCATTCACCGTCAACGACCAAACCGCTGTCCTAATTCCTAGTTCAGATGCTGTCTCATCATACATTCATTCTAATGTCTGAATTCACACTAATCTTGCAACATCAAGCCCAGCTCAACCTGAAGTATAATCCTGTGTTCAAATTAAAGCATTTCTCCCTGTTGCGACATTGTCAACTTCACAGCCGGCAAATTCAGATTCCCAATATGTAACTGTAATACCAATAAGCACTCAAAATTTTAAAACAGTTTTAAAAAAACCAGATGGACGGTGTTTTTTTAGAAGTGTTGCTATAAGTCTAAATTAATTCTTTTAGTGAATTGACAGAGATGAAAATGGACTGATCAATGATATTGTTAAACGGTTTCAAGAAAAAGCTCTAGCTGATTCACTAAGTTATAAATAATATGTGCCAACATTTTAGTGAATAAGAGGGGCTTGACAAACAATTCTTTGTTTTGATATGCCACCTCACACAAGATACAACAACTTTTCAGAGAGACTCGAGGACATGTTAAGCCCAAGCACTATGTCTGGAGAGTTCGAACTAAGTGCGAAGAGTAAATGTTAAATAGTTCATAGCAAAACAAACAGTTCTGTATGGTATGGAAGAAAATTCATCTTTAACTTCAGTCGTTCTCTTGTTCACTAAGATTGGGGAGGTTGTAGGTTACTATGACTGCTTAGTTCTATCCGGGTCGCAAGATAAAGCAGCGCCAGATCATTACATTCCTAAGAGACAAATCTCACCAATACTAGTGCCAGTTACTAGACATTGACAAAGAAAAAGGAAACAAGAAATCTCTCAAATATTGACATTAATCCCTTTTAAACGACAGCTTTTATTGACCCCTAAAGCTAAAAATACAAATAGTCGGTTTGAAAAAAACAACCTCAAATTATCAAAAGGAAAATACCAATAAGCCTACACGTAGTTCAAAAGTGCAAAAAATGTTCCAGAAAAAAAAGACCTAAGGTCTATCGGCCCCCCCAAAAAAGATCCTATGATACTGCTTTATGAGAACATTGAGGACAACATGATATAAAGTTTAATCAGCCTCACAAAATGGATCACTGGATAATTATACTTGTGAATTATGCCAGTGAGTTTATTTTATACAATTGAGATAAAGAAAAATACTTCAGCTTCAACATTCACAAAAATAGTTTTTCTTCATTCTTTTTGGTACTTATTACCCTCCCTAGTGGTACGAATTGAACGCTGGTGAGGGTAATTCGTACCACTTGATCTGTTTTAAATTTTATTAATTGTGCTCTTTGTTTTCATAATGACACGTTGAAATCTTGTATTTTCATTCTTTTGTCACCAATAATTGTTTTAACGTTAAAATAAACTTTTTTCTACAGTTAGTTCTTTTATTGTTAATGTTTTCCCTTAGGGGGTACGAATTACCCACCTCTCCCTATGTGTTAAGTGTCGTGTGATTAAGTGTCCGCATGTTAAGTGTCGTGTGGTTCAGTGTTTGTGTTTAAGTATCGAGTGTATATATCCGGAATGTTTAAATGGCATGGAGCGCATTGTTCGTCCCGCTCCCCCATCTCCTTTTGTTTTAATTACAGGTTATAACTGGAGGGCCTACTTTGTAAAGAACCGATGCTGGAACTTTAAAAATCTTATACATGATATGCGGTCAGATCTTAGTAATGAGCCTTTGTTCGTGTTTTTATTAAAATTTTTACATTATAGGACTCTGCAGTCTATATTTTTCTTTTTTTTAAATTTATTTTACATTGTGGCGTCAGTGACATCTAGGTCCTTACGACTCCTTTGCCTGTCCTTTAAGTTTAGTTTATTTGAAATAAAAGCCATTATTTTTATGGCTGTCCAAAAATTTAGAATAAATTGTAATTAGGATGTATGAAAATTAAAATGGAGAAAAGGTTTTCTATCGAACACTAATGAGTTGTTTCAAAGGTGTTTATAATTTTATACATCTTGTCCAGTTATTACCTTTTACAATTTTATGTATAAATATAAAACATGAGTCTTACAAAAGCTTGTCAAATAATTCAAATGTGTAATCAAAAACAAATTTATTTAAGTTAAAAAAAATATTAATAAATTAATATTAACACAAAAAGTACAATTATCTCCCATGAGCACTTTTTTTTATTAATATTAATTACATAGGAGTTTAAATTCGAATCTACGTAGAGGGAAAATTTCATAGGTTTAAATTATTTTTTTTTTGCTTTGTTTTAAAGCAAACTAAATAAGCAACACATTAAATAATTTTTTTATGAATTTAAAGCATCTAAAGAGCTATACAATATTAACATAACCTAGTATTAAATATAAACATTTTAATACCCCCCTCTCCTTTTTTTAAATTACAGGCTATAACAGGAGTGTCTCTTTTGTAAAGACTCAATTTTAGAACATCTGAAACGTTATACATAAGTTGCCCGTAAGAAATAACATGTGGAAACGTTATACACGAGTTGCCCGTAAGAAATAACATGTGGAAACGTTATACATGAGTTGCCTGTAAGAAATATTATAATAAGTCTAATTTAAAAAAAATATTTGCACATTTAATTGCAGCACTTTTTTTTATCATTTTCATATAAATTGATATTAATAAATAAATTATATATTATTGACCAACTATAAAAATAGAGAACAAACGCTAAGATATTTTTGGTTCCTTTTCCTTAATTTTGCTTCAATATACTCACAGAGATTTAAAAAAAATAGGATGTTTAGTAAATATAGTAAATTACCCGTCGGACCAAACTGTTCATTGGACTGGAAAGTGTGGCCAGCACTACGTTTCGGTCTAGTTATGTTATAGGTAAAACGTGTAAATATCAATCATAAAGATGAACGATTTTGTGTAGTTTCCCTGTCCCTCCCAGCCTTTCTTTTTCCCGATCATTAAGACAGGTTTGGTAGCTAGCGGGTAATGCTATATTAAAAAGTGTTGTTGTTTTTTTGTCACTATGAATAACTATCCGTATGCGTTAATTGTCGTGTGGTTAAGTGTCTGTGTTTAAGTGTCGAGTGTATGTCTATTGAAATGTCATGGAGCTCCTTGTTTATGCTACATTCCCATCTCCTTTTGTTTTTATTATAGTCTATAACTGGAGTGTCTACTTTGTAAAAACTCGATGTAGGAATATTGGAAAAGTTAAACATGAATTGCGGTCAGATTTTATGTAATAACTAGTGGTTATGCCCGTCAAAATGACGGAGAAACGAATGACTACAATTTGTTTTGTTAAGAGAGAAAGAAAAAAAAATACAGTATTAAAATAAAAACTGTAGTGAGAACTGAGAACGTTTCTTTCGGTATTTAGTTTTTGTTATTTTCAATTGTTTCTGGTCGCCCTGACCCTGGCAAATGCATAAGAATTGTGACTGTCAAGTGTCTGGTATTAAAAAGTATTAAACAGTTGTGTTGACTTGACTTGTTATTAATAACATTAAATTAACAATAATATACTATCAAAAAGAAAAAACAAAAACAAATGCCAAACAATAGAAAAGTAAAAAATAAAAAAAGTAGATAATAATATTTCACTACAATAAAAACTAAAGGGAGAACGATTTTTGTCGGTATTTAATTTTTATTCTTGCTTATTGTATCTATAAAATAACATTGATAATGTTTCTTTCGGTATTTAAATTTCGTTATTTAATATTGTGTCCGGTTGCCCTGACCATGGCAAATATAAAAATTGTTGCTGTCAAGCTTGGTATTTAGGCTAAAAGTAATCATTTATAACGTGTCCTTTATAAAGCGTATCATTTAATTTATAGAGTGTATAAAGTCGCCTATTAAAGGACGATCTCAATAGCGACGTGAATACATTAAATAACCATAGACTATAATATACATGGACCGCTTGCTTTAGTATTTCTGCTATATGATGACTTGAAACACTGATGATCGGAATTCCCGATTCTAAATAACGTAATTGCTATACAGGAAATAAAGTTATTGATATACAAGTTCCGTTTTATTTAATCGTTATGATTTTCTCAATGAAAAATTGAAATCGCAAGTAGTACAGAGCGGAAACATTTATAGATCAGTGTTGTGTGCGCACGGAAAAAGATCATACGTTCTAAAAATAGAGCTGGCGGTCCATCTTACTATAGTCAATGATATATTAATAGGCCTACAAGTATTCATTTAAAGTCGAAAAAAATGCGATTTAATAAAACGGAACTTGTATAACAATTACCTCATTTAGAATCTGGAATTGCAAAAAAAAAAGAAGATAATAGCATAAAAAACTAAAGCAAGCGGTTCATGTATATTATAGTCTATGAAATAACTAAAACATTTGGTTACTTTTAATCAAAAGAATAATGCAAACATCTATAATGAAGAAAGAAATGATTTGATGGACATTACGTCATACGGCAGTATTTTTTTAAAGTACACCATTCAAAATTCAAACTCTCCAAGCCAAATTGCGGTGCGTAACTTTTAAAAAGGTCTCGCCACATAAAAAAAAACAGCAGCAGAATGGGGAAAACCTGATAAGACCCTGGCGTTCAGCATAGTAATTGAACGGAAATGGCCATTTGCTATGTACGGCTTTATTTATTTGCATAGTTGGATCTAACATTTTGGATTTTTTAAATTAACACATTAATGATAATAAGTCATAAAATAAAAATCTCTATTGGAGGACATTTCCAATTTATACATTTAACTTTTGGCCCTATTAGTCAAACGGCTTAGGCGCCTATAGAGGACTCGATTTTGGAACACTATAACATTGGAAAAGTTATACACGAGTTGCCCGTAAGAAATAATAGGCCTATTCTAAGTCTAATTAAAACAAAGATGTGTACATTTAATTTTCAGCCCTGTGTTATAATTGCATATAAATTGATATTAATAAATAAATTATATATTATTGACCTACTATAAAAAACGACAACAAGCGCTAAGATATTTTTTGTACCTTTTCCTTAATTTTGTAAATTAGCCATTTTCTGTAAAAAAAAAACAACATTTTCCGGCTACATTTAAAAGAATAAAATATATATAAATAGAAAATGTCTCAATGTTTTACACACATCTAACCAATCAAAAATGTCGGCAGCTCTTATGTTTTTGTAGTAAAAAAAAAAGGAGCCCATCCCGGTCTTGCTTGGCCATATAGATAGTGAAGGTGTGTTTCACTGGCCACGACATATGTGGGGATTGTATGACCAGCACAATATAGAGCAACCTCTGCTTTCCCCCAACTTATTTCAGCAAACAGATCTGGTTAGACTCAGGAACAAGGACCGTCAAGACATTGGGCAAAGAAAACAAAAACTACTTGTGTTTTCGGCTGGATTTGACCCGACAACGTCGAAATGACAATCCTATACAGGGGTGGGGAACCTTTTTGTCTGAGAGAGCCATGGACACCACATATTGTGAAAACTAATTTTTTGAGAGCCTTACATTATGTATACAACTAAAAATGCAAGTAAATGTGTGCAGTTTCAACACTAAAAGTGCAATAATTACCGGTATGTTATCTCCTTTACCACTTCTGATGCTGAGTTGCACTAGTCTTTAGCTCATTGGTAGAATGAAATATTAATACGCAATTAATAAGTAGATCAAAGGAGTCTAAAGAAACATTTTTTTAAATAATCAAACATTTGTCTGCGAGCCAGATGCAGCCACCTATGGAGCCATATCTGGCTCGCGAACCATAGGTCCCCCGACCCCTGGATTATACGCTATAGCTAGGGAGCACCGCGCCTATCACAACACCCGCATTAATACTTATCTTGACAAGTTCTAAAAAGTTCATGAAAATATACTACAGTCTACAGTTTTAAACACAATGCTTGCTTTGTGAATAGCCGAGAAAATAAAACATGTTAATGTTTCCAAACTTTTGAAATCAATAGAACTATAGATCTATATTGTTATCTGGAATTCCTATCTAACGAATACCTGTCTGTCACTTTAAGAAAAAGAACTATGGGATTATGACTACAAACACACAAAGAAAAGTTGACTATGAGCATCGTAGCCTACATGGGCGTTTGGAACAACAACAAAAACGGATTTCTGAGCTCGAGTTTGTAGAGTTTTGCAACGAGTTGGTAACAAAACATTATACTTAGAAAATCTACACGAGTTTCTTGTAGAGAAATCCAACTGAAACGCATTGATAAATTATAGTTTAGTTGCAGCAGCTTTGATCTGAAATTGAGATTTTTGGTATATTGCGTTGATTGAGTTGGCGCCACGATTCACGACAATTAGACACTCCAGTTTAAGAATTTTCTCCATGTAAAATATGTGTATAGGTTACCCACATACATTCAGTATATAACAATGTTTGTTGTAGGTGGAATATAAGGTCTGTGTGGTCCGTTGTGTGTGGTATATGCAGACTGTGTGGTATATATGGTATGTGAGGTATATGTGGTCTGCGTGGCTTTTGCGGTCTGTGTGGCCTTTTCTACGCGGCTTTGAACTTAACATTCAGTGCAGAGGTCAAAGTACTGCTGCGAAAACGTTTTCGAAGAAGTTAAAATACAGTTGAATTATGATAAGCGGTGGATTATGCGCAGAGCTTTTGGCTTGCCACTCCAATGATCACTGGTATAAATTCTGGTAGAAAGCGTATTTCAAAACGTCAAACTCTTTTGTAATCGGTACCCTATTTTATCTTTCCTACAACTAACTTGCTTCTACAAGGCAACAATCACACTCTGTGCTTCTTAGCAAAGATTTGACACAATAATTCGTACTTGGTAATTCCTACTCCAACTACTATTTTAAACTCTATGATTAGGGTCGAATAGAGAGAGAGGTTTTAGAGAGAGGTATAGCTAACAAATATGCTTTAAAGAATATTTTTCTGGTATTAAGAAGTTTAGCTGATGTGAAGCCGGCTGGACCAGCGGTTAGTTCACCGGACTGTCAACCAAAAACCATCTAACACGTCGCGGGTTCTATCCTTGCCACCGACGGATCCCTGTCGCCCTGCAGGAGTTTTGGGCCTGTAAACATAGTTGCGCCAGCAGGCAGCAGTGTGTTTACAGAGCGCACTGAGCATGCTAAAATAGCATGGATAGACGCGCTATATGAATAACCAATTTAATTTTAATTTAATGTTTAACTGATGCTTCGCTGAAGCTTTGCCTTATAGAAATTCTAACATGCGCAGTGAAGCGTTTAAGATAAAAACTATTCACTAACTGGCAGTCAGTGAAAAGTTGTTTATCAATGAAGAAGACATCTAACTGTACTTCACCTGTGGTCGGACAATTTTGACCTTATGTCCCCTAACCTCATTATGACTTGAGATAGTGCGTTAAATTCATGTGATATTGGTCACTTGTATAGAAAGTCTATCTATTGTTACGAATATCGGTCATAAATGAATGCATTGACCTCTTAACAAGTGCGTATTAGAGTCCAAGGCGACCAAGGTTTGACCTTTATGCCCTGAGGGCAGTTTAAATAAAATAATTCGTTCAAACCCCGTGGAAATTGGAGGATAATTCTGGATCGTAGTATTCTATAAGGAAAGAGGTTAAAATGCGTATTAAGACCCTGTAGAATCTTCGATGATAGTTTTCTTTGTAAAGTCCCCACCTCCTTAAAGTTAGTTCAGTTTGAAAGTTTGTAGAGTGAAGTCGCTATATTGATTTGTATATTATATGCCATTTTATTGAAATACTTATGTTGCCATCAGTTGATGCATTTATTGATCGTTTATATTGAGTCTACAATTTAAATAAAATTGTTTATTCAACAACTGGAGTTGTTTGATCTATCATTGTTGAGAAAGGTGTTGAAGATAATTATCACGAATATAACTACATTACTGCATAGACCTGTCAGTCAAGGAACCCCTAGCTTGGGCTATAGATTAGCAGAATCTAGAGACTTCTAATAAAGATACAACTATAAACATTGAATCCGATTTAACGAGTCGTAATAATAGTCATCATAGAGACGTCCATAACACTATTATATTAACATAATCAGTACACTCTTGTATACTCAGGATCCACGTTATGTTCTTTATGAATTTAAGGTGGGCAATGTCTGCACAATTCTTTTCAAAATCAACCCACTCGCCATCGTTTGTCAACTGTTTGCAATGTTTCTATTAGGTAACAACAGACTGCGATGACTGATAACACCTGGAAATGAGATGTCGGACTCCTTGTCCAAGAAAGAGTCCCTAGAAAACTCTCTCAGGGAGATGACCCGCAGAACAACTCTGAGACTGAACAGTGGTACACGAGCTGAGACGATTTAACAAAGACAGAGGTGTAAGGAAACTTCTAGTGTGGCTCTTAAATTATTTTTTTTATCTGGATTAAATTACTTTCATTTGTAATCTATTGACATTGTAATTGTTATATATACATAAAGTGTATTTTAACTACATAGGGTCTAATAATAAATTCATTCTAACTATGTATTAATAATGTGATTTGATGGTGAGAAAAATATCTTTAAACATATGGAAAACTGTTGTTCTTGTTTTTACATTATATCATAAAATTGTTAAGGCGATGTGGTGTGAGAATATCTTATGTAAAGCAAGACTTAGCAAGGATATGCTATGAGATATACACTAGTTAGCCTAGATTCGTCTTGTGTATTTTGTATATTATCACCTTTTTAACTAGAACACCGATTTCTTAATTCAATTGCACACTGAACACTACCTTCCAGTTCACCACTCAATCTTGAAACTTACTTAATTGAAAACAAAATGTTCATAATATTATCAAATAAAATGTATTTACAAACGCTATAACAAATAACGAAGATCTCTGGTGAAATCTTTGAAATTTTGCGTACAATTGGTTAAAGCCATACACAGACATTTTTATGAGATGAGGATTGGTCAACTATAAGCGATAGTTTACCTTCCTGAACTTTATTGTAGAGTACGGCAAATATGCTGTTTCGAAAATTAAAATTAGACGTGTGGGTTTTTCAATTCTTGACCGTGAAGAAAAACCGACGATGTTATTACGTACGACTTGTACCGGTGTCTTAGCTATAGTTATTTACTGTCTGGTGAGGTCTTATTAGTGTCTCCGACCCCTCCAAAAAAAAATATTATTACAAAATTTAAAGCAAAATGTAATGCCTTATACCCAATCATTTTACCTTATTCCTGGTGTGGTCCACACCCACCGCACCACCCTTTCTACGCCGCTGACTTGTTCACTTCATTTTTAAAATATAGATTTATTATACTTTCCATTAGAGTCGAGTTAACAAAAGCCGCCTTAACATCTGTGAGCCGAACTTGAAAAAAAAAAATTGAAGTACAAAGACATGATAGGACTTTTAAATTATTCTCTTCATTTATTAACTTTTAGAAACAAAAGTCCATTTACAAACAGTCTCAGTAAGTCTAAGTCTAAAAGACAGTTACAAAAAATATCAGACAGATGTCATGTTACATGTTCTAGATAAGTTGTATGTTATATGTCATATAGCCTAGGTCGACACGATAAGTTGTATGTTATATGTCATGTAGCCTAGGTCGACACGATAAGTTGTATGTTATATGTCATGTAGCCTAGGTCGACACGATAAGTTGTATGTTATATGTCATGTAGCCTAGATCGACACGATAAGTTGTATGTTATATGTCATGTAGCCTAGGTCGACACGATAAGTTGTATGTTATATGTCATGTAGCCTAGGTCGACACGATAAGTTGTATGTTATATGTCATGTAGCCTAGGTCGACACGTGTAAGAAAGTATATTTAAGATAATCAACACATACAATTATATTCTCCAAACATTAATAACGATAAAAAGTCTATGTTTTTTTAAAATTATGAACATTTCTAATTGGGGGTGGGTGCACTTAACGCATGAACCCACTTATGTTATAAGTCAATATTTCTGTTTATTTCTTTTCTTTTGTTATCAACTGGGTCATTTAAGTCCTCCCGACACATTGACCCTCCTTTTATGGTCAAATAAGCTTAGCTGTAGCATATGGTGGTGTTGTTTATCAAGCCACAGACGGCAATATAATTGAAGCAGTAGGTTACCGAGGACACACACTCTCAGAAGGGCAGTTGCATTCGGTCGTACTGCAAAGTATTTCGCCACCTGCACTATCACTCTTATGATGAGGCATAATAGACGTTAACAGACAAATTTATGTCAGGGGAGAGATTTTGAGGCATTAATATGTTATGCCTGAAACTATGAGATGCAATTGCCAGTTGGCAAACTTAAAGTCGTATATCTGCCCACAAAATAACAGACACTGCTTTAGCCGAATTATACGACGAGAAGAGAGCTTTTATAAAATTGTTTATTCAATTTCTTTCATTTTTTTTTTACAAAATAGGACTCGGTAGTCTATTTGTTTTTCTTTAATTTTATATCATACCCGTAACCGTGCTGATATTAATATTGTTTTTTCCACAGAGCCTTATTAGTAAAGCTGTCCAAAAAATAAAGAGATGTTTTATATACCATACGCCAATTACAAGCGCTAAAGTATCCTACTGATCACAAATGAGTAGTTTTAAGAATGTTTAGTTGTTTGTATATAAATGTCTAGTTTATATGATTTTTATTACTTATTAATACAAAATATTATTTTTACTTGATATACATTTTTATTAAAATGATTAAGCAAAAGGTAAATTTATTGAGGCAAACATAATTGAAATAAATAATATTCACAAAAAAAAAGATTTTTTTAAATTATTACTTAATTCTTTAGAAGCAAAATTTTGACTCTCAGGAGAAGGGAAATTTTAAGGTTTAGATTATATTTTGCTGTAATCAAGCAAAACAAACAAAAAAATCATTAAAAAAAATGTTTTTCTAAATTTAACCGTAAAATAGTTTTTGCGAAACATTCTTTTGAACGTTAGAAAAACAAAATATATAACTTTGGGTTGATACCTTCTATGGTGCTTCTAAATATATTATTCACAATGTAAATATATACGTAGTGTTCTAGAAGGTAAATACTGGTGGTATAAAACTGTCATAGAAAATCATCAGTCGCTGTGTGTTTTAGACCACATAGTGATGTCACAAAGACGGCTTGGAATTGTTTTAAATACTTCTGATAGCTGCAAGAATCATGTTGCCTGTTTGATCTAATCTGCTTGCTGCATAACTGGGACAACTATTTAATCTGCTTTTGAGAACGACGAGGCTAGTCAATGTGATAATTAGGCAAAATGTTGGGAGAAACTTCCACTCTTGCCACAATTTCACCACTTGGATGGTGTCGGGTCTCGAGACACCATCTCTGGAATGAGTGCCTACACAACCTATACATTAAACTCTTGGCAAATTTAGGCATACACCTACAAAAAAATGTTATTAATAGAAAAGCACACAGAATGGTTACAACATAATATTAATAGTAATATTAATAAAGTTTTGTTTTTCAATAACAATTTCATTTCTAAAAAAAAAGGAAGCCACACTTAATTAAACGGAAGGCCGAATGCTGATAGCACAGTCGTATTCATTTTATAGACGTCTTATTTGGGTGTCTCATTTGGCAAAAGTCTTCAAAAAACAATAACACAATCCTGACAAACAACAATTCAAAAGCATTCATCTTTATAATTGATATTTACACGCTTTACCTATAACTCAACTTGGGCAAAATGTAGTTCCTAACTCTAACAATAGAATTCAACTAAAATGTTTGTATTTAATACTAGGCTCTATTACTATAATAACACTCTTTACATGTAGCATATAATTTAATCTAAACGCCTTTTGTAGCATTTTGTGTTATTTATGCAGATATGTAAAAATCTAAGAAAGCTACTGTTATGTACATTTCTATTGGAGTATATAATATATGCAAATATCTATATTTCTAATTGTTAATTTTATTATCTGGTCATCTGTCTGTCTCCTTGGCTGCCTGTCTGTCTAACTAGTCTAGCTTATATATATTTCTTTATTTCCATTCATCTATCTGTTTTTCATTCTATCTATTTAACAATCTATCTTTCTATATGTCTATCCGTCTATCAAATCCACTACATGCCTCTAGGGATACACTTGCTTCACACAATGAGGACCTCTGTTCTATCTGGTCAATTTACTTTTCTTTTTCATTTTTACACAATAAAACTAATGAACTATTCATGTTAACTTTAATTGGTATTTTCTTTTTTTTTTGCTTCGTGTGAAGACTGAAACAACAAAAAACATGACAGAGGGAACGCAAAATTGGTCACCTCATAGATTATTCATTCACATTTCACAGCGAACACGTATTTGGAACTATCTTATAATATTAAACTTAACACTTCCCGTACCGACCTACTTCTATCTATGCTGCCTTCAGTTCCGCTATATACGCGCCCGGGACTGTAAGGGATAAGCATGGCGGTCTATGTAAAAAAAAAAAAGCATAAGCTAAGGTAGATTCATGGCTACAAACAGGAACAATCCAAGTTTATCTATAAACATACTCATTGCTACAATTTCTTCGGAACAAGCTCTATCGATCTACAATCCCGAGCATTGCTACAACAATTTCAAACTTTCTACAATCCTACACACTGCTACAATTTCCTCACAGAGAGGTTAAAAGGAAAGGACGGGGGTCCATATTGTCACCTGCATTGGGTGTCCAAAATAAAAAAGACGCATTATTCTAAAAACGCATTTCCAATGTTTATCACTCTATGTTTGCAAAAGCTTTTCTATTACTATCATCCACATTGTTATACTATTGGTATTGCTACAACCACAATCCCCTTGTGGTCAGAGCCGTGTAGATATCGTTGATAATTCTCGTTCGTCCTAGGCAGTGGCGTACCGAGGGCGGGTGTCACCCGATGTGGTAAACTTTGGGTGTCACCCGATGCGGTAAACTTTGGGTGTCACCCGATGTGGTAAACTTTGGGTGTCACCCGCCACCCCCGCCCCCGACTTTCACTATAGTTTTCGATACCTTAAAACAAGCCTACAGTTCAAATATGACAAGAACAATAACAATATTAATTTAATATTAGAAAGTAAAAGGAATAAACAACTGAAACAACCGTACGGTTAGTTATTTTTACATTCAAAGTACTTTATTTACAATGTAATTTTCCTTTCCTGCTCTTCAAAACTGCAATCTTGTCAATCACTTCATCAAAATCTATACCATTCACAGAATCCCTTTCGATTGTTCCATGATGGAGCGTAAATAGCTTTTTAAAAGGTTTAGTTTTGAAAAGCTCCGTTCACATGAAGCCACAGACACACATACCTTTAGAAATAATTGAAGCCCTGTTGGAAGAGATTCTATGAAGTCCCATCGACAAGTCTTAATTAGGCGTGACCTTTTAAACTGGGGTGATTGTGAACTTCCGGTTCTATTTTTAAATTTTTAATTATTTTAGGCATTTCCGTAAACAAAAAAGCATGCTTTTGCTGGTTATTGACAGTTGATTTCAACCTCGACGGATAGTTCTAGTCTTTTAGAATTATACAAAGGATACAATATTTGTTATGAGGAATCTTTTTTTAACATCAAAAGTGAGTAGGCGATAATTAATACTCAAGTGTTAGTCGCATGTAGCTTGTTTATAAAATAAATTAGTCAATAGTTGCATTTTCTTGGTTATTAAAAAACAAAATTCGTAGATTCTTAAAAACGAATAACAAAAATTATTTTGCATTAAGCAATAAGTTTGATATTATAAAAAGGTGATGATTCCATTCTGACTTTCACAATGCATTGTTTTCTTTTGTAAACATGTTTTGGAAATTAAAGACATTTTAATCCCCAACAAATGTTTGTACAACCAGTAACCCAGCACACAGACATGTTTCGAATAAAATGATCGAATTCGACCGGTAATATTTTTTTCTTGTGAACTTTTATGCATGCATACACGTTAAGACTTGTCAATTTAGTTGCATGCATACACGTTAAGACTTGTCAATTTAGCTATGAATTAAAAAATATCTAATACCGATCAGTCCAGGGCTTTTTTTTTAAATGTCAAAATCAGCTACATTTATGTGTCGTCTAAGCCGTGGTGTTTCTTTTAAGAGCTCATCTTCAGATAGCTAGTCGTAGAATGAGTTAATTTGGGAACGGACACCAATAACTCTTATTCACTTGCTGACAGTAGAATCTTTGGATGAACAGCCTCAAACATATCTGCAAGTTCCTTAAACGCGGTTGATCTGATCTGGAGATCAGAATAAAAGCGATCGGTACACTCTAGCATTTCCTTACTGTTTTCTTCTCGCATAGAAATTACAGCATCTCTTAATTTTTCCCTGCCATTCTCTTCTTGAATCTTAATCTTTTCTCTACCGACATCCCATGTTGGTCTGATTTTATAAGTAGCCTACTTGTTCAATAGCTTACTCCACTAATTGACTCCGCTTTTCGTGCAAAAACAATAATTAAGGCTTCTTACTTGGTCACCACTTTATCAAGAGTTACGTCTTTACTCTGCAGGTACTGCTATGTAAGATTAACTTCTTCAAGTATATCAGCCCAAAGGTTAAGGTAGCAGATAAACGTGAAATCACAGACAGAATGTAAAAGTCCCTGTGCTGTACCAATAGTGTCCAAATTTTCACGAGGATCACATGAAGCTTCAATAGCCGTAATACATTCATCAAACTCATCTTTCACTCGTTTAACAGCAGCACGATGAGCGCTCCTAAGTGTTGTAGATAACCTTTTCAACGTCACCCTAGTGTGTTCAGTTAGACATCCCATCAATGAAGCAGCAAAGAAGTAAAACATTATCTCAAGGGTACCAAAACATGTTATGACCATATGAAGCATTTTCGGCAAAAGATTGTTGAACACACAAGTTAAGGGACTGGCCCACACATCCATTAAAAATAGCTTGTTCTTTCTTTTTAAAATGGATTTTAGACATTGTGGCAGCATTGTCGAATCCTTGAGCTCTGCACATCATTATATCAAGTCCATCACTTTTGGATTTTTAAGAATGTCAGAACTGAGGTCGTCAGCTTTTTCCCCCCTTAAAGGAAATAATCCAAGAAACACTTATCTAACTTCAACTTTCCCTCCCACTGTGAAATTTCACATATCTGATAACTTCAGACATTTGATCAGTGTGTGATATATCAGGCGTGCTATCAAACATAATTCCTAAATGCCTTGCGGCCTTTATATCCATTACAAGATTTCTCTTTGCATGGTTGGCCAGTACATTTATTAATTCATTTCGAATTTTTAGTGAAAGATAAGATACAGATGCTTTCCCTGTACATGCATGTATCTTTAGTATCTTTATGGGGCTCTCTCGGCACTGGGTCATATTTGGAAAACATCTCAACCATCTCAAGAAAGTTTTCTTTATTGAACGAGGATTAATTGTGACCACGAAATGCCGATTTTGCTTCGCGAGAAACAATGTAATATCTAGCAACCTGCGTAGGATGTCCCTCCACTTTTTCTTGTCCATATCCATTAAAGCAATACTTTCGGCTGCAATTTTTATGTAGCTTATTATGCATGCTGTATGGTGATGACACACCGTGCTGCTAGTCATATTCATTTATTTGATTATGATCTGCCATCTCGTTCTGTTATCGGTCTAGACCATAGGTTCTCAACGGGGGCGATATCGCCCCCCAGGGGGCGATGAGAAGCTTTAGGGGGGCGATAACATTCCCGGGGGCGATTGGGGGGCGATGAAGGGCAAGTGGGCGGTACATACGTACCTGCTTTAATTTCACCAACTCGGCTATTTGAATCGATTAGTTTTTGGATGAAATATTATGTAAACGCAAGTACTACTAAATATCTGATATCCCCCAACAGTAGGCATACATATTATTGAACAAATAAGAATCGCAATGACTTTTCGATGAAGTAGGGAGGGTTAGTACTTGGCAAATATGTTATGCGACCGTCTCGTCTTATGGTTGGTTCACCGGACTGTAGCCTTAACATCGGCTAATATTAATAATTTAACTCGTTTTAACGAGTTGTCCTTTAATGCGTTTGAATCCTTTGTAAAGAGGTAACCACAATAGCTGAGCGGTGTAGATACGTAGTAATTATACAAACTGGGTAGTTATTAAAATGTTTGAAAATATTCATATAAATTCTTTAGTCATATAATATTTATACAATTTTCAAATAATTTTTACAGTTCTATCATATCATTTCAAAGTTATAAATGCAAGCCATTCAGTTTTTATAAAAGAAAAACAAATTGAAATATTACCTCAAATGAAAAGGGTTAATTATCTCCCTTTAATTAACAAATGTTTCCGCTAAAATTAAGTTGGGGGGGGGCGGTGAGCGGAAAAAAAATGTAAAAGGGGGCGGTGAGCCGAAAAAGGTTGAGAACCTATGGTCTAGACCATCAGTGGGTGCTCTGTAAAATAATAATTTTTCTAAATATTGTTTTTTTTCATTCGGGTGTCACCCCCTGAGAGGGTGTCACCCGGTGCGGTCCGCACCCCCTTCGGTACGCCACTGAGTCCTAGGGTAGACTTTGGTTATTATTATTTATATTTCAGTATTACACGAATGGTCCTGGGAACAAACTCAGGATTTGCGCTCTAACAGTTCCTTTCCTTGACGTTGTAGTTGTAAATAAATATATTATCGTATTGTAAACAATGAAACAAAAAATAGAATAGTAACTTGACGAGGAAGCTTCAGTATAAATGTTGTTGATAGTTTAATGCAGGTGGTAAAGTATATACAATAAATGTAGTATTTACAGCAATAATAGAATAGTGCCAACACAAGCGTCCATAACAAGCTCAAAGAAAAGTATCTACAAAACTAACTCTCTGCAAAAACTCTTCAGAAACTGACTGCTTTGAATGACAACGCGAATCATTAAATACTTGCGTAGTAGTGCGGGGAATAGACCTATTACTAGGAGGGGTAAAAATAATGGTATCATTACAAAACTCATAATAAAAATGATAAGAACTCCCCTGTAGGAGAAATAATAAACTATTCCTAGCCATTCCGAGAATTTGAGGTCGGCATAAGCTTGGAATCCCAAGATTACTAAGAATCTTTAGCATTCGTTACTAAAAGTCAAGGAAATGGAAAACTTAGGCCCCGCCCACAAAACTTGCATAGAGAGAGAGAGAGAGGAAATAAGTAATGTGTGTTCCAATATTTGGAACTACCAATATGTGACAATATGTATAGACATTGTATTGTCATTTACCCAGAAAAATAAATCGTTGGTCAATCAGATCAAATGTTGCTATAATTTTAAAAAATCTGTCGATCTACAAACATACTCAATGCTACAATTTCCTCGGGAAAAAAATGTAAATCTATATTCCTAAGCATCGCTACAATCACTTCTAAACAACTATTGATGTTCTATAGCCCTACACATTTCTTCAATATAATCACAGAGATGTTAAAGAAAGGGTGAAAAACATATTTTCACCTTCCTAAGGTGCCAGAAAATCAAAAGGCGCATCAAGTTAAAAACTCAAAACCAATTCTATGTTTAACTATGTCCTCAAAGCTTTTATTTACCATCATCCACATAGTTGTACTCTTGGTAGGTACTAACATTTTATTGTCGTTAACCCAACAAATAAGAAGAAAACGTCGTTGGTCATACTATAAACACACAACTGTCCATCTATCCAAATAAATGGCTTGATTAATAAAGGAACAAATACTGCTTTGGCCGTATAATAAGGCCGAGAGAAGATCTTGGGTAATTTTTTTCGTTTAATTTCTTTAAATTTCTTACATAATAGGACTCTGCAGTCTATATTCTTTCTTTTTCTACATTTTGTGTACATTGTGACATCAGTGACATACATATAAATCGTTACAACTCTTTCGCTGGTCCTTTTAATCTTTTGCTCACAAAGCCATTATGGTCATGATGGCTGGCCAAAAAATTTGTATGGTATAAATATGTGCACATTAATTAAAGGAGAAAAGTGTTTCTATTAAACACAAATAAGTTGTTTAAAAAAGTGTTTAGATTTGTATATATACGTGTCTATTTATTATTATTTATAATTTTTTGTATGAATATAAAAGAAGAGTCAAACAAAAGTATTTCAAGTCATTTAAACTCGTTATCAAAAAGTGCATTTATTGAATTAAAAAAGAACAAATAAATAAATATTAACACAAAAAGTCAAATTATCTCCCCTGATCTGTATTTATTAATATTATTTCAATAAGAACTGAAATTCGAATGTAAGTAGAGAGAAAATTGTATAGGTTTATATTTTGTTGTAATAAAGCAAATCAAACACAAAACTAACTTTTGAAAATACTTTTATAAATTTAAAACATCTAAATATCTATACCATTTTATCATAACCTTGTATTAAATAAAAAATATTGGAATTGAATTGACTTACAGACTTTTACGAACGTTCCTTCCGGATAGAAGATTATTATGTCCACTGGGCCCAAAACTCTTGCTGGCGGCTTAGATCGGTCAGCGGCAGGGATTACAGACGGTTGACAGTGCGGTGAACTAACCGTAGAACCAGCAGACCTCACAATTGTACTGTTAGAGTTAGGCCCTACGTTTCGTCCTAGTTAGGTTATAGGTAACGCTTGTAAATATCAATCATAAAAATGAATGCTTTTGAAGTTTGACTTTCCCTCCCGCCTGTCTTTCTTTTACCCTATCATTAAGATAGGTTTGGTAGCTAGCAGGTATTAAAAAGTGTGTTTATTTGTCGCTATGAACAACTATCGGTATGTGTTAAGTGTCCTGTAATTAAGTGTTTGAGTGTTTAAGTGTTGTGTAATTAAGTGTTTGCGTGTTTAAGTGTCCTGTAATTAAGTGTTTGAGTGTTTAAGTGTTGTGTAATTAAGTGTTTGCGTGTTTAAGTGTCGTGTAATTAAGTGTTTGAGTGTTTAAGTGTCGTGTAATTAAGTGTTTGAGTGTTTAAGTGTCGTGTAATTAAGTGTTTGAGTGTTTAAGTGCTGTGTAATTAAGTGTTTGCGTGTTTAAGTGTCGTGTAATTAAGTGTTTGAATGTTTAAGTGTCGTGTAATTAAGTGTTTGAGTGTTTAAGTATTGTGTAATTAAGTGTTTGCGTGTTTAAGTGTCGTGTAATTAAGTGTTTGAGTGTTTAAGTGTCGTGTAATTAAGTGTTTGAGTGTTTAAGTGTTGTTTGGTTAAGTGTCGGTATTTAAATGTCATGGAGCGCCTTGTTCATTTCCCTCTCCTTTTGTTTTAATTACAGACTATGGAGAGACTATTTTGTAAAAACTCGATGTTGGAACATTGTAAACGTTATACATGATTTGCGGTCTGATTTTAGTAATAAGAATTTTTTTTCGGAAAATTTCTACAAGGATCTTAGGTAATTATTTTATTTTTTGTTTAATTTATTACATAATAGGACTTAAAAGGCTATATTATTTGTCTTTTTTTCATTTTTTTTACATTGTGACATCAAAAGCCTTACGAATCCGTAACGTTTATTATATCCTTTAAATATAAAAGCCTTAATGGCTGTCCAAACAATTTTAAGAGTAGTAAATTAACGAATCCACATCATTAGTGGAGAAAAGGTTTCTTATTGAACACTGATGAGTTGTTTCAAAGGTGTTTAAAACTTAATGTATCTTGTCTAGTTATTACTTTTTGCAATTTTATGTATAAATATAAAAAATGAGTCTTACAAAAGCATGTCGAACAACTTAAATGTTTTATCAAACACGAATTTTTTAGGTAAAAAAATTATTAACAAATTAATATTAACACAAAAAGTCAAATTATCTCCCCTGAGCTTTTCTTAAAATTAATATTAATTCTATAGGAGTTGAAATTCGAATCTACGTAGAAGTAAAATTGTATAAGTTTTACTCTTTTTTTAATAAAGCAAACTAAACACAACAATACCTTTAAAAATACTTTTATAAATTTAAAACATCTAAAGAGCTATACCATATTAACATAACCTAGTATATATGTGAGGATTGTGTGACCAGCACAATATACAGCAACCTCTGCTTTCCCCCAACTTATTTCAGCTACCAATCAGATCTGGTTAGACTCAGGAACAACGCCAAGACCAAGGTATAAAAAACAACTGGCGTTTTGGATTTGAACCCGACAATGTCCAAATGACAATCCTATACGCTATACTTGGGAGCACCGCGCCTACCACCACACCCCCAATACTACTTATGTTGACAAGTTCTGAAAAGTTCATGAAAATATACAGTCTACTGTTTTAAACACAATGCTTGCTTTGTGAATTTGCCGAGCAAAGAAAACATGTTAATGTTTCCAAACTTTTGAAATCAATATAACGAAAGATCTATAAGCTTATTGTTATCTGGAATTCCAATCTAACTACTACCTGTCTGTCTATTTAAGAAAAAGAACTATGGGATTATGACTACTCACAGACAAAGAAAAGATGACTATGAAAATCGTAAATGGGCGTTTGGAACAAAATGTTAAAAAACGTATCTTTGTGCTCGCGTTTGTAGAGTTTTGCATATGGTCTGTGTGATATATATGATATGTGTGGTATATGTGGCATATATAGTCTGTGTGATATATATGGTCCGTGTGGTCTGTGCGGTCAGTGTGGTCCGTCGTGTGGTCTGTGTGGTATATTCGGTCTGTGAGGTGTATGTGGTCTGGATGGTCTGTGTGGTCAATGTGGTCTCAGAAACAAAACAACAGAAAACGACACTAACCATCCAGCGTGTCCACTACAACGTAGCCTGAACGTTACACGTTAGCGAGCCAACCAGTAGTAAGTAGTATAGTGATTATTTATAACAACCCGGGGGGGGGGGCAAAGATCGTTGACTTTGTCGCCCAGCCCTCTTCCTCCCCCCCCCTCAACTCCTTCCCTGTTCCAGCCCCCTTAAGACCGTCTTACTCGATTCCAGGCATGTTTGACACCCTCACACCGCCCCCTCCCATATCTCCACTAGGCAGAACACGGCTCTTCAGTCTACCTGGACGATCCACGTTTCTAAGTGTTTGATTAACCCCCCGGCGGTTCCCTAAAAAAATAAAAATATTGACATCCCGTACCCCTTGATCCTGCTATGTTACTTTGAACATCCATTCAATTATTGATCTTAGTTTTTTTAACTCGGTAGTAATTTCTTTGCCGAGTTAAAGACTTCACCAATGCTAGTTTAACTGACTCTGAGAATTGTATTCAATTATTCGTAATATATGTGAATCCGGCTGGTCCAGCGGTTAGATCACCGGACTGTCAACCAAAAAAACCAACTGACAGGTCGCGGGTTCTATCCCTGCCACCGACGGATCCCTGTCGCCCTGCAGGATTTTTGGCCCTAGTGGACGTAATAATCTTCTATCTAGAAGGAACGTCTGTAAACTTACTCGTTCCACTTTTTGAGAACTGTTGAATTAGGGCGTGGAGGGGGGGAGATAATATAAAAAAACCGACAACACAACAAGAAAAACACAGCAAGTTCCGCTCAGTTAAACAGCACTACTTTGGTTCTATTCCATTCTGTGGGGGGGATCGAAGACGGAACAAACTATACAACTTCGATCTCAGGTAACTAAAAAAAAGTAATAATAAAAAGGAGTGTCTAGTATCAGCATATATTTGATTGTGTTATTGGGGAATGTTGTCAGATAGTAGTGGAATGTTTACTGAAAGTTAATTCGTTGTTATTGTTTTTTTATTGACTTCATGGTAAGTAGTTTGTTTGTTTAATGGATTCAATATTTCTTTTTTATTTATCAATCTTACTTTATATCTATCTATCTATCTAACTGTATATCTATTTAGTTATCTCTTTAACAATCATTCATTAATGTGTGTATCTATTGATCTGTTTATCAAGCAATCAATAAATCTAGCTATCTATCTATCAACAACTCTGTCTGTCTATATATCTCAGTATATCTGTCATCTATCTCTATATTTATCAATCTATCTATTTGTCTGTCTGACTGTATGTTTGAATGTATGTATCTGTGAGTGTATGTATGTATGTATTTTAAATGTAGTTATGCATGTGTGTATGTCTATCAGTCTATCTGTCTATCTGTCTGTCTACTTGTCTATCTGTCTATCTGTCTATCTATCTATCTATCTATCTATCTATCTATCTATCTATCTGTCTGTTTGTCCGCCTGTATAAGTGTATATATGTAGGTCTGATCGCAAGTCTGTCTACTAATATATCCATCTATTTATCTAATTCTATTTGTATATATATTTAACTCTCTTTCTTACTATATATTTACGTACTGTTATTTGTATCTATCAAAACCCATTATCGTATTATTTTAATTTAGTGATATTTTCATTTCTTTATAAAGTGACCAATGTAAATATATCGATATCGTGTATGAGCATTTTATCCTGTCTAGTTAGAATATAGAATATATATCTTATCTTATACATTACAGACGCTCCTTCTATAAAGAAGATTTTTGCGTCCTACGCTCATCCGTGGTCCGAGTTTAGTCTTGCATTTTTATTAATGTTTTAAATAATGTTGAGTTACTGGTTTTTCGGGTTTGTTCAGGCAACCCATTCCATGCCCGAATGCCACTCGGAAAGAAAGAGTACTTATATGCATTTGTTCTCGCATAAGGGATAAGGAAAGTGTGTTTGTCTTTATGTTTATCTGTATTGTTTAATCCACCCTGTTTTCATTGTCATTCATGATATATTTACAATAAGTAGGACTTTATTATATTACAAGATGGAACCTGTTAATATATAAATTTTCATACTTTTTTCTTTATCATCAAATGCTGAATAGATTAGCTTTTTACAAAAATACACTGTTAAATGTATATATGTATTTTTTCTTCCTGATTGGCATGCGGGCATGGAATGGGTTGCCTGAACAAACCATGAAAGCCTGTAACCTAACAGCATTTAAAACACTTATCAATATGCAAGACTGGACTCTGATCACGGTTATGTTTAGGGCGCAATAATCTACTTTAAAGAATGAGTGTGCGTAACTTATAAGTTAAGATAAGATACAATGATTATATCTTATATTGCTTATTTCCATTGTAATATATGTATTTAGTCCAATAGCCTCTGTTAGTATGGAGTTTTTAAAAATCTTATCTAGAATGATATTGGCTCCGTTAGTTAAGTAATGTTTACAAAAGTTTTTTTAAATAAGCGAAATCTAGATGTACAATAACAAACGATATATATTTATTTTTTTCAAATAATCTCAATGTCTTCAATGCAGATTTAACGAAGCTATGAAAAATTACATTGATAATATTAATGAAACCTTAATGATATATGGATTTATGGAACAAATCAAGACACACTTTTTTCCCTTACATACTGGTTGAGTTAACAGTACATACTGGTTGAGTTAATATTACATTCTGGTTGATTTAACATTACATACTGGTTGAGTTAATATTACATACTGGTTGAGTTAACATTACATACTTGTTGAGTTAACATTACATAGCCTACTTGTTGAGTTAACATTGCATACTGGTTGAGTTAACATTACATACTGGTTGAGTTAACATAACATACTGGTTGAGTTAACATTAGATCGCTGGTGGGGTATGAACTAATAGATAAAAATAACCCACTGTGAAATAGCAGGAAACACCCACACTAATAATGGGACCAATGACGAGTGGGTGGGTTCATTATTTGAGATGTGCGTGTTTGTGTGTGTGTGGGGGGGGGGGGGGGAGGGTACATAATACAACACACATACTTACTAAAACCTAACAGATGTGGGGGGGGGGGTGCTTGGCGAAAATACCCACAGCAAAACCAGGCTTTGAACATCTGTACTTAAAATAATAAAGATTTCAGTCGGAGACGTGAAACAAAAAATCCATGGCGTTCTTTATCTGTTTCATCCACCACAAACTTCAATGGCGTAATTTGTTTACCGTAACATACACACAAAGAAAAAAAGACTGCTACTCTGAAGAAATGTCTAATTAGTCAAGATTTTTAATTGCTCAGAGCTACCGACTTAGCCTTATATTTCTAGCCTACTTAATATTTAAGTATAGGCCTACATATATTCCAAATCTGGTCTTGTATGAAGTGTACTACTCTAAAACAATGTCGTTTATATAACAGTAGGCAATTATTGAAACATTAAATAGTGTATATTTATTGAAAGGATAGATTCATCATCATGATCAATCCCTTGACCGTTGTGGTCGTTGGGGGAGCGATTGGACACCTCAGCACAGCAGTCAACTTTCTCCACTTTTGCCTATCTGGAGCGCTGTTGCAATAGTTGAATCAACTGCAGCCCTGTCCTATACTTTACATTGTCGAACCAGCATCTCCGCTGACGGCCTATCCGACGTCCACCTTCTACAGTGCCTTGGAGGATTGTTTAAGGCAGGTCATTATGCCGCAACACATGACCGAACTATGTCAGTTTGCCCCGCTTGATTGTTGTCATAATGTTTTCTTGAGGACCAGCAATCGAAGATATTCTGTCCCAGACATATTAGTCCTGTCTTCTACGTAGGTGATTTAAATGGATAATTAAACAACAGTATTATCTTATCTTCTTATGAGTTATAGACGATCCTTCTGTACATATGATTATTGCGTTCTAAGCTTATCAGTGGTTTTAGAGTAATCATTTGGATTAAGGTTTTCAATGAGTAATCCTCTTTGAAAAAGGTTCTAAGTCGCTTTTTATTTTATAAATAAGTTATCTTCACAGTCTGCAGAAAAAAAAAAAAAATTTATATGGCGATACATAGTTCAAACTTCAAGAAGTTTACAGTACTTCAATATGTTTAATACAAATTTAATCATAAAGTGGCTTTCAACTAATGATAAATTGCGATGTAGGCTAACCATTTCATCAATTTCAATCAGTGATGATGTCAAATGATGTCAAGTTGTTGGTTTTCTTTGTTCAGACAACTCATTCCATCTCCGGTCACAATGGGGAAGTAAATTAACTTTGTTCATTCTTGTAAATGGGGCCACAGTGGCGTACCGAAGGTCCTGGGTTCGAATCCTGGTGAAGGCTAGGATTTTTTCCCGGGTCTGGAGGGTATCCCTGTGTCTACCCAGCTCTGATGGGTACCTGACTTTAGTTGGCGGCTGTGAATTGTGCTAGCCACACAATCACCTGGTATGCCGTGGCCACAGAAACTGGTGAACGCTGCTTCGCCGGCCCTATGATCGATTTGGTCCGAAGAGATTACTTTACTCTTCTTTTTTTTTTTGTTCTTGTTAAATCTTCAATGTATCAAACGCTAATCTTGCTGAAGAAGAAATAATCTTTTACTTATATTCCAATGACATTTCATTGCAATGATATCTATACTATTTATAAATATAAAAAGAAAATATTGATATGTTGAAAATCGATACAGCCGATTTAAAAAAGTTTTTTTATTGGTTCTTATGTCCAGAGTGTAAGGATGTTAAGGGATGGACCAAGGAGGGGCAAACCAAGGTCCTATCCTCGACAAGCCACCCCGCGCCAGGCCGATAAGACATGTCGCGTAACAAGCGACGGTCTCCGCAGTATACGCACTACACTTCACTCCCCAGTCTCGGAGCCTCTCGGCAGTGCGATCATCCTCGGACGCGCAACAGGGGCTGCTCCCCCCCCCCTCATGCGTTCGCCACTCTTAATATAAGCGTATCGGTGGTTTAAACACGTCGTCACATAGAGGCCCGTAGGTACAGAAGTGAGTCCACGTCTAGATGACGTCGCCACCTTGGCAACACTTGCAGAATTTACAATGGTGGTTTACAAAATGCATGAGCCACACAATCCGATCTTTTATTGGTGTTATATATAAACCAGCAATTTATTATTTATTTGAATTTGACTAAAAGCTTTCGTTTATATTGTTAAAAATGCAAGATAGAAGGCCTTGCTCTATAAGTCACTTTTTATTGCAATATAACGAAGTAATTACAACAGCTTTATCTCATGAACAATAAATCAAAACTTCACAAACATCAACTCTATATCAAGACATGTATATATATATATATATATATATATATATATATATTTAAGGCTATAAATTATCAAAAAGAAAACTGAACATATTAAAACCATGAGTGCTTTTAATGGTTTATTTACAGCTGCGTTAAAACAATGCAAACAAAACTAAATAATAACCCTGCATGGCATGGAGGATTGTTCACTTTATTGAAGCGTAATTCTATCTAGACTCTAGTCCGTGTTTAATTTGTAAAATTATTACAAAATTATATTTTATATACTTTTTTTCGAGTATATAAATATAATCTCTCTCTCTATCTCTCTCTCTCTTAACAAATCGCTATCATTGATCGAAGTATTGAAGCATGAAAAGATAGGGGGAGGGGGAGGAGTATAAAAGTAAAGGGTATAGAAATTTTCTTCGAATAGACCACCAGCCTTGTTAGAAAAAACGCGCTTTGTGAATGAAAACTTCTTTGAATGCTGCAGACATTTCTTGTGGTGTATTAAGGCAGGTTTCTATAGTTGTACAGAGCTGGATTTCGATATCATTAGACTGAATCAATATCTATGTATTCGCCATTAGTCAACCATACTTTTGAAACGTTCGGCTGTCATATTGGTCTTGTTCTCATTTTCTTTCTATATGCGAACATTTCGCTCAAGTCGGAAATATATCGACTTTCTCAGTGGCATACATTTTTAAATAGCGACTCCGTCAGGGAAGTTAAGTTTCCTGGCCAAGAACTGTAAATAATAAATATATAATATATATAAACATAATTCCAGACATCGATAGGTCCAGTGGAAAGTGGAAACAAAAAGATAGCTCAGGCTCTCAATGTGTCAAAGAAAGATGCCCAATATTAGAGTACCTTTTCCCAACCTCTCTCTACGGCACACGCAACTCTGAGTACCTTTTCCCAACCTCTCTCTACGGCACACGCAACTCTGAGTACCTTTTCCCAACCTCTCTCTACGGTACACGCAACTCTGAGTACCTTTTCCCAACCTCTCTCTACGGCACACGCAACTCTGAGTACCTTTTCCCAACCTCTCTCTACGGCACACGCAACTCTGAGTACCTTTTCCCAACCTCTCTCTACGGTACACGCAAATCTGAGTACCTTTTCCCAACCTCTCTCTACGGCACACGCAACTCTGAGTACCTTTTCCCAACCTCTCTCTACGGCACACGCAACTCTGAGTACCTTTTCCCAACCTCTCTCTACGGCACACGCAACTCTGAGTACCTTTTCCCAACCTCTCTCTACGGTACACGCAAATCTGAGTTTTGAAAAAACACAAAAGGATCTACCTTAGATGGTTTTGGGTCATATCGTTTTCGTCCAGCTAATAATAGAGTATCACAATAGAGTATCACAATAGAGTATCACAATAGAGTATCACAATAGAGTATCACAATAGAGTATCACAATAGAGTATCACAATAGAGTATCACAATAGAGTATCACAATAGAGTATCACAATAGAGTATCACAATAGAGTATCACAATAGAGTATCACAATAGAGTATCACAATAGAGTATCACAATAGAGTATCACAATAGAGTATCACAATAGAGTATCACAATAGAGTATCACAATAGAGTATCACAATAGAGTATCACAATAGAGTATCACAATAGAGTATCACAATAGAGTATCACAATAGAGTATCAAATAGACTTACGTCACGTCAGAAAATGGCACTACTACAGACTTGTAATGTTGTGAAGAAATTGTGTTGTTGTTTTTTTGCCTGATGTCCGAGGAGTGGTGGTTGATTAAGGGAATAATTTTCATTTTCACGTCTCAGTTGACAATATAATGAGAAGATTTTAATGTTGCAACTTGAGATACTGAAAACGGATAACAAACCGAAAAATATCAGTTCAAGAGTTGCGAGGAGTCTGACTTTATTACTTACGCGCCTTTTCAATAAACAAAAATAAAATAGTAGGCAATTTAAATTTAAGTATCCTTACTTGCTACTTACTTCCTTACTGCCCGTAAAGCCTTGGGCGCATAGGGCAGCAACAAAGTCTTTCCATCTTTCTCTGTCACGTGCGACAATTCCAATCGTACCCCAGGAGTGACCAAATTCTTTTAATTCCTGCTCCACTGTTCTGCGCCAGGTTACTTTTGGCCGACCTCTCTTTCTTTTCCCTTCTGGAGTCCAGTGTAGTGCTGTCTCGCAGATGTTCCCTTCCTCTCTTCTCAACACATGGCCAATCTATCGCCAACGCTTTTTCATTTTGATAGTGCCCATGCCTTCGTGGTTAAATTGGGACATTAATTCTTCATTGGTTATTTTCATAATCCTCGTGAGGTTTTTCGTGTGAAAAGTGGAAGGCATCAAAAGGTCCTCTTGTGTCAAGCGCCAACATTCGGCACCATAATTTTAAATATTAATGCCATTAATATTTAGATAATAACGTAAGTTCTTATGGTTTTGTAATTTTGCTTGTTTTATTAAATGGATGTTATTTCTTTTTATTTCATTTATTTTACATTGCGAATCAGTGACATAAATAGCCTAACAACTCTCTAGCTGGTCTTTTAAATATTTTTCACAGAGCCATAATGGTTATGGCTGGCCAAAAAAAATTGATATATTTTAAGAAACTGCACTTCAATTAAAAGGAGAAATGGTTTCGTATTGACCACAAATGAGTTGCTTAAAATGTGTTTATATTTTTAGATATAATTGTCTTTTACTATTTTTTTAAATTGTATGTATGAATATAAAACATGAATCTTACAATATCATGTTAGATAATTTAAATGTGTTTATCAAAAAGTGAGTTTATTTCGGTAAAAAGTTATAAGTGGGCCGTATTGCCCCTGAGAGTTAACACCCTTGCCCCTTTTACAAGTCAGTCATATAAGACTGACTTGTAAAAGGGGCAAGGGTGTTAACTCTCAGCAGCAATACGGTCCATTCATTAATATTAAAACAAAATTCAAATTATCTCCCCTGAGCTTTCTTTAAGATTTTATTCTAGGCCTATAGCAGCTGAAAACCGAATAAAATTAGAAGGACAAGTTTATATATTTATATTTTGTTGTAATAAAGCAAACCAAACACAACAATACCTTTAAAAAGTACTTTTGTAAATTTAAAACAACTAAATAGCTATTCAATATTAACCTAACCTAGTATTAAATACAAACATTTTAATTCAATTCTATTGTTAGAGTAAGGAACTACCTTTTCGGCCTGATTAGGTTATAGGTAAAATTTACGTCCTGAATTGCATGGGAAGGTCAGTTTCCGATTTCTATGCTATTTGCGAAATGCGCCATCGTCAGTCTATTTTGAGACCCGTTTCTTTTAGTTGTTGTCAGGTGGTGGCAATAATATATTGAATTTTTACATTAATTTTTACTCGGTCTTAGCTTCCACTCTATGGCCATTTTTTATAATCTCTCTTTGTCTAAGTGACTAGGATTCTCCCCCCCCCCCCCACCTCATTTGATGTCTTCAACTTTTATTTACAATACTATTAATACGGCCTAGCCCCCGGTTCCAAGCCCATGAGAAATAACAATGCAGTGAAAACACTTTCAGTGTGTCTTAGAATTTCTCGATAAAAACATTATTAAAATGTAAAGTAAATGTTCTTGGTTTCAATTTTGGCACATAATGTAAAGTAAATGTTCTTGGTTTCAATTTTGGCACATAATGTAAAGTAAATGTTCTTGGTTTCAATTTTGGCACATAATGTAAAGTAAATGTTCTTGGTTTCAATTTTCATTGTTCTTCCTGAAATTATTTCCTTGAATTCGTCACGGTGGTACATTCGCTCAAAAACTATGTTGCATTCGTTTTATTGACTGTATTTTTTATGCAAAAATAATATAATTCTCAATCTTTGTTTCAGCTTTTTATTCGATTGGAACAGCAAAAAAAAAACTGATGAAAGAAAAATTTGTAAAGAAGAACAAAATTGTTTTGACAAAAGAACTAAGAACAGTTTTGACAGAATGTCTATTTTATCGCCAGACAATTCTAGGCCGAGTTGAATACACTGGTCACGTCTGTTCACATGGGCCTCATATTCGGCGATGTGTGGACACAACCAGTACGCTTGCACCAAGAGCACATCGGTGGGCTAACGCATGGGGGACAGCCCCTGTTATGCGTCCTAGGTATCATTTCACCGCTGACAGCCTCTGAACCTCGATGGGGAGGAAGCAATGTGCGCAGGTCAACCCCGCCCTGGTGTTTGGAGGGGCTGCGTAAAATGTATCCTGTGTTAATGGCACGCCTTATCGGCTGGGTGGCTGGCGCTCGGACAGGATCTTGGTGTACCCCCTCTTTGTCCACCCCTGAACATAGTTACGCCCTGGATGTAAGAGCCGAAATGCTCGTCTGTTATTTGCTTTTTTAGACAATTATAGTAGAATACCCTGTTGGGCGTGATCTGACCCGCAGGTCGTTGTTTTGCAGCTGTGTTTCCGAGTCTGGGAGAATTTTTTAAAAGCTATAGGCTTTAAGATTGTTTTAAATAATCAATAGAACACCGTGTTTATAGAAGGAATATAATTTCTCCACAACCGTGTTATCAATTTTTTATAATGAAGACCAATAAAAAAAGATATCCGTTCTCTCTCTCTCTCTCTCTGTGTTTCTCCCTCTTCCTCTCTCCCTCTTTTTTTAAAAACCTTTTCGTTATCTTTCTATCTCTCTCTTTCTCTCTCTCACACACATACTTTCTCATTCTTTCTCCGTGCATGTGTTATATATAGTTACAGTATTACTCTTGTTTTATTAATGATCGTTAAAAATTTCTTTCAAATGTAGATCTTACCGTTTTAGTGTTTTCGAGAAATTTTTTATTTTAATTTAATAATTTGGCTTGCGCATGTAGAACAATTTTTTATAAAGACTATTATATTAGTTTGGGGAAGATGGGCGAGATTAGTCTGGATAGGGTCAGGAAAAAATTATATAAACATTCCTATTACAAGCCCCCACCCACACCTTTTGCTCTATAAAATGCTCATGGAAGAATTGAGTGACAGATCTTTATATCTATGACACATTGGCATATCTCTTATTCTTGCTAACTGACACATTGGCATATCTCTAATTCTTGCTAACGCTGTGTGTGTATTAGCCTAGAGTTTAATGGTGGCAGTAGGGGGGGATCAACACGACTCATAATTTCCCTTGAGCCTCTCCTTACCAGTTATGCGAACCCCCCCCCCCCCCCCCCCCAACAATCTCAGAATTTTCATTGCAATACTGTGTTAAAGGGAGGGGCACAGTCCCTGGGGACCACGGGTGGGGGGAGCAAGAAAGGGCACATACATCCCCCTACCCCCCCCCACCCAAAAAAAAAGTTTACAATTCTTGGAGGGGTTGGATAAGGATTTGAAGCAGGAGGGGACACCCATTCCATGCCCGAAATACATTTGTGAAGCAACAGAATGTATATGAATATATGTGTATGTCTCCGTTCCAGAGCAGTGAATGTGTGACGTACGATTTCTTAGAAGGTTAAAAGAAAAGCAAGATAACATCGTAAAAAAGCTATTTCAAAAACGTTGTCGGGAACTGAAGAAGATTAATAGGCCCATTATATCAATAGCTGAATAAGATCGATACACACATAGAGGGAAGTGACAACCGAACACAAGAACAACAAACAATGGCCGCAACAATGTTTAAATATTGTATTGATTAAAAGAGTGAAATTAACAAAAACATACATTAAATCAAGATAAATTGTAATAACAATATATTCCTAGAAAACCTAATGGCGTAGGAGTTTTTATTATACTAAGTCTCTTCAGTTTTTTCAAGGATTTATTTTACTATTGTGTAATAAATTGTTAATTCAAGTGCGGGTTTACTTCCTTATTGTAATATTTTATTTACAACTAGCGTTTTTATAGATCTACGCGATTCTTTGTATAGGTTGAATAGAAATTGAATGGCTTTTCCTTTATATTTACTTTTCGCTTATTTGTTGTTTTTTCTTAGGCCTTTTTTATGTGTGTCCCTTTTCAGTTTTTAAGTAGACAGAATAGAAGGAAACTTATAAACCATGCTGCAGTCCAAGAGTATCTGCAGATTTGTATGCGTGTCCTGAGCTATTGAATTTACTTAATCCCTGTGGTCCCCATTGGAGAAAAGAACCGTAAATAAAGTTAAACCTCTCCGTTAGTCTCTATCTTGGGCGGGTCAATGCTAGGTCAGAAGCCTTTGCCAAGTTTACTACCGACCTTCTCCAAGTCTACCCAGTTTTCTCTTTTCCTGGGGGTTCCATTCTAGTGCCTGATTGGCCACATCTCCCCACTTTCGTCGTCCAATTTTCCTTTCCGATTGGCTTTTGCCTGAATGGATTGCACCTGAATCTACAAGGCTCTAATAAGTTATTATATCAATTTTAGAGGGAAAATAGTTGACTCTATCATTCTCCCCCCGCTCTCCCCCAAATAAAAAACAAACTTGTTTCATTTGCGGATCGTCTCAAAAGTATATTTTACTTTATATTTTGCGAATGTTACCGAACAGAGTATAGATGAGGAAATACAATTCGCTGAGTTTGGGAGGAGACTAATCAATTACACTAGTAGTACAGTTTGTGTAACGTTTTCTATTGAAACCTTCCAATGTAGATTTTACTTGTCATTGACTCTTGGCAAAGCACACCTGTGTCACCTGTACAGTGAATAAACCCAGTCAGCCCTAACCAGCCGTATAACGGTGACTTGTAAATTTCTTGTCAACTTTTTGACATTCACTAGGATTGAAACAAGGCATTTTGGGAAGTAGCACCGTCTGCTTTGGGCCCAACCCCCTCCCTCCCAATTACCTCCCTTCAATTTACTTTTTCTCAACACTCGCGTAATATCAAAACAACGAAAAGAACTGAGAATGAAAGAAAAGCACGGGCAGGAAATCTTTAAATGCCAATAATTGTCAGACTATGATCATGTTACTTTTAGTTTCAGTTTCTGGACAGTTGAAAGCAATTCATCAATACTGGTTCTCACTGTGAACTTGTTCAGCATAAAAAAAATAATTGAAAATAAAACTAACATGTAGTGTTGTTAGTGTTGTAAATTTTTTATTATAGAATTCTACGTGAATATTAAATGGTTGGAGTAAATAAAGGTCTTTAACGTTTCAACATAGTCTATACAAAAAAAAAATATTCTAATATTATTGTTCATGAGATTTTTGATTTCTGAGAACAAAAAATACATATCGCTTACACGTCTATCCTTGATTTTCAAATTAAGAAATTTTCATAGCCGTCGACAAAAATAAAAAAAACAATCATGATTGCACTATTCGTAAGTTTGTAGGCTAACCTATGTTTTGCTAAAGTTCACATATCAAACCTTTCTTAACCAGCCACGATGTCAAAACTATAACTTTCCACTTTAAAAAATTCATAGCTTCTAGGCCTAGATCTAATCATCTTTCTGGACGCCTCTTTATTATGTATAGCAAAGCTGATGAAAACACATTTTTACAGGAGGTAGACCTTATAGCCAAACAGGTCGTATTTTTTACACAATTACTGTAATTTGTTTTAATTCCTATAAAAATGTGTTTAATGGTTTATTATTGTTTATATTTTGATTATTCGAATTAATTGAAACACTACAGAAGTGTTAGATCTAGAGGCCTATTGAAATAGCAACATATCAATCTATCTATCTATTTCTATATATAATATATATGTAGGCTATATAAGAGAGAGACAGAAACGTAGTCTATTATATATACATTGTTACTTAATTGTTTTTTGTTTTCAATCTTGCAGATTCAATGTGCTTTAGTATTGTTTTCAACATTAAAGCTGTTTAAAGTCTGAAAAGTCAACAACTTTAAACAAATGCTAACAAACAGCATCAAACGTTAAATAGAACGCAATGACTCACAGACGAAACGCTTGAGCTGCAATTTAATCATCTGCATTGTCGAAGTTTACTAAAAAAGAAATTTAATGTCGATTCCGCCGATACACGTCGGAGCGTCCACAGCTGCTCCGATCCCTCCGATCAACCCAACAGCTAGAAGCGGCCTGAAATCATCGCACGGCAGACCAGTGTGCGTTACCAGAATTGACGCCTTGCATGGTCGTGTGGTCGAGTTTCCGGAGTCCGAGACGGTCCATCTTGACACTAAGCCTTCTAGAGACCTGGACCCGCATCCCTGGCAGCACTTGTACGCAAACTCGCCCCTCTTTGGTCACCGGACCACGAAATCTAGAAAACTGGAATCGATCAATTTAAGAGGGTCGAGGCAGATTTCTAGATCAACGCTGAGCAACGCCCACTCATCGTCCGGCAAAAGGTCGGACTCGGTGACCAACGATTCGGCCAACACTCCCGAAACGCAAGACGGACGGACGAATACGAGCAGCGACAAACTTTTCAGGGACTCTATGTCGACTGAGTCTGCCGGACTTCGCACCAGGGGCTCGGAGTCTTATTCTTTGGATAAACGGGAGATGCATATGGCAATAGAGAAATGCATGAAATGGATAGAGAAACTGCCGGCAAAATTTTCTAGTATGCACATTGTACAAGAGAGGTCACCAGTTTCTAACGACTAGAGGTTGGAATTTACAAATACAGTTTTTGATTAACTGCATTTAACGGCAAGAGTATGTACATATATTTATAGATGTATGCTTTCAACGTTAAAAACAGCAATTACTATCCGATGATCTTGTCTAATGTTGATCTGGTAAGTAGGTTTACTTTTGCACACAAAAATATACACCAGAGACTGATGAACACCAAGACATGGATTTTTAAATGGAAGGTATGCCTACTTAACCAATTATACAGGGCTTGCAAAAAAAAAAAAAGCGATGTCCGGACGCCGAATGCGCGTCCTGTTCTGAGATGGGAGTTTCAAATCCAAAATGCACAACCTTTTACTGTTACCTGGCAACGCGGATCTCAATTCAACACAAAAGTGTTTTCCTTACCGATATAAATGTATCAGTGGTGCAATGTAGAGCTTATTATTATTTTGGAAACATTTAAGAACCAACCGCCTTATTGTAAATAAATCTATAGATCTAGATTCATTGGAAAATATATTACAGTTATTACTTTGCTCAAGCGATATTACAAAATTGCAGATAACATTTTATGTCAGATAACTGGATTCGTCGAATATTTCTACTAATAATTCGAGCATAATAAAGCTACAGAGACTGTTGATAACCATTTCAATGTATGTTATAAGTGATATATTTTTTATATTGTTGTAATGCATCCATTATCGTAAGAACAATATTTAAAATAATAATTGAGTGAAAGGAGATCATGTATAGTATATGTGTAGAGCCTATACTATCATAGTAGGGATGTTAAACGAAAACCGGAATACCGGATTCCGGTTTTGAAAGTGAAAACCGGTTTTGATTTTCAAAACCGGATTTCGGTTTGTTGGTTGGAAGTTGGAAGGTAGTCTAATCATTACTTCAAGTAGAAGACCCCTTTTTTGTGTTTTAATGGACATATTTTAAATAAATAATGTTGGATTCGCACAAAACAATTCCTGAAATGCCTTTACTAACACTATTTAGTCTTTGATATTGTGTCTTGTGTTTCCAAATAACAACTATGGCTTGCGATAAAAACAACATCAAACCAAATGTTAAGTTACAGTAACAATTAACATGAATCTTTTTACTTGTCAGTTCATCTTTAGATGTGCACTTCTCTTTGATGTACGCAATGGAAAGACGCAAATTAGCCCTTCCCTGTGACCCTGAACAATTCGGCTAGACACCGCGTCTGTGCTTTATAATTAACAGCACTATTAAATACACATTCTTTTGATTTATGCTTCGCGAAACCTTTCAATACATTATTTTACGAGTTACCATATATGCCTCTTCAAATGCTTCTTAATATTATGGTCAACGATCATCGGTAATTTGATTATCACTATTGAAAAATTGAAAGCTATAATCAATTAGCCCAGATTTTTTTTAGTACTAAAGAATTTTATGGTAAAGAGTACACAATCATACTGTATTCACACAAATCAACCCCTTGAATTCTCTGCAAAGTATTTTTCAAATATACCTACAAAACTACGCACATTTGGCTTTTCCGGCCCGTGACATGTTACATTGTGGGGGGGGGGGACCGAAGTCCGGTTTCAAACCGTTTTATAGAACCGAAAACCGGTTTTGGGAAAATACCGGTTTTAACATCCCTAATCATAAGTCCAACAGGAAAAAACTTTAGAGACTATTAAAGTAATTATTGGAAATACATTTGGCACGAAGATTATTAAAACTGTAACGGCAATATGCATTGTTTTATTTCGCTCAAAGGTTTGGTCGATGTACAGGAGCTCATTCCATTACCATTATTGGTAAAAAGAAATTCACTTTAAAAATGTACTTTCACTTATTATACCGTAGGCCTACTTTAGTTTGGGGCATCTAGACTTATGATGCTGTTATAAGCATTGGTAATTGGGGTGTGATGTTTTACTTGTAACATTGATTAAAACAACCACTCTGTTTCAGAAAACGACTCCCTTTTAATTTATATCATTTATTAAAACCTGTACATAATTTGTAAGTCTTTCACCAAATACATTGATGTTGTTATTGTTTTTTTTTTGCTGACATTTTATAAAGACTAGTACACATTGAACGCATATTATGATCAAATATAAAAGTCAAATGATTACCTTGGTCTAGCATTTATTGTACAGTGTATTCTTTGTTTTTTTCATTGTTGTATGAAGTATCTTTCAATGTATGTCTCTCCAGCATCTATCATTATTGAATGTTAAATGGTTTATTCCATGAAGAGGTTATTATCCTATGAAACTATGAATATTGTATTTATCATTTTCTCATCATGGATAATCTTTTCATCATTCTATCTATCGGCTTAACATTAAAGGTACAAGTTATCGTTAATTATTGCAGAAGTTCAATTTTGTACATTAAGGTACTTTTAGATAACTGTATTTGTATAAATTCCGCCTTCATTGGATTCGAACCATTGGACCCTCAAAATTGGCACAAGCACTCTCACACTAATTAGCTTTAAATACAATTAAAACTGAGATGAGAAAAAAAGTAAATATTTCAAAGCTTAATAAAAAGGAGACAAAAATGAATTCCATTATACAAACCTCATCCCATAATTTCACATTTCATTATACATACCTCGTCCCCAAACTCTCACATTCCATTATAAAAACTTATCCACAACTTTCACATTCCATAACACATAACTTATCCCCAACTTTCACATTTCATAATACATAACTTATCCCCAACTTTCACATTTCATAATACATAACTTATCCCCAACTTTCACATTTCATAATACATAACTTATCCCCAACTTTCACATTTCATAATACATAACTTATCCCCAACTTTCACATTTCATAATACATAACTTATCCCCAACTTTCACATTTCATAATACATAACTTATCCCCAACTTTCACATTTCATAATACATAACTTATCCCCAACTTTCACATTTCATAATACATAACTTATCCCCAACTTTCACATTTCATAATACATAACTTATCCCCAACTTTCACATTTCATAATACATAAATATCCCCAACTTTCACATTTCATAATACATAACTTATCCCCAACTTTCACATTTCATAATACATAACTTATCCCCAACTTTCACATTTCATAATACATAACTTATCCCCAACTTTCACATTTCATAATACATAACTTATCCCCAACTTTCACATTTCATAATACATAACTTATCCCCAACTTTCACATTTCATAATACATAACTTATCCCCAACTTTCACATTTCATAATACATAACTTATCCCCAACTTTCACATTTCATAATACATAACTTATCCCCAACTTTCACATTTCATAATACATAACTTATCCCCAACTTTCACATTCAATAATACATAACTTATCCCCAACTTTCCCATTCCATTATACATAACTTATCCCCAACTTTCACATTCCATAATACATAACTTATCCCCAACTTTCACATTCCATAATACATAACTTATCCCCAACTTTCACATTCCATAATACATAACTTATCCCCAACTTTCACATTCCATAATCAGGGCCCTTGAGAGAAAAAAAAAATTCTTTTCTGGGCGCCCCTTTCCCTCCCCCCCCCCCCTTACTTTTTTAACACTAGTCATTTCTAGATGATTTATTTGTATTACTACGTTTGAAAAATCAGGAATCTTTTTACAAGGTCTGTGGACCATTTTGTGAAACTGTCATAAGACTAACTGTCATTAGAGAGTAATCATTTCAATCAAAGCCTTACAGGTCTGTTAGGAAAATACTTTAATCAAGTACATAGTTCTTAGTTTAAATTATTGTAATTGGTCCTGTGCTTCAGAAGGCCTATTGATCTTGCAAATAATATTACAAAGATGTGTAAAATGGGAAAAGTGATTCTCACTGTTGATTGATAATTTATGTCCTCTAGTGACTAGTGTTTCTAGGTTTAGTGATTTAACTATTGGTGTTATTCTTGTCAGTTATAAATATTCACCAGTAATGTATGCTGTGTAGTCTAATGTAAGGTTAGATCTGCAGTGGCAATAGAGTTGACACATATTTTTTTTTTACAAACTCTTCCGAAAATACATTTCATTTTGTTAAATGACCTAATAAAATGTGTTTTAAATTTTCAATACATTTGTCTAAAATGATGATACCTTCAATCTCCCCTCTTGGCTACCGTACTGGAAATCATTAAAGTGTAAAAGGATCGACTAACTAGTTTAACTGCCATACTAGTACCGATATGCAGCCTTTTGCTAATAGTGTGCCAAACTAGGATTTTGAAATCATTCAGCGTGCCAACAGCCCGAAAGTCAACCTGCTCTATGATATTTTTAATTTTTTTTTTTAAATAATATTTATTTAGCGCCGTAGCAAGATAGAGGCCCAAAACGAGGTGTATAGAGAAAATCTTTAGAGCGTTTAATATTTAACTTTAAAAAAAAAAAACGAGTTCCTGGTTATCATCCTTTTTTAATTTATTTGCATTTACACCAAATACAGAATTTTATTACTAAACTTTCACATTTTGATAGTTAATTATCGCCTAAAATTATCATTTAGTTATCATGATTCGAGATATGGATCTGGCACCTGCTATACATTAATTGTATTTCGATCTCAGTTTTACTGAGATATTCTCTTATTATTTTATTATTATTATATATTATTACTCCTAATGAAGACTGGATAGACTATCGTAGAGCGGTGTGGAGACATTGTAATCAAACAAACTTGGTAGTTAATGTAATGTTTAAAAATGTACACATATTATTATGAATTCTTTAGCCATATAATATTTATATACTTTTCAACTAACTTACACAATTTTATACATTTTAAAATTATAATTGTAAGAGCCATTAATGTTTTTATTAAAGAAAAATATGAAACATATTGGACATATTAGAGCAAAAAAAAAATACAAAACTGGTTAATTATCTCCCTTCTTTTAAAATTAAAACTAATATTACTTTTTAATTATTATTTCTTTATAAAAATCTAGCATTTTTGTGTTTAAAATTCAACATGCTACTTTTAAATGGTCAATATCCCTACACTTAAAAAAAAAAGATCCACATCCAAGACGGTTGTATATGGATAAATCCAGTCAGACTTGATGTGGAGTGAAAACAAGAGTCCATAAATTTGAAAGTTTTGTCTTTGTTTATAAAACTCCTATCTATCTATTTAATATATGGCATAAATTAGGGAATTACAAGTAGTTAAGTGTTTTGAAATTGAATTAACGTTCAAGAATTGTCCAGTTTCAATGCAAATCCATTCCGGTGGTCGAACAGTCGAGTGCTGTTTGGCCACGTCCTTGTAAAAGCAAGTTCAACTCACTGAAATGTGTCGCTCGCCATTCAGAAACATCGGCTTCAACAGTTAGTGCCTCCTCATTCAATTATTAAAAAATTAACAAGAAGCACCTTTTGGAGGTCTCTCGCGTGCCATCTAAAATCGCTCTGTGTGCCATGTGTGGCACGCGTGCTTCAGGTTGTCGACCCCTGGCCTAGGCTACTAAGCTAACAGGGAGAACTGTAAGCCTGTAAGGCTCATATGTCTATATTTGTAAGTGTCTCTGGCGAAAACAAAATAAAAAAAGATCCTAAATACTATCGAAAATAAATAGGCCCTATATTACAACTAGAGGCTTCTTTGCAAATTTAACAAAATGTTCAAGTACACAATCAAAAAATATCAAAATTAAGGGCCCCCAACGCCACGTGAGATTGTAGGAGGTTTTGTGGCATCTCCTCTTAGCTTTATTGCAACAATTAAAAAATACTTGCGTAATTGCCAATTTAATTTTAAATTTTAATATTCATGGGCCCCCTAAACTCTTATGGGCCCTGACGGCGTACCGGCTGTACCCCCCTGTCGTGGGGCCTGTCCATAATACATACCTTATCCCCAACTTTCACATTTCATAATACATACCTTATCCCCAACTTTCACATTCCATTATACATAACTTATCCCCAACTTTCACACACAATACATAAAGAAAATGTTCATTGAGAAACACATTTGTTTATAAAGATTAATTAATTTATTTACAATAATGACAAAACTGAGCAAGGTTTGTTTATTTTAAATTTATCTTAATGTAAAATAAATATACAATGTTCCTGGCCTCCCTTGTTGTTTTTTTCTTCTTCATCACATATAATGTCTAATCATTTTAAAAATAGTAAAACTTTAAAATGATAAATGTATTACATTTAACGACAAGTTAAAATTTAGAGTAACTCCCCATTACCCCATTAAAACAACAAATAATGTTTTCCATGAATATAACAAAAAAAAAAAAATGAACAATAAATGTTTATGTAAAGGTTTTAGACTGTAGATACATAATGAGTAGTTTAGATGGTACTAACTCCATTTCATAAGTTGACAATTGTTGTTATATATAATCAAACAAGACAATATATTGTTATTTACTTCACATGTATGCCAGCTTCCAGAAAAGACATAGTACACATGGATTAATCTGTTATTTGTCATTGGCTGGAGGACAATATTTCATGTCTACAATGTCGCTTCTTAATAGTAAAAAAAAATATAAAAATAATCACTTTATAAGACAATGAAATTCTATTCACTTTCAATTCTATTCACTTTCAATTCTATTCACTTTCAATTCTATTCACTTTCTATTCTATTCACTTTCTATTCTAATCACTTTCAATTCTATTCACTTTCAATTCTATTCACTTTCAATTCTATTCACTTTCTATTCTATTCACTTTCTATTCTATTCACTTTCTATTCTATTCACTTTCTATTCTATTCTAAGGGCTAAGTGTCTGAATATGTTGTTATTCCTTGGCAGAGTTCACCTCATTAAACTCGACCTCACCCCCCCCCCCCCCAACACACATATACATACTTGGCTTATTATGTGTACTTGTTATTATGTGAAGATTTTCTGTTTTTAGGGTAATTGGTTTTATATCTGAGCAAATGGTTGAGTTGAAAACAACAAAAAAAGTAGTATACATATAACAAATGCACTGAGAACTAAACAGAAAACTACTCAGGTACAAGCCAGTGAACAGTTCCCATATGTAGAACAAAAACAACACAGTGTGCATGTGTGTAGCATAGCACTATCAATGACATTGCATATTAAGTGTGCATGTGTGTACTACAGCACTATCAATGATATGACATACTAAGTGTGTATGTGTGTAGTAAAATACTATCATTGACCTGACACACTATTTGTATGTGTGTAGTGGATTATATCAATGGATTCTAGCAATGTATATGCTATGGAGTGAATAGTTTCAATAACTTTACATAATGTATGTCTAAAGATACTGCCATTACCTGAATTACACAGATTTGTAGGGTAAAAGTTACTTTTTAAAATGAACTAACACAGTATCAATGCAACTAAGAGGGGCATTAGAAATATCATACATAAAAGACTCCAACTGCTTTACATAATAAAGCAATACTTAGAGCCAACAATCAGCATGTGCTGAAAAAGGGAGATTACTGGCCTTGTAACAATTTTTACATTTTAATATTCATGATCGTCTCCCCTGAGACCCTATAATGTCTGTTCGGCTGAATGACGAATGTGTATCAGTTTTGCAATTGTGTAAAAAACTTGTGGGGGTTACAATTCAATTAAACGCAAAACTACATTATGCAAGGTGTATTTTAGATTTTGTGTTGCATTAGACTCAAGAAAAGTAAGAAAAAAAAAATATATTATTTGCTTTTTTTTTGTCTTCCTAAAGAAACAGAGAAAGACTTTCTACTTGGTAATCTTCCTGGCATAATAAGAAAGTAAGGTTACAAAAAATACATTTTAGAAATCATTTATTGCTCTAATCATGTGTGAAAACTCTCTATAAGGTTTGAAAATTTTGTTTTGTTCAAAAAACTAAACAAATATCACAGATGGCGTATAATCATATTTTATATAAAAGTTTGTTTTCCAACATTTTTTTTTGTTTTTCACATGTTGAGAAATAATAAAATGCAAGTCACCTAAATTTTGGATAAGCACAGACATCATCAATTTGCTACAAAAATGTATGATTACAAAACACAATTAGTGTGCTGTCATCTAGTTTGTAGAATATATTATAATGCATGTTTCAGATACAGATTGTTGTGACAGGGTTCACATAAAACACATTACTCACTGCACTTTAAAAAAATACTTTCATTAGTTTGTCTACACTAATAAGAATGGTAATAATTGGGTCTACAGTTAATTTCATATTGCCTGGATAATTAATCCAGTCTGCAGATATAATCCAAGAACTATATCTATCTACTGAATCTATACACATCCTACTGGCAGGTCATGAACAAACACAATGGTACACATATCAAGGACACATCCACAAGAGGATATAACAACAAAAGCCGACATACAAACAGAACAAGAATTAAAATTAAAACTACAGAGAACACAGACGATAATTTTTAAGGTAAAAGATAATCAAAGAATTTGCTTCAATTCATCCACTGTTAAAGAAACTGTACACATTTGAACATACATAGATGTTTAAGGGGGGGGGGGGGGGGGGGAAGAGGACAAACTGGGAAAGTTTTTAATTAAAATGACAAAGGGGAAGGGACACTATTAGTTGTTATATAGTCTTCAATCATTAGAATTTTTTTTTTTAAACCTGCCCTTGCCTAGCATAAAGAGGACTGGTCTTAAGAGATGAATAGATTTTAGACTAACGCACATAGCATGACACTAGTAGACAATCTAAGGGACAAGCACACAACAAAATATAATAGATCAAAAGATATAATTCAAACATTTTCTCTAAATTAAACATATAAACTTCAGATACAATATTCATAAAACAATGTCCTGATAAGTCCTAACACTGGCAACAAATATTTTTCTAAATTAAAAAAAACAACTACAGATACAATATTCATAAAACACTGTCCTGATAACTGGCTGTGAAAAAGTGTCTAAAACTTAATGGTTGTTAACTCTAGAGGTAAAAACAGCTATGTTGCAAAAAAAAAACCACTCTAAAGGTGGCTAACCTTTTGTTTTTATGTACAGTAACAATTTTTAAAGTAAAAACTAGGAGCTTTTTTTTTTCTAAACCCATGCCACAATGAATACCTTCATGTTACAACTTCAGTGTTTTCATGGTAAGCAAGAACAAACAAGCCACATGTAGAAAGTTTTAAAAAAAAGGAAAAACTAATGCTAAGTGATTAGTAAATCTACCGTAAATGCCATAAATTTCTTTGGTAATTGACACATTGATGCCAGAGGGAAGGGGGGGGAGGGGAGACCATTTGGGATAAGGGTGCAGCTATGGAAGAAGAAGAAGTATTTCTTGTCCACTCTAACCTGTTCAAACCTGTGTACACATTGCTGTAGGCTGGTAAGACTTATTTTCTATTTTTAGAGAGGTGATGGGCAGAAAGAAGCAGCCAAGGACAAAGAAAGTTGTTTTAAAATGTTCTTGTACCTAATCATCAGTAAAATATCCCACAAAAAAAAACTACTTAATTCTAAAAATGTATGTAGGCCTATTGCATTGTATGACATTGTCTATAAGATATCTATTTTGTAAATATATAAAACATTGACAGTCTCTTTAAAGCCTTACATATCATTGTATTTAGAATGGTGTTGAACATTGTACATGTCACCGTCACGGTCAGTTCACAATCACCCAAGTCATTTTTTCATGTTTTGAGAAAACTAAAAAAAAACTGAATAACAAAAAATAACATTGGTATCACTTCTGTTATGTTACTTTGGTACATTTTGTACAAAAAAAAATTGTTTTCTGATTGGCTTAACTCATTCCCTGCCAATCCACAATATGCCGTCGATTTGTCTCTTCGCTTCATTCCAATTCAAGATATATCGTCGATTTTGGTTTTCATAGCTTATTTTGTTGCTATAACATATTGATTCGACTTTTTATATTATCAAACAAATGACAATTCTTTCTGCTTCCTTTCCTTTCGCTTGTTAAATTTGCTAGTAAAATAGCTTATATTGCTAATTATTTATTTCTATTCATCAGATAATAACTTTAAATCATTTAAATCTGGTTTTGAGGACTTTCGGTTTATTTACTAATTAAAGATTCCTACATTCGTGGTTAGGCATAGGCCTATGTAAAATACATAGAAATGTGAAGGATATGTGTTTTGCGGCTGATACCAATATTACAAAAATGCGTATAACTCAGTAACTATATGGGATATTTTCAAAATTCAAAATGCATTCTTATCAGGAATAAATATGCTTTTAGTGGTTTCAAGCCGAATAGGATATCTGCTACGCATACCATATGAAAATCAGCATACCATATAAAAGTCTGTTAAGATTTTTTTTCGCTCCTTATTTGAAACAAAAAATTTGATCTCTAAAAATTACTAATAAAGATCTATCTGTTATTATAATATTGTTTCAATTTCTACTTATTATTATTTTCTGTTTAATTTCCTTTAATTTGATAGGAAATACAGGTATCGTGCTAAGCAAATACCTTTAGAAATTTTGTAATAAATAAGGGCACCCTAAAAAATTTTTAGCGCCCTTCAAATGGCCTGGCACAAATGCGGTAAACCCCCCGGCACGGAATGAGTTAAGATTTAGGTGATATGTTAGAAGACTGTGTAAACTATATATTTCACCTCTTAACCCCCCAAAAATGACTATGGTGATTGTAAAATGACCGTGATAATGTTCTGTTAAATCAATAAACATTGCGTCAAAAACTTAAAAAAAATCAATTTCTTTACAATATCAAAAAGATAACATTTTTTTTATTGAATGGCTTACATTTTCTTTAGGAGGCAAATGAATGAGAGTGACTTTAATGGAAAAAATGTTTGGAAAGCTTCTATTTATTTACACACAAAAAATATCTTAGTTGACAAGAATGTCATTAAGTAAAGCATCCATCATTGAGCATGCTATGATTACTACAGCCATAATGTCATTTTGATAAATGTGACACACACATGTACAAGTACAAGCATTACCCTTCATGGTCATTCTGTGAGCTGGCAATCAAAAAATGTCTCATAACAAATGAACTACCTCAACACCTTTCTTATTTCATCATTAACCCTTCCCGTACCGACCTACTTTCCCATGCATACCTTCAGTCCTGCTATATACGCGCCCGGGACTGTAAGGGTTAAAACACTGTCTCTTCCACACCCCTACATCTTTCATTGTATGCACTAAGCCACTGGGCCTGAAGGCTACATAGAAAACTATTTATGAAGTGTAGATAAAACAACAACACAAGGTAAATCAGGCAGACTTTGGGTTTACCTTACTCACTTACTGTATTCTTGAAGTATCCAGACTTTTCAGGGAAGGTTTGAAAACAAAAAACAACGTACTGTATGAAAAAAAGAAATAAAAACAGTACAGCTCTACTCAATATCACACCATTTTGATGAGTACACTTTGCTCTATACAAATTCTTTCTGTTGCAATGATATATACAAATGCAGACAGCCCAGTAGCTCTTTGGTTATACAGGAAATAAAATTGTACAGGAGAAGACCAGGACAAAATGTCTTCAAATTGAATTGTTCACACAAAATTATTGACAACAAGATACACAACAATCCATCTTAACATAATGCCACAGTAAAAAACAAAAAAAAAAAAGTTATGACATGTAAGTATTATGTAATCATGTTTCTGTTGTTCATTACATTTTCTTTTTAAAAACAATAATTTATTACACTTTCAACAATTGATAATATGAAATCAACTTCTCCAATAGTTCAGGTGTACTGTAAGGTTGAAATGGAAAAAAAAAGCAGCTTTATATTTTTTAAAAAAAGGTAAATGCTATTTTATTACATTGTGAAGCACCTAAGTAGGAAAAAAACAAATAATTTTTTAACAAATATGTTTCATAGCAGACATAACAAAGTGCAGCTCCATATTTAAAGCTATACATGAAAACATAAATTTGGCTAAAACTTACAACAGGAGCCTGTACACAGTTTATGTACATTAAATGTATAGAATGTTTTGTATCACACTATTTAATCAATAGACAACCCGAGAAACAACAGAACATTGTTGTGACACATATTTGTGACCCTTCACCACAAAATGAGCTGCTTTGTGCCTCGAGCTATTTTGAATTACAGATGAAAATATGTCAAAAATATGTTGAAAATATGTCAAAAATATGTCAAAAATATGTCGTATGGGTGTAATATGGATTTTTATTTTTGGATTTTGATAATTTCTAATTATTCATTTATTTCCACACATTTCTGAGGTGAGTTTTTATTCCAAAAATAATGACAAATTTTTTTAAGTAGCACTATGTATTGTTTCATGTGAAAAAGCAAATAGTAAGTTTGAAATCTCTCAAAATCAGGTTTCAGACACTGTAACAACTAAGGCTAAGTAAATCAGGTTACTGTAAGACAAACATAGCTAAGAGACTTTTCTCTGATTTGGAAATGGTTTTCTCCACTGAATTCAGCATTGAAATCACTATAACTGTAAGTAATACTTACTTACTTAGTAGAACAAAATAACTCAAAATGACCCTAGGACAGAATGCGACTCATTTTGTGGTGGAGTGTCACATATGCTATCTGAAACAGCGCAAATATATATACACCCACCCCATCCACACAGCCTTTCACACATATGCCGACACAGCCTAGCTTTCAACACATAACTATCTTACACGCAGGAACTTTACACATATTAAAAACAGTATAATATCACAAGTTTTTTTTTAAATAGTTACTTTTTTGTTTTACCAATAAAACATCACCTTTCGAGAGAATAAATTTTTTCATCCTAGAACTGGCATTGTTACTGTCCATGAAAAATTTCAGTTTGTCAATTAGGTGGGTCAAGTAACCCATTAGTCAATTAAATGTGGCATTTAACCCATTAGTCAGTCAGAGGGGGGCGATTAACCCATGAGTCTGACACAGAGTCAACAATCAATCCTTTTATAATACTGAGCCTGGTTTAGAAAACATAAAATTGTTAGAGGGTATTATTTGTAATACTCTTCACTTGTACACAAATTTACATTTTGTTTTAAAATTCACAATTGCCAGTGAACTATTTATCAATATCAGGTACTTAATATAAAACAAACAAAATAAAAACAATTCTGAAGAAATGTGCTGATGTCACAGATGTCACACAGGTGAAGCAAATCATTAAGCACACATTTATTTTTTTTACATTTCAAAATGTACATTAGGGACAGTGATGGTGACTGGGATATTGACAGAACAGCAAACTGGGATGTTGGTATAAAAATTTTGCAGTCTTTATAAGAATTGAGACAATTGCTTTGGGCCATCATACCTGCTTTGTTCTAGAAGAAATCAAAAGTTTTCGGGATGCATGAAATTTTTAATTTCTTCCACACATTTATACATCGCTGCATTTTTAAAAAAGATTTAAAGGGGTAAGAGCTCAAATAATTGGTCAAAGCAAATGAAATGCACATTTTCAAAGGTGTTATAGCTATGTATTCCCGCCTGTTGGAATTTTTTTGTCTGGTAATTACAAAACAGCATCAAGAGCATTTTATGCTTACATTAAAAAGCAAACAAACAACATTCTATTGCGGAGGAAAGAACAGGAGGAGCAATCAGGTAGGGTTGGAATAGACAGGCCAACATCAGGCATTTGATTCCCTGATGCTGTCATGAAGTCCGGTGAAATCCGCCGGGACAGTTTGTATTTCGCTGCCCTGGTCATCGTCCTCGCTGTCGCCCGTCACGCAGGAGCAGGTTGACGAGTCCTCCTCGTGGTCCCCCCACTCCTTCTCGTGTGGGCCAGGCGAGCCTGTGAGGCTGGCACTGGCTTTATGTTTATGCGACAGACTGCTATTGTCCTCCGTCTCGCGGCATACTTTGTAGGAAACGTCAATGCTCCCGTCACCACTGTCAACGTCACCCGACAAGCCTTCATCTTTATCTTCAGCGCCATCCCACCTGATCTCATCAGCACTGCTCCTCTGCAAAAGAGACTTCAGTTCGCAGCTTCCAGAGGCCGCCTCCTCATCGCATCTCTCCACTCTTGTGTTGCAGCCATTACTTTTTGAGCCGCCCTGGCAAGACTTTGGAACTGCGTCACCGGACGGGCCACCCAGAAGGCTAGCGGGGGGCTCCCCAGGGGACCTGGACTTCTCTCGGCCAGAGTGAAAGTGAAGACATGCATGTGGAACAAGGAGAACCTTGATCTCATCATTGTGGGCTTCCTCTACGCTGGAGCTGGCCTCTGGTTCATCAACATGAACAACAGCTCTTGGTAGAACGACATGGTTAGATTCTGGATCTGGTCTAACTGACTCCTGGCTTCCACCAACCTGCAGAGGGAAAAAATACAATTAGTTTTTTTTAAACATTTTATAAAATCTCCATGCTATACATATATTATGTTATATAATATCTCCATAGAAACTAAAAACAGTGGTGCAGTGACATGCTGTCTTGGGTTGCTTTTACCAAGGTTTGGGGTTTAAATCCAGGTAAAAATATCACAATTTTCACCTAGGTCTTAAAATAGTCCATGTGATTACACAGGTCTGATGGGAATGGGATAGGTGAGGAAAGTAAAATATGCTACACATTGGGGTGGCCACACAAACTCTTTGCATGCCACAGAAATTGGTGAACACAGCTCTACTACCCCAAATAGACCAACCCACCAAAGTGATATAAAGTGGTTTACTTTTCTACAAGAGAACAAAAGGTATTACATATCAATCCCAGATACATTTTAGCATCATTTGGTTTATTATGTTGAAGAGTTACCAATTAAGATATTCTTCTATTCAGTCTTGTCCAATTAATCACAGAGTACAGCAAACATACAGCCAAAAGCATACAGACCATATAATAATGCACATACTCATTCGTGGCACACACACTCGACACACTGGCAAAAAGACTCACTATCACAACAGATAGAGATGAAATATTGCCAACAAGTATATATGCATGTCAGTGTTAGGCAGAGGAAATCATGATGCAGATGCAACCATTTCGATCAATATGGCTACTGTATTACCTTTAATCAGCTTAGGCTACGTATGTGACAACAAGGCCCTATAGATCCACAAAGGGGGTGGGGCGTGGGAGATACCAGTGTTTACTAAGTTTAAAATCTTAAATCCCAGGCAATGTGGATCTATTAATTCTATCCGCTAGACCAGGGGTCAGCAACCTTTTGATAACAGTGTGCCGAAGTATGATTTCTAATTTATTCAGCGTAACAGACACCCTGCTGTAGCACCAAATTTCTTGTAGAAAGACTTGAATGGACTTTTAAAGCCACTTCCGTTTGTCATTGAAATTCCCTCAGAGTGTCAAGTCTGGCACGCGTGCCGTAGGTTGCCGACGCCAGCGTAAAACCACCATGCAGCACCAGCATCACTGGCTAGTCCTATTTCTTTGTGCAAGGACCTGAACAGCCTTTGTAACTATATTCATAACAGGTCCCTGCACTCTTTAACCAGAAAGAAAACTCACTTCTTTTTTCTTCTTATACTTATTCTATTTCGTTTAAGTATGCACACACACACACACACATACAAATTAGGTCCAGAATAATCGGACTGGGAAGCTATACACAGACAAATACTGAATGCGGATCAATAAGAGGTCCTCTTATCGGCAGGGTCCATGTTCTAAAGCCCACATCAATTCACACAAAGATTATTTCCGTAGTTTGTTTCCTTGTATTTGCTCAAAATTTCACGTGATTTAAAATAAACATTTAAAATAAACAGCAAAACGATTAATATCAATACAAGACTAGCAACCATACAACCAATGTATATTGACGGTCTTGTAATATGAAATTTCCCTACAAGACTAACAACAATACAACCAATGTATATTGACGGTCTTGTAAGATGAAATTTCCCTACAAGACTAACAACAATACAACCAATGTATATTGACGGTCTTGTAAGATGAAATTGCCCTACAAGACTAACAACAATACAACCAATGTATATTGACGGTCTTGTAAGATGAAATTGCCCTACAAGACTAACAACAATACAACCAATGTATATTGACGGTCTTGTAATATGAAATTTCCCTAATATGAAATTTCCCTACAAGACTAACAACAATACAACCAATGTATAAAGAGGGTCTTGTAAGATGAAATTTCCCTACAAGACTAACAACAATACAACCAATGTATAAAGACGGTCTTGTAAGATGAAATTTCCCTACAAGACTAACAACAATACAACCAATGTATATTGACGGTCTTGTAAGATGAAATTTCCCTACAAGACTAAACAATACAACCAATGTATATTGACGGCCTTGTAAGATGAAATACCCCTCTCCGCAACCCACCCACTAAGAACAACATCAGCAATGAAGTGTATATTATTACGGCGTAAACATCTAAGTGGTGGCCCCTCATGCATATTCATAGCATCGCTTCGATGTTGTTGTTGTTGTTGTTTTTACCCACACTGCTTACTGCGTACTAGTAACCAAATGCTTGTACTATCGACCATATTGTACAGGGCATTCTCATTACACACATTATATGTTTATGTAATTACTCAAAGGTACATTAGTATAACATCAACATGGGAATAATAGTGCACATGTACCTGAAAACGGCGGACTGCTTTAAAGGTGAATGAAAAAAAACTTTAACAAAAAATATATTAGATTTTCAACACTAATGATGTACATTTGTAGGAATCCCTCCATCAAATCACACAAGTCTCATCTACAATGGAACTATGCCTCGGGATATTGTTTTTTACACTGTCGTTATTGATATTTGCTACTTAAGTAATGCCATTTACCCCGCCCCACTCTTTTTTTTCCTCTTTTATTTTTCAAGGAAGAATGATATACACAGACTTTATTGGAGTGCAATGTAAATAAAAGTGCATTGTTTTCATTACTGTTGGGTAACGTAACAGTCAATAACCATATTTATTTCCTTAACAGTACACAAGCGTTCAATTGCACTATTAAAAAAGTCATAAAGCGATTGGAGAGTACATCAACCCACTCCGAAGAGAGGAAAGAACTATTAATCACATTGAAATCAAGTTACATTTTACAAAGAAAAGAGAACAACTCCGTCTGTGAGATTTAAAAAAATGAAATAGCAAGTCAAGCAATATTAGGTAAATTGTTCCGGAGAATATTGACTTAACCGAGTGAAATGTATTTGCACCTGCCATGCCTCGTGCACTAGACAAGACGTCGGCAACCTACGGCACGCGTGCCACAATTGGCGCGCATAGCGATTTTCAATAGCACGCAAAAGACAACTTAATTGGCAATTAAAGACTCTTATTCAATAAATTGAGTACTGGAACATGCTAACTTTTTTAAGGTGTTGGCTCGCTGAATATATTTTATGGCACGCAGAGCGATTTTCAATGGCACTCAAAAGACAACTTAATAGGCAATTAAAGGCTCTTATTCAATATATTGAGCACTGGAACATGCTAACTTTTCTTAAGCTGTTGGCTCGCTTAATATATTTGAAATCCTTCTTTGGCACACCATTATCAAAATGTTGCCGACCAGACTATATTCACTAACTATAGGTCAATACGCCTCTTGCGTTACACTGTACTCATTAGAGAAGCACGCCCTATTCTTTAGGGACACACATTTGAATACTATCAATTTTTTCATTGTCTTAATTAATTAATATGATGTATTACAACTCAAAATAATATATTAAGTAGTACAACATAAATTTATTAAATAAAGGTTAATTCGTAGATAAACTTTGTATGAGGACATAAATTACCCATAGATCTAGATAATTAAAATGTATCAATTTAAAAAAAGCAAAAAAGCACAACAATAATTGACGAACAGAAACTGGGTCCAACTGGATCTACATTTAACAGGACCATTAGCCACATTTAACAAGACCCACATTTAACAAGAGCCACATTTAACAGGATCAAGGACCACATCTTGCTAACCCCTGCTTAATAACCCCATACAAACTCAACATAACCATAATATAGATTTACCAAACTATCAGGACTGAATCAAGATAACAATAACACCAACACAAAGGGACACACAGTCGGTTCGTGTGTTTCTTTATTGCAACAGAGTAGTTGAAGATTTTAACGTCCAGTCAGACACAATGGAGTTTTGTACTAAACAGACGGCATATTTAGTTTCACTATTGCACACACATACAAAAAAACAAAATGTGAGAGAAAGAAATTAGGAAGGTCAGTGGTCATGGGGGAGGGGGGTGCGAGGATAGGATCAATTTCACACAGAGACTTTTGCCCACACGCCTCGGACACACATACATCCACAGAGACAGAGAGAGAGAGAGAGAGAGAGAGAGAGAGAGAGAGAGAGAGGGAGGGAGGGAGAGAGAGAGAGGGAGAGGAAGAGAGAGAGAATCGTCTGCAGTGCAGGCGTAGTACAGAACCACAATGTTAAAGAGATAATTGCACAGTCATTTACGCGTCTCTTAAAACAAGAATAATAATACGGGAGGATGATGGCTCCGAGTCTGGGTGGGTAGAATGAGGGGGGGGGGGGTGAGATAGAAGAAATAACACTTTACAAATACTGCATTGTGGGGCATGGTGGCAGCGCGTTCAGCTGGCATACCGAAGGCCCTGGGGTTCGAATCCTGGTGAAGGCTAGGATTTTTCTCCCGGATCTGGAGGGTGTCCCTGAGTCTACCCAGCCCTGCTGGGTTACCTGACCTTAGTTGGGGTAAAGTAAAAGCGGCTGTGCATTGTGCTGGCCACACAATCACCTAGTATACCGTGGCCACAGAAAATGGTGAACGCTGCTTCACCGGCCCTTTGATCAATTCGGTCCGAAGGGTACTTTACTTACTTTAATACTGTATTAGCTGTATTGCCCATGTAAACCGCTGGGCTATTATTACCCCCCCCCCCCCCCGCTCCACACACACACCAAACAGTTGTTCATGTTAAATGAGATTTATTATCATTTCAATTGCGTCCGTTACAATTCACTCACAGATCTCTTATCTTTAACAACAACAACAAATGGCCATCATAAACAAACTATTGTGGCCCATAGTAGTAGGAGAAGCGTCGGTGGTCTTTCGTCATGGCTAGAAAGAAAAAAGAAAAAAAAAAGAAAAAAAGGCAATGTGGAACTCCCGTTACGAAGTAAGCGTAGCTGACAAGACACGCTCTGCTCAATGTGGAAATAATTTGCAAAACAACATCAACGGCTGGTATTTCCCCCATTAAAAAATACAGAAAACCACAACGTAGGAGAATTCTCTTTTTTAAATTGAAGGAGGAGGCCGTATAGTAAAGTAGGAATTTATCTCTCTCTCTCTCTCTGTTTCTATCCCCCACTTTCCCTTTCTTTCTCTCCAACGTTCCATCATCTAGTTCTTTCTCACTGTTTGTCTCTCCCTCCCCCCGCCCCCCGGTACCTCACCCTTTCTCTGTTTCACGTTCTCTCTCACATTCTGTCGTTCTCCTCTTCCCCTCTCTCCAACTTTCTCTTTCTTTATATGTCTCTCTCTCTCGCTCTCCGGGAATAAGATTTACCCCGATTGATCTGTTAACATCAAGCATCGCTGTGTAGTGAGTGAGCAATATTTGTAAGAGTGACATGAATGCTAAGTTGTCTTACACTTACATCGCTGTGTAGTGAGTGAGCAATATTTGTAAGAGTGACATGAATGCTAAGTTGTCTTACACTTACATCGCTGTGTAGTGAGTGAGCAATATTTGTAAGAGTGACATGAATGCTAAGTTGTCTTACACTTACATCGCTGTGTAGTGAGTGAGCAATATTTGTAAGAGTGACATGAATGCTAAGTTGTCTTACACTTACATCGCTGTGTAGTGAGTGAGCAATATTTGTAAGAGTGACATGAATGCTAAGTTGTCTTACACTTACATCGCTGTGTAGTGAGTGAGCAATATTTGTAAGAGTGACATGAATGCTAAGATGTCTTACACTTACATCACTGTGTAGTGAGTGAGCAATATTTGTAAGAGTGACATGAATGCTAAGTTGTCTTACACTTACATCGCTGTGTAGTGAGTGAGCAATATTTGTAAGAGTGACATGAATGCTAAGTTGTCTTACACTTACATCGCTGTGTAGTGAGTGAGCAATATTTGTAAGAGTGACATGAATGCTAAGTTGTCTTACACTTACATCGCTGTGTAGTGAGTGAGCAATATTTATAAGAGTGACATGAATGCTAAGTTGTCTTACACTTACATCGCTGTGTAGTGAGTGAGCAATATTTGTAAGAGTGACATGAATGCTAAGTTGTCTTACACTTACATCGCTGTGTAGTGAGTGAGCAATATTTGTAAGAGTGACATGAATGCTAAGTTGTCTTACACTTACATCGCTGTGTAGTGAGTGAGCAATATTTGTAAGAGTGACATGAATGCTAAGTTGTCTTACACTTACATCGCTGTGTAGTGAGTGAGCAATATTTGTAAGAGTGACATGAATGCTAAGTTGTCTTACACTTACATCGCTGTGTAGTGAGTGAGCAATATTTGTAAGAGTGACATGAATGCTAAGTTGTCTTACACTTACATCACTGTGTAGTGAGTGAGCAATATTTGTAAGAGTGACATGAATGCTAAGTTGTCTTACACTTACATCGCTGTGTAGTGAGTGAGCAATATTTGTAAGAGTGACATGAATGCTAAGTTGTCTTACACTTACATCGCTGTGTAGTGAGTGAGCAATATTTGTAAGAGTGACATGAATGCTAAGTTGTCTTACACTTACATCGCTGTGTAGTGAGTGAGCAATATTTGTAAGAGTGACATGAATGCTAAGTTGTCTTACACTTACATCGCTGTGTAGTGAGTGAGCAATATTTGTAAGAGTGACATGAATGCTAAGTTGTCTTACACTTACATCGCTGTGTAGTGAGTGAGCAATATTTATAAGAGTGACATGAATGCTAAGTTGTCTTACACTTACATCGCTGTGTAGTGAGTGAGCAATATTTGTAAGAGTGACATGAACGCTAAGTTGTCTTACACTTACATCGCTGTGTAGTGAGTGAGCAATATTTGTAAGAGTGACATGAATGCTAAGTTGTCTTACACTTACATACACGATGTGGAAGGGTGTCTCTTATAACACAACATCATCTTAGGAAAAAATAGACCCCACTCCAAATCTACATCTAAAACATAGGGTGGGGGGGGGGAAGAGAGAGAGAAAGAGAAAGAAGGAGAGTTAGTAGCCAATGTAAGCTAATCTTACATTTAAATTTAAAAGAGTTTTAAAAGCTATCACGCACACATACGTTTCTCTTAAAGCGTACATAGGCTGTTGTTGTTTGTTGTTTTTCACAGTGTACCATAAGCACAATCAAGCTGTCGTGTTCCCAATAGCCCGTCACAAACAACATTTTTAAATAATAAAAACCTACAATAATCTTATCCATAGGGTGTGTCAAAACACACTAATTTTTTTTTCTTAGAATCCAGTCTTGGAATGTATGTCCTTGTCACCCAAACAACGCACTGGTTTTTGAAATGCCGGTATCAGAAATTAGTTTGAGACAGAAAATGCTGATGTACATTGTGCTGGCCACACAATCCCCGTGTAAGCCGTGGCCACGAAAAATGGCGAACGCTGCTTCACCGCCACTATACGTCAGTTTGTTTAAAAATATCACACCACTTTAAAAAAAGAAAGTCCGGGGGGGGGGGGGGGATTCTGTGGAAAGGGGGTAGTTGAAGGGTCATAAACGTAGGTTAAATATTCTAATGACCTAGAACGCTGCGGAGTCGTATTTCAAACTAACCCTTAACCCTTGTGGTTCTGGAATATCGTCTGTGTGAGCAGAAGACATGCAGACGGAGACAAACGACATTACAATAACGATGAATGAGCAGAGGGAATTATCGGTAAGGGTACGGAAGGGAGTGCGCTGGGAGGGGGAGAGAGAGAGTTTATTGCGTTATAATATTTCTACCGGACGTGTTGGATCTATGGTGGGGTGGGCTTTAGGGGGGGGGGGGTAGACGGGCTTTCACGTGAAAGACATTGACCACGCCGCGGGTGAGGATTGTAGAGATGGACGATGGTATAGATTCCTACAGGAGGGGGGGGGGATTAACTGTGGAACGAAAGAATCATGAGCCGTTAAACAGGAACCTATCCCTGCTGTACATGAACGTCTTGTACGGATGGAAAGAAAGATTGACAATACATGCATATACAGATGCAAAAATAGACAGGTAGATAGGTAGATGTGGGTAAATAGATTAGATATATAAATAGATAGATAGTGATAGATAATAGATACTTGAGTAGATATATATTTAATAGATAGAAAATAGATATGATTACCGGTAATAGAAATAGATCAGGGGTCTGCAAACTTTTCAGCCCGAGGGTCGCATTAGCTATCAAACAGCAGTTCGGTGGCCGACTACACACTCAAGGTTCAAATAAATAAAGAGTCAAAACTTGGATGTTTTTTTTAATTATTTTTTTTATATTACTTTATTCATTTATTTTTTAATAACACATTTCGCAGATAAAATATTAGGGCCTCGAGGGCCGCATCGGTCCCGCGGGCCGTAGTTTGGAGACCCCTGAGCTAGATAGAGAGATAAACAGAGAAAGATAGTCACGCACAGAACGAACATTTTGTACAATTGAAGAAAAAAAAACTGGTTTAGCGGTCGAGATGTTTTATATTGCAATGTCGATCACGATAATTGTATATCGACTATGGCAACGAATATAATTTTAAACTATTTCTGTACATCAGACATTCAAAATAGCATCTAAATCTCGCGGCATGCACGCGAACAATAGAAAAACAAACACATAACATACGCCTTCCTCCCCACCCCCTTTGTTTTCACACGCACATAAACTAAACTAAACCAGAGGTTTGTGTGGAATACATAGATTTTTCTGTGTTTTTTCTATCGCAGATTTCCCGTTACTGAATATGTCGCATTACGACATAACCCAAGCGGTGACGTCAGAGGAGTAGAAATCGAAGAGACGGGAATCGAGTGTTCGGCCGAGGGTTACGGAAAAGTAGATCTAGCAATAATATAGGCGGGTTGTTGTTTTGTTTTAAACCCCGGGGTGGGTACAGTGGCGGTTTCTTAATTTACTCCGACCCACCATCCCACCCGCAACTCTCTCTGATCAACTACAATGCGGTAAATTATATACCTTTTCCCCCAACCCCCTTGCCAACGGCTTTTTTAAGTGTTAAACAACCGGCGTGGTAGTACCCAAAGTGTGTACAACCAACAATTCACAACTCTCGGCGTATTACTACCTACAAGATAAAGAATAAAAACTCACAATAACTATGGGCGCGTGCAAATAATCTCTAGCTAAGCTCTGGTTGCATTCAATCAAACCGAACGCTTTTTTTTTTTTTGGAACGCTTTTTTTTTTCACCGTCAGTGAAAAAAAACAGGCGTAGAGCCGGCCGCCCTTATTTACAGAACTCTTTTTAAAAAAATATAGTTTTTCGATAGTAACTACCCTGTAGCAGAAAACCCCCTGTTATCACCTTACGGTCGCCATTTAGAAATAGATAAAAACAATATCTAAAAAAAAAAACTTTGAAGAAAAATATAAAAGTCCCAATGTGACACTGACAAGTAGACGCCTGCCAATGAAATTTTCAAAGTATTTATTTCAACACGTATTCAATTGCAAAGCAAGCGTAAAGAAAATCTACTATATATATAAATCTCAAAAGGTGTATGTATGTATGTACATACCGCATAATCTTTTTAAATACTGGACATAAAAACGTGAAATTTGCTACACATATTCTTTGCGTTACGGCGGTGAACACTGTCAAAGTTTTAAGAAAATTTGAATGACCGCAGTGGTCAGTTTGGTCAAAAAACGTGAATAAAACACAACTTTTGATTCACATTGACTTTGCCAGTACAACTTTTTATAGTTTTTCGTCACAAAGTTAGAAGAAAAAGGATGCGCTGAGATTATTTTTATGACGTCATCACATTTTGCTCAGAGCTAATTAGCCGTCTTTTTTAATGACATTTTCAAATTTTGCGTATTCATCTTAAATTAACTTTGTTTGAATGTTTGCTATTGTACTTTATGAATGAATAGAACAAAATATATTCACGTTTTAATTCGTGTCGTATATGAAATATAAACTTTGTAGTTGTTGCGTGCAATCTCATAATAACTGCTTGAGTAGTTAGAGTGTATGTAAACATAACTTTTAGCTTTTTCAATTCGTTTGTAGCGGGCGTATACGCATTAAAAGCTTTCTAGAGGGCAATATTTCACGTTTCAATTCATTTCTAGCGGGAAATATTTCACGTTTCAGTTCAATTCGTTTGTAGCGGGCGTACAAAATGTCATTCACATTTAAATTTGTGACGTATACATCGATAAACTTTGTATCGGGCAAGGTTTTTTTAATTGCCTTATATATTAAGTGTGTAGCGGGCAATCTCATTATAACTCCATGGATATGTAAAATGTATGTAAAAGCTCATTATGCGATTACATTGAACACAATTTTGGGTTTCATTTGTTATTGTTTTACATGTTGAATAGAAAATTTAATTCTAAGTTTGCTTCCAAAGCAACCATAAATAAATAAATAGCAAATAACAAAAACAACACAACATAGGTCTGCGACTTAGTGTTTGTCGTAAAAAAATATATCAAACAATCATTTTTTTTTATATAAAAGTACTGTCGAATGTTCTTTATCAATGAATAGAACAAAATATATTCACGTTTTAATTTGCGTCGTAATTTATAGCGGGCCATTTTTTAATTGTTTTAATGGGTAATGGGTAATGATTTTAACGGGTAATTTATGTTGTAGTGGGCAAATAAAAAATTATCTTACGTTTAAATTCGTGTCATAGGTCATGCGGGCAATCTCATTATAACTGCTTGAGTAGTTAGAGTGTATGTAAACATAACTTTTAGCCGGTTCGGAGGACCGGGCACATACCGGCTAGTATATATATAAATCTCAAAAGGAATATGTATGTATGTATGTATGTATGTGGCTGGGTATGTACATACCGCATAATCTTTTTAAATACTGGACATAAAAACGTGAAATTTGCTACGAATATTTTTTGCGTTACGGCGGTGAACACTGTCAAGGTTTAAAAAAAATTAAATGACCGCAGTGGTCAGTTTGGTCAAAAAAACGTGAATAAAACGACATATTTTGGGTTCATGTTGAATTTGCCGTTCCAACTTTTTATAGTTTTTCGATCGATCGCGCTAAAAAAAAATTAAAAAAGGATGGCGTTGAGATTATTTTCAGGATGACGTCATTAAAGTTTGCGCATGGATTTTTTAACAATGAAGGGACATTTTTCATTTATGTTTAATTTGACGTCATCAAACTATGTGCATGGATTTTATCTCAATGACGGGAACAAATTTTCTTCATGTTTAAATTGCCTACGTGCGGTAAACAACATAAATTCTTTACACTACCAATAATATAGTTGATTTTCTTAATCTATCACTACTTTAATACTTTACACTGTGAATACATGACTTAAAGCTAATTAATAATTTCAAACTTTACAAACATAGGACAAAGAAAATAGATTTAGTATTTTTTTTCTCTTTCGGGAAGTAATACAGGCGCCTTACTAAGCTTATTTAAACGCAGTGGTCCTGGTTACACTCTATATTTAAGCGTTGCGTATTTATGCGTTTTACAAGGGAACAAAATAACCGGGCAATGTTTATATTACCATGCAATGTTTATATTACCGGGCAATGTTTATATTACCGGGCAATGTTTATAATACCGGGCAATGTTTATATTACCGATCAAAGTTTATATTACCGAGCAATGTTTATATTACCGATCAATGTATATATTACCGGGCAAAGTGTATAGGCACCTTTAGGATTATACCCTTGGTAACGGCCATTGTTTAAATTACTGGGCAATGTTTATATTACCGGGCAATGTTTAAATTTCTGGGCAATGTTTATATTACCGGGCAATGTTTATATTAATGGGCAATGTTTATATTACCGGGCGATGTTTAAATTGCCGGATAATGTTTATATTACCGGGCAATGTTTATATTACTGGGCAATAATTATATTACCGGGCGATGTTTAAATTGCCGGGCAATGTTTATATTACCGGGCAATGTTTATATTACCGGGCAATGTTTATATCACCTGGCAATGTTTAAATTGCCGGGCAATGTTTATATTACCGGGCAATGCTTATATTACCGGGCAATGTTTATATTACCGATCAATGTATATATTACCGGGCAAAGTGTATAGGCACCTTTAGGCTTATACCCTTGGTAACGGCCATTGTTTAAATTACCGGGCAATGTTTAAATTGCCGGGCAATGTTTATATTACCGGGCAATGTTTATATTACCGGGCGATGTTTAAATTGCCGGGCAATGTTTATATTACCGGGCAATTTTTATATTACCGGGCAATGTTTATATTACCAGGCAATGTTTAAATTGCCGGGCGATGTTTAAATTGCCGGGCAATGTTTATATTACCGGGCAATGTTTATATTACCGGGCAATGTTTATATTACCAGGCAATGTTTAAATTGCCGGGCTATGTTTAAATTGCCGTGAAATGTTTAAATTGCCGGAACTAACTTTAAAAAAAAAATACTACTTTATGTTTGTTGCAAAAACAAAACTAAAAAACTATAATGTGTCAAGCATATTTTAAAAAAAGCCCGTTCGAAGAATCGGGCACATATCAGCTAGTATAAAACATAAAATAAAAACTACCCCTAGGACAAATGCTCAGAATGCTGAGTACCGATAGTTGTATTGTCAGTGCTCATTTCTTAAATTGACCGTAAAACACTCTCCCTAGGCCAAGGTAACCATTAACAAGGGCCAGGGATTAAATATAAAACATACAAGGAAGGAGCTCACGTCTATTTTTTTGTTTTGTTTGTTTCTTTGTTTGTCGTTAATGTTGTTGTTATGATGTTATTGTTGTTTTGTTTGTTCGTTTTCAAGTTTAAAAATACCACATCAATAGCGGATCAGTTTCTTCCACAGTCGTGACTCCCGGAAACCTGTAATACTATGTAACAACCGTAATACTATGTAACAACCGTAATACTATGTAACAACCGTAATACTATGTAACAACCGCAATACTATGTAACAACCGTAATACTATGTAACAACCGTAATACTATGTAACAACCGTAATACTATGTAACAACCGTAATACTATGTAACAACCGTAATACTATGTAACAACCATAATACTATGTAACAACCGTAATACTATGTAACAACCGTAATACTATGTAACAACCGTAATACTATGTAACAACCGTAATACTATGTAACAACCGCAATACTATGTAACAACCGTAATACTATGTAACAACCGTAATACTATGTAACAACCGTAATACTATGTAACAACCGTAATACTATGTAACAACCGCAATACTATGTAACAACCGTAATACTATGTAACAACCGTAATACTATGTAACAACCGTAATACTATGTAACAACCGTAATACTATGTAACAACCGTAATACTATGTAACAACCGTAATACTATGTAACAACCGTAATACTATGTAACAACCGTAATACTATGTAACAACCGTAATACTATGTAACAACCGTAATACTATGTAACAACCGCAATACTATGTAACAACCGCAATACTATGTAACAACCGCAATACTATGTAACAACCGTAATACTATGTAACAACCGTAATACTATGTAACAACCTGGAAGGAATGCTTTTAGAAATGTAATTAGCCGCCGTTTATGAAGAGAAAAAAAACAAGAACCCGTATACAATAGCATCCAACGAGCACAAGCTCACAATAAATTATGGTTTAGTAAAACTGTATAAGAAAGAACAGGCCACAAAGGGCCACTGCAGTACCCAAGCGTTCATTTATACCTTGCAATCCTTTCCCATTATGCCGGTGCTAAAATTGAAAGGGGGGCAACCTGTATAGCCTACAATAAAACTACATCGTAATAAAAGAAAGAGAATTATCTCATACATTAATGATTTTTCACAAATGCGGTTGAAGGACACACTGTATTGAAAAAAAAAAGAAAGATAATAATTCCACTGTTATTGTCAAAAAGCTTCATTATTATAACATGGTGTCACTATTACTATCATGGTTTTATATTACTATAACATACTATAGGGCCTACTGTTATTTTGTTACATTACTTTTACAATGCATCCACCATAATGCCATGTTGCTACATTATTATAACATTGCATTAACTATAATGCCATGTTGCTACATTTCTATAAGATTACATCCACTATAATGCCATGTCGCTACATTACCATAACATTGTATATGTTACAAATGAAGGGCACGTCATTGTGACCTCATTCTGTGTGTATGTATGTGTGTTTCTATCATACGACTGCCCCCCCTTCCCACACACACACACACACACACTAGTGGCAAGGCTTCAATGTCAGTCTCATTACATATTCATGAATGTTGCCACGGCTGACAGTTAAGACATAGCAATACCCAACAGTCCATGCAGAAAACGAAAAAAACACAAAAACACCATGACATTCACAAAAACATCAAAATCCCCACCTTGCTAAAGCTAGACAGCCTTTTTTTTTTTATACTTAAGACAGATAATGGGAATCTGAGAAAACCATTAAAGAATTTCGTTGCCAGGTTTTCTTTCTTACACTAAACATTGACATCATGAAATTGAATTTCCAGATAGTATTCTAAAACTCAACATTCAGATCGTTCTGGGCGCGCGCTGCTGAATGTTAACTCTAACAGTTTTTTTTATTGGATGTTGTTTTCAGGATAGTTTTCTATAAAGCAGGGTTCGTAAGTTGTTGGTAAAAGTTTTGGGAAAATTGACTTCATTTTTTGAAAGTTAGGGAAAGTTTAAGAAAACTAATCAGGTTTGAGAAAGTTTGTAATTGTGTTTTTTCTACAATGGACCAAGTAGCGTGAGAAATATTTTCTATAAATGTATTCAAAGACAATAACTATGTAGTAAAGTTAAGCGACCCTTAAGTCCCATCATGCTTTTGTTTCTTTATGGATGCTTAGAACACGTTCAAAACCATTTTTGGTCTATCTATCGCCCACTCCGTATTATCTTGTTCTAGCTGCAAACTTTCACGTTTTCAAAAAAAAAAAAAAAAAAATTTTAGATGGAAAAACAACAACAATTAACAACACATTATGTTATATCTCCAAAGTATTAATATTTTCTCAGCTTTTTCAACAATTTATCAATATGTCTTTGTTTTAACTCTTTCAGTCCTCTAAAAAAATTCAGATGCATTTTTCTTAAAACTATAGGCTGATGACATGAAACACAATATAACACTAAGGGGACGCTTTACACACTACCAGGCGTTAACATATTTCAATAACATATTTCAAACATGTCGTTATTTATATTGGTTTGTGGAGTTTGTGTAAAGATGGTGAATTCTACAAAGATGTTATAGTAAGAACCCTGTATAGATGCACCTCCACACAAAAAAAAAACAGCTTTGTTGGCCAGTGGAGAAGATGTTATCTAGTTATTCGACACTAGATCTAGTTCTAAAATTGAACATTAAATGCATATAATGAATCTTTTCTGTTATACTCGTAAATATAACTAAACAATGAAAGCGTACACTTGATATCTCCAATACGTGTTTGTAGAACTGGACAGTGAGACCAAAGACAAACGCACTTGTCCTGTGTTCGTGTTTCTCAAACTTAATATTGAGCACGGTAAACTTTTCAGGGAAATTTCTAAAGTAAAGCATGCTTTGCACTATTACAATTAATACAACTAAATGCATGCATGTATATATCAGAAATAGCCAGCAGCGTTCAAAAAAAGAGAGACAGACATAGTTGGATAGAGAGACAGACCCATATAAAGCCAAATAGAGTGATTACCAGACAGAAAGTAAGATAAAAATAGAGAGAGAGAGAGCGAGCACGCGGAAAAGAGTAAGACAGAGAGGAGGAAAAAAGTTAGAGGGAGAGAAAGAAGGAGGAAAGACTCTTACAACAAGGAACGCTTCCAAAATTGTGAATGTACATATATAGATAGAAAGAAAGAAATGAACAGCAGAATCCATTATTTCCAATTCTACAAGTGTTTCTTGTTGTGAATATTGTATCTGCATATATTGATGGTTCCACCATTGGGAAACCGAATAAAAATATTATTAACGATTCGGGCACGGGATGGAAAATGAATGGGCATAAATGTCTAGAGCTTTACTGTTATTTTATAAGAAATGAAAGATTTGTCTTTTTTAAAAGGCGAGAATGCGCAGAATGATAACAGACTGATTACATTTTGATTGGGCAAATTAGATTTCACAAGGATGCCAAGAATGGAAAATCCCTTAAATGCCATAATACTTTGGGCTAGGGAACAATATACATCTAAAACTTGCATTTGAAATAGATGACTTTTTGATATTTACACAGATGTTTTTTTAACTTTTTTATTACATTATCCCATCATACTTATATTTTTAACGTTGCTTTTCTTATTGTATTGTAAAACTGGCCGTTGGTATTTCCTAGTGAGTAGGTGCTGATGCAAGTATCAACAAACTGTGTGTTTTTCTTATTAATTTTTTCAAGTGCAAACAAACAAAAACAAAACGCTAGTCGGAGCTGCTTCAAGCGTGATTATTTTCTATTTTTCTTTGTCACTAGAATGTCAAGTTGTTCCCCATTCCCCGCCCATCAACAATATATTTGATCAACAGCCTGGAGGCATTCGTTGTATAAGGGAAGGAGGTGGATAGAGTCCTAATGACAGTAAATCTTTGGGCTCTTTAAAAAAAAAAAAACATTTTTGTAACAAAGAATACAAAACTAACATGCTACTCAACATTATTTATACCTACTATACTAAAATATCCCTTTTATCTCGGGCCCATCAACTAAATCATTTTTTTAAATCATAACAAAATTCATAAAAGAGCTGCAAGATTATCGTAAGTGAATATTCCCAACTGGCAAATAAAACACCAATAGTTAACTCAGTAAACTTAGATATTATTGATGAGAGAAGGGTAAAGAACAAAGTAGTGATAATACATAAATCACTGAGTTCTAACTTTGGAATACAACACATTAATCTACAGTACAAGAATTACAGTAGTCTACTGACAAAGACACTGTGAAAAAAAACAGTTTTTATTCGATATGAAAAAGAAAACTCTTATTCTAAATTAGTTTAGAAACTTGATACAATATCAACAAACAAATTAATACAGACATGTGTGAAATATCTTAATTTCTGAAAAACCCTGTTGCGTATATATTATAATGGGTAGTCTAAAAAAAAGAAGAAAAAATGTTGTGGATGTATTTTAGATAGCTATAGAATAATAGCAATTTAAAAAATGAGGTGACTTAGGGACTCCTTTAACTTCCATACATAATTATTCACTAATTTTAAATTTAAAACATAATAATTTTCCCCTCCTTCATTTTGTCCAGGTTAAAACCAAAATTTACAAACTTTCCCAGAATCTTGGTAACTTTTCCTACTAAACTTTCCCAATCAAGCCAATTTTCCAAATTTTTGGCCACCAGTATTAACCTTGTTATAAATTATGTTACCCATTGACATCTTGACACGGAATGGGTTACATGAATGAACCAGAGAAACCAACAAAAACGTAGAACGAACAAATTTAGGATATGTTAAGTGGCTGATCAAAACAAGTGGTTCATGGTAAATGAACAGAAACACCACAAACAAATATTATGATCATGTGATCAATGAGAAGTTAGCTTACCTGCATGCCGTAGGCCCGGAGTATATCCAATTTGCACATTGGGCAGGACCTTTGATCTAACAGCCAGGGATCCACACAAGATTTGTGAAACACATGCCTGTAAGCAAAGTCAACATAATATGTACTGGGGCATTAAAATGCACCGTAGATGATGCTGTCTTTTTGAACTGCTTGTGGTTAACTTTACAGCAAAACAAAAAGAAAGCCAATCATCATATTATAGTGACATTACTCTTCTCAAAATACACTTTTAGTCTTTTGGAACAGGCCAAACAGATATCACACGTGGCCGGCTGATGTCCTACACTCTTTGGACATGCACCTCATCTTTTTTCTACTAAATGAAGCATGGACACAAGGAGAGTTTTATTACAGATGCGACCACTCTGCTAAATCAAAATAATATTACTCTACACGTAAGAAAAGAAAAATTGTATGAAGGAGGCCAATCAAAGATGTCTAACATATTGAGACACTCCACAATAGATTGTCATGACATGCAAGCAGGGCATATTAGAGTCCATGACATAACCAATGACTAACACTATACATTACTAAATTAGAGTAAAACAATTTAACATGTTCTTCAGATGCCCTATTATTTCAATTAAAATGAAGGTCTTGGTTTTCCCCTTCAGGCTTGAGGGCAATCTTCAAACAGATATATGAGCTGAGAGAGATGTAATCAGCTGGCGAGGGATACCATTCTACCTGCCTCCATCAGTGGACATGTGCAATTAATCTCACATCTTTTTGTGTATGTAAGTATAATGAGCAGGCATTAATGAAACAGTGACACTTACCGACATGGCAGTATCCGTATGACGTCGTGGGCTTTATATGGCTCTATACACACAGCGCATTGGTCAAAATCGTTTTCCAGTTCCTGCGAAACAATGAGACAAAGAAACAAAAAACATTACGACCATGAACAATGTTAATGTTGAACAATGTTAATGTTGAACAATGTTAATGCTGAACAATGTTAATGCTGAACAATGTTAATGCTGAACAATGTTAATGTTGAACAATGTTAATGTTGAACAATGTTAATGTTGAACAATGTTAATGTTGAACAATGTTAATGCTGAACAATGTTAATGTTGAACAATGTTAATGTTGAACAATGTTAATGCTGAACAATGTTAATGCTGAACAATGTTAATGCTGAACAATGTTAATGCTGAACAATGTTAATGCTTTCGTTTAGGTTATGGTAAAAAAATAAACAATATTTTGTTTCTGAAAAAAAAAAAGGACAAACTGTTTTTTGCCACATAGTCAAGTAAGGACGTAGGTACTTGGTGCTTGGAGAGAAAATCGTTTGTCAGCCACAAATTAGAGTTTATTAAAGTGCAAAGGAGAAGTAATGGAAACATACATACTGGTATTAAGTACCAGTATCAAGAAAAATTCAGCCGGTATTTAAAAGTCAATGTATTCCACGCAGCCAGATTCTTTAGCACTGGTATATGCAGGGCTGTGGAGTCGGAGTCGAGGAGTCGGAGGAAATTTGGGTACCTGGAGTCGGAGTCGGCAAATAATGCACCGACTCCGACTCCTACTAAATTTAGATTGAAAAAAAGACAGGGCTTCATTTATTTTAAACAACCGATCAATAGGCCTACTGAAATTAGTGAAATGGGAAAGTAAAATATCTGTTTCTTCCTCTAAGTCCCCATCCCTACTCAAGATCCTATCCCTATTGTCATACTATAGCGGGTCGACACACAAAAAACGTCTTTTGAACTCTTTGAAATGCGTCATTAGACTGAACGTCATATAGACTGCTCGGCGCCGGTATTGAAGACACTATACAAGTGCCCAAATTACTAATTACCGTTAACATTGTTTGTAATGATTTCAAATGCTAGGACATGGCACGCGCGGTTTTCTCGGAATGCTAAACACTGCCTTAGTAGGTTATAGGCCTAGGCCATAGGGCCTAAATAAAACGCATCTTAAGCTACTAGTGTACAAGCATACCTTTATTAGAAGCCTAGAGAGGCTTTTACACATTTACGATTCTTTCCATAATGTAATTTGCGTTCAATAGGCCAACAAAAAATGCCGCCTTTACGACTTATAAATGACTTACGCACACAACGCACAATTAGGAGCGGCAATCAGTGGCGTATTTAGGCATGTTCCACATGTTCTATTGGAACAGGGGCCCCCACACAAAAGGGGCCCCCACACATCCCAAAAAGAAATGTTTGAGTGATATCCCCATACTTCGCTGAAAATGTAAAATAAAATTAATTTATTCTCATACAATTTAAAGCGCTCCAGTTCAACCAAGCTACGTGCAACATAAAATGTATGATTTTACAGAATGTAATATGAATTAACTTAATTAACGGCCTTTATCTGAGGTAGGCCCTATGTGGAAGGCAGGGCGAGACCACGAGAGCCCCACATAAATTTGGCAACAGGGCCCCCACATAAATTTAGGAACAGGGCCCCCACAATCCTAAATATGGCCCTGGTGGCAATATTTATACTTTTCATAGTGTTGCGTTCTGCTTAGGGATATTAAACGAAAACCGGAATACCGGATTTCGGTTTTGAAACCGAAAACCGGTTTTGATTTTCAAAACACCGCACTGTGCTTTATTATTAACGGCACTATTAAATACATATTCTTTTGATTCCCTTTCAACACATTATTTTACAAGTTATCATATATATATATATGCCACTTCATATGCTTCTTAATATTATGGTCAACGATAATCGGTAATTTGATTATCACTATTGAAAAATTGAAAGCTATTATCAGTTTTAATCAATTAGCCCATATTTTTTAGTTCTAAAGAATTTTATGGTAAAGAGTACAAAATCATATTGTATTCACACAAATCAACCCCTTGAATGTCCTGCAAACACTAATTAAGTTTGAAGTAATTTTCAAATATACCTACAAAACTACGCACATTTGGCTGTTCCGGCATGTGACTTGTGACATTGCGCGGGGGGTGAGGGGAGGGGGAAATCGAAATCCGATTTTCAACCGGTTATGTGGAACCGATAACCGGTTTTTAACATGCCTAGTTCTGCTGTTACAGGGCACGCAGCGCCCATGTGTAACCTAGCCTCTCACTGGTAAGGGATTAACCGTTTGTCCCTTGGAGTCGCCGATCGTGACCTCTACTGATCAGGCCCCACGAGAGGGGGGTACAGCCGGTATGCCGTACCGGGGCCCTCAAGAATTTAGGGGGCCCATGAATATTTAAAATGAAATACAGTAGACTGTTGGCTTTCCAGCCAGTAGTCCTGTGGTAATGACATGTAGATGTATGTTGCCTTTCTTTCCTTCAAGGAATGTACAAAATACATTTGCATATTAATACAGAGGAGTCGGAGTCGGGGAGTCGGAAGCAAAAAAAAATGAGGAGTCGGAGTCGAAACATTTATCTACCGACTCCGCAGCCCTGGGTATATGCTGTATTGTGTGTGGCCATGGCAATGCCCAGTGGCACTAACACCCCCCCCCCCCCAAATGCTATCGGATAATGCACAAGAGCTAAGCAGAGACATCCTCCAAACCCGGATTGGACCAAAATTCAGGTGTTCACCAGGATATAACACCTTGATCATTGGAAGGGCACTAAACAGCGCGCTCGTTTTGAACGGAAAAAAACAAAGAGAGAGAAGAGAAAATAGTTGCACATTCAGATGCAATTATTTATTTGCAATGCTGTACAAACATGACCAATGCAATGTTAGCATTTATTCTTAAAATGTATGGTGCGATTTCTTTCTTTTCAAGAGTCGGGTTGTCTAACTATATAAGCTTTTCACTTGCGTAACAATTGTTTAGATTATTCTAAGGCATTTGACAAAGTCAAACATCAAGATCTATTTTATATATTACAAGATGGTAAAGACCTCAGAATAATAAGAAATCTATACTGGGAGCAAGAAGCTGCCATAAGATATGAAGGGGAGTTAAGTGCATTCAAACCAATAAAGAGAGGAGTAAGACAGGGATGTGTTTTATCACCAGACCTCTTCAACATCTACAGTGAAATAATACTCCGGAATATCGAACACCTAGATGGTATTAAAGTTTGGAGGAAAGAATATAAATAATCTGAGATATGCAGACGACACAGTACTAATAGCAGAATCAGAAAGTGCCCTGCCAACTATTCTAAATAAGGTGGTAGAAGAAAGCCGACTTAAAGGATTAACACTCAATCTCAGTAAGACCGAAGTAATGGTAATCTCTAAGAAAAGACAACCTCCAAGATGCTCTTTATCCAGTGAAGGTGAAAACATCAAGCGAATCAGTTCTTTCCAGTATCTAGGCTATACAATAACACAGGAAGGCAAATGCAACAAAGAAATAAAGAGAAGAATCGCAATAGCTAAAAACAGCTTCATGAGCTTAAGCAGTATCATGAAAAACAGGAATATCAGAATATGTACCAAAATGCGCATACTGAAGACTGAAGGGGTATGTTTGGTCTGTTCTTCTATATGGATGTGAATATTGGACTATTGATAATGAAACAAGGAAAAGATTGGAGGCAGTAGAAATGTGGTTTCTAAGAAGGATGATGAGTATATCATGGACTGAAAAGAAATCTAATGCAGAGGTGTTGAATACAGCATGTACCTCAAGAGAACTCATTAACACCATTAGGAATAGACAGATGAAATTTCTAGGACACATCTATAGGAAAAATGGTATAGAAAGACTGGCTTTGTGTGGGAAAATATCTGGAAAGAGAGACAGAGGAAGACAAAGGTTAACATATGTAGGAAGCCTGAACGAATGGGCCACGAACAACAACATAAGTAATAATAACTTTCCGCAAAAAGCTAACAACAGGAAAGAATGGAGAGTCATGACCGCCGATGTCTGTTCCAGACCTGGCACGTAAAGAAGAAGAAGAACAATGTTGCTAGTTTGGTTTCAGGTTTATTCTATTCTGTTTGTCTGACAACCCTTCAAAGTCAGTCCACAGGCCTAGGCTATACAAATATGGCATGCAAGTGCAAGCAAAAAAGGAATTTGAAAATATAATATTTTTTACAAAATACAAACAACCGGGGAATGCAATTTAAGAGTTCTAAACATAGATTGTGTAGAATATCGATCAGTCCCAGGCTACCTGAGCAGTGTATAGATATTGCAAGAAGAGGAGGAATAAAAAGGAATCCGACAGAGGGCGGAATAATTAGAAGGTATTGATTTTTAGGGTAACACAAGGAAGCCGGACAGTCGAGTAATGACTACAGGATAAGTTAGTTTCAAGGCTTACATCTTCTAATCCGATTAATGTAAACCCATAGAGATAGAAAACCATGTGGGAAGAGACAGGATGTGGGTGTGTATGTTGAAATGTAGCACGTAGAGGATAGGATGTCAATGGTCAGAGGAGTTGTAGCTAGGGAAAATATGTGCATGATTTTTGTAGGAGTGATCTAGAGTTGACAAGGGAGAGAATAGTAGGGTGAAAGTTTAGTACATGTTGGATTCTTGAGATACAAGGTTGAGTTTTATATAAGTTCTGTTGAACTAGACTAGATGTGTCATACTTAAATTGATTCAAGTCTAAGTCTTGTAGATTTTGAATAGTGTTTAAATAAATAAAGAATCCTATAAGGAACTAGATAAAGTGCTCAAGATATAATGAGTATATGACTATAAATGAAGAATGATGTTATGAAGATATTATGATACAATTGACAATTTATGTACAAGAAGTAATTGTGAATCATGTGCTGCGTCCATTGATATTTTATATGTAATAAACGTATCATCTGAATGAAACCAATGTGTACTCAAGTATTCATGTTACCGTTGTTCAATAGATAATATTACACGCCTCTCAAATAATTATAGATCTAAGAACAATACAGTAACAATATGTCCCTTTATAGACAATTTGATAGATATTTAAACAGAGAAATTGTATGTAACTGTGAAAATAGACGGATACATAGGACGACAGATATATTATATAGATAGAGAGGTAAATAGGTATACAGGTAGAGCGGTTGAGAGATAGCTATATAGATTATACAGTATGTTCGATGGATAAAAAGCAATGCATGTTATTACAAGATCGATACATAATTGCATCTAAATGTGAAATCGTGCGTTTCCTTGAACTAATAACCAGCATTACTATTGCTATACAGAGGGCAAGACTGTTCAATACACCGGCACAGAATCCGTACACAAGGCATGACGCAAAGTAAAACGGGGAAACCCCAAACCTTCATTCACCTACTTTATTGGCCAAAATACTTATAATGTCAAACGTGTTCTTTTGTTTTTAGAGTACACAACATCACAACGACTGAGAGAGTAGGCAGCCCATCAGTTGATTATAAATAAATACATTTCCTTTTTTTCTATAACTCATCAAACAATTCAAAGCCGTTGACTGACCGAGTCGTCAGTCAAATGTGTACAGATGTACGTAGGAGGTATATTTAGACGTGTACAGTTGACTTTGAGGTAAGCTGTGTCAAATCGGTGGCGGCATTCACGTCACACGTTACCCCAGATCGCACAAATTTAAAAGCGAAAATGAATGCGCTAAGATGATAGTTAACAATTAGTATACAACCTGATGGAATATATTATATAAAGCAGAGAATTCTATTCAATATCACAGTAACAGTAAACGCTACTCGATTCTACCTCATCTGATTTTCGGGTCTTGTATTTCAAGACCCTCTTTCATTGAGAAGATCATTGCGGCCAGAAACTTTCCATAACAGAAATGTATCGTGGTCCATACTATATCTCATAATTAATATGGTGAAATACATGTACTGCCAAATGTGCAGCCTTAACCAAGATCCACTAAAAAACAGAGGAGCCCACCCATTTAAGAAAAGCCTGTAATTGCATTGTCCCTATGATTCTGCCTATGACATGCATCATTGTGTTGATGGTTGATGATACTTCAAACAAAATCTTTTTTTATACACATGATTTTTTTAATTATTTTACACGAGTTAACATATTAACATTACGTGGAGGGCACCAAAACTCTTAATAATAATAATAATAATCGGTCATTTGTATAACGCCTCACTCCATGCTAATACAAAGCATGCTCAGTGCGCTCATCTATTTAGTGATCAAGGCATTCAACGGTCTTTATCTGTCTCTGCATGTTTTAAGAAGTTAGCACACAAACACAAAAGCGTTTTATGTTGTAGCAAAATACAGTAAAAGTATATATATATATATATATATATATATATATATATATATATATATATATATATATATTTAGCAACAAAAAAACCTTCGCAATCTGAAATCCACTTTTTAATTGTTTTCATTCGAGAATAGCACAATATGTTTATGTCAACTCAATATGGCTTAATTACAGCAACAATATAAAGTTTAATAGACATCGAATGCGAAATCTGATCAGGACATTTCCGAGATCTACTGCAATTACTTTTCTTTCAATAATATGATATAACAAAGTACATGGAAAACAGAGTCAAAAGCTATATTGACAACAACAACAAATATAAGTGCATCGGTGCGAACTATTGTCAATATAGGGCTAATGTGCTGCATTGTATTAACAACACAGCACAAACATCAAACAAAATTATTAGTGTTTTTATATATTTTAAAACAAAAAGTAGTGTATAGATCATAATTGTATATTCGGTCTAGAATAATCTAGGTCAGGGGTCGGCAACCTACGGCACGCGTGCCAGACTTGGCATGCCGAGGGGATTTCAATGGCACGCGGAAAAGGCCTTAAAAGTCTATTCAAGTCTCTTCTACAAGAAATTTAGTGCTGCAGCAGGATGACTTTTACGCCGTTGGCACGCTGAATAGATTAGAAATCATACTTTGGCACACTGTTATCAAGAGGTCGCCGACCCCTGATCTAGATTCTATTTTTTGTTCAGCTAGAAAAGACCTAACAGAATCTGTAGCCATCTAGCGGCCAAGAGAAATACACTTCAAAAATTTAACGATAAAACCAACGGAGTCTTTGAAAAAGGTTTTGAAGAATAGAAAATCATTTTATTTTTAATGTTGTTACAAAAAAAAACTGTTACTAGTCTGGAGAAGCAATAGACGTTATTGGAAACTGAAAATAAGCGAAAAGGCATGGATTGAACCATTAAGAGAAAAAATATATAAATTGAAAATGTCAGACTAATTTATTTTTAATACAGCCGTAAAATCGGCTTTGGAGATTAAGTTAAATAATGCAGGATTTAGTTTCCCGGATATTTCAGGCATTACAACAAGAAATGACAGTTTGATATTTACAGAAATAGTATTTTCTCTCAAACAGACACGGAGGGTTGGCGAGAGGAGAGGAGCTTAGATGGCAAACCCGTGTGTAAAAAACAAGTGTTTCGTAAAATGTTGAGCTTCGCCAGTTAAATAAACTCTTACAAACAAAATTTTGTTGGTATGGCTAGTAAAGTAAAGCAGACCTATTATTGATCAGTAGTTTTTGTGAAGAATTACATTTTAGAGCAGGGGTCGACAACCTACGACACGCGTGCCAGACTTTACTTTACCTACCGCCGAGTCACTTTAAATGCGACTGGCGAGAGGAGATATTTATATATTTTGTTGGTCCAAGAAGGACACACTTTGACACGTTACTTGTTTTGTAAACACACTTGATGCACACTGTGGTGTAAAAAAAATAAAAATAACAGCTACTGACTGCTAGGATCTATTGTCAAATCACATGCATGACATTGTAACTTGAACTACCAAAGTTTTTTTTATTTTTTATACAAGCCATTACCATGACAACTTGAGAAGGCAAATAACAACAAAGAAACGTTACGAGTTATCAGAAACCTGAAATGTATTATTTGTACATTCATCAAGCTTTCTGACCGCCTGTATTCAGAGTGTTTCATAATCAGGCTATTAATAGTTCCTTTAATGACTAATTTCTTTGTTTAAACAATGAAATGAACGGGGGAAAAAACGAATAATCACCAGCTAACGACAAATGCCCCCCTCCACACACACACACGAGTAGGTCACTATATATTAATGTATACATAAACAGGACTGTTCAACCACCTTGTGACACTGGACTCCAAAAATCAACAACTCTTACTTCAGCACTATCCACTCCACAGAGTAGCCCGCAAACACATCTGGCCTCAAGGAGACCACAACATCATGAAGGAAAGCTTCACGTGTCCAAAGCATAAGACTTCTGAAGACAGTCACGTCCTTCGGAGAGTCGGGTCTGGCAGTCTTAAAAGCGGAATAGGTAAATGTGGAACGCAGAACAAATTGATACAATAAATGACTTACGGAACTACTATGACTATTATATCCCAGTACCTGCAGTCAGCGTTGATTATACTGCTCTATTGAAATGTACCAAAACTTTGCCTTTTTGGAATAGTAATGTACTGGGTTTTTTTTATCCCCATGAATTGTGTTAGGTTTAAATTATTTGCAAAGTATAGTTATAATACTATTACTAAACTACAGTGGCGAAGCCAGGATTGCCGAGTACAGCGAAGGTGAATAATGCTATAGGGGCGAAGGGTCGGAGGGGGGACAAAGTGGTTTGAGGTGGGGGATGGATGATAAAAGGAGGGGGGATGACATAGTGCACGTTCACAAAATAAGTCAAGAGCAATGTAGGCACCGTAAAATAATTTAATGTTAAGAAAATGTTCACATCTGTTAACTTGTATACAGCTATTTACAGTAATTTTTACATTTAAAGTTACAAAAAACAAAATACTGTAATAAACAACAATTTCTTTTAAATGGTCGGCTTTGAAAGAATGAAAAAAAAAAGGGGGGGGGGGAAGAGAGAGTTCTGCTCTTAACATTTAATTTCGATGTTTTAAAAAAATTAACAGGAGAAAAAACAACAACGTTTCCTTTGAGTTAAAATCCGTCAAGAGAATATAGAATGAACCTTTGAGACTACTCATTTCAACACCATGCTTTGTGAGCCACGAGTCTTCTTTGTACCAGCTAGAGATTTGGAGCTGACAACAAAAGGCGCAGGCCTGTGATTTAAGAGTGTTTCTCTGAGTCTGGTAATTATTGGATCTGTCTGTGAATGATACGACTACAAAGAATAGTTAAGACGAAATCAGTTCATCTTTTATTTTAAAGATGTTACAGAATGCAATGTTTGAGACAATAAACCAAATACCACCAAACACCCTGTACACAAACAACACAAACACAACGAACAACAAGAAACAAACAAAAACAACAAGAAAATAATGGAACGGGTATTTTTTTTAGCTTTTTAAAAATATAATTATTTTCTCTCCACTGAAGGATGAAGATGAAAAAGCCTTTGAAAATTAAACCGGGTACCGGTAATATCATTTTTAGCACGTATACATTTTTTTTTCAAATGTATCAAGATCAGAAAAACTCATTGGGAAAGTATAACTGATATTCAGTGATATACTTCTGTCGGAATTTTAAAATATACAACACAAAAAAAAGCACATGAGATCCAATGGATAATTTCTGGATATCGATGGACAGAAAAAGCAACTGCTACAACGGGTGACCCCCCCCCCCCCCCAAACCTCTCCCACTACGTTTTAAAAAGATTCGCCAGAAAGAATCTTAATATGGCAAAAAAAATACAATATAAAAAAAAATGTTTTTTACTTCTGTGACTAGGCCAAATATATATGTATATATATATAATATTACACATTTGTCATTTTCCATGAATTATGTGAGAAGGGGAGAGGTATAATTGCAGGCTATAAATCTCTTTACTCTATATTATTATCAATAGTTTACGTCATATTCCGTTCTATAAATCACATAACGCCCCTTTACTTCATTTGAATCAAACTACTATGGCATACCTACATAGAATTTTTTTTTCGAGGGGTACATACTAGTAAGCTACCTTCTTCAACCACTGTCCCGAGATTCTCAGACAGAATGTTACGATCCGCTGTCCTAGATCTGTACCTATTAAATAAAGTACACTTTTAACTATGTTTTATTAGTATATACCGGTATGCAATTTTTTTAAATAAGCAGTGATTTATTTCCAGTCAATACTAGCCGCCCAGTTCTAGACAGTTCACGTACGGACATGGACATGATGCTACATTTCAAAAGAACAACCTTTAAACAAAAAAATAATGCAAGTACGATATAGAAATGGGGCCGGTGGAGGGGGGGGGGTGAGGGGTAAGTAATGCGGGGGGGGGGGTGAGCTGGCGATGCGCGTGACAGTTGTATCGATCAGTACGAACTTTTCGGCCCACGGGCCCTCAGAAAAGTCTCGCATACTTTGCAATTACAGCCTGCTCTCTGCCTCGGCTTAAGTGAAGAGAATGGAAACACAGAGAGAAGGTGAAATAGACGGTGCGATCGGGTGTAAGGAGCAGGGCTGCGGAGTCGGTAGATAAATGTTCCGACTCCGACTCCTCATTTTTTTTTACTTCCGACTCCGACTCCCCGACTCCTCTGTATTAATATGCGAATGTATTTTGTACATTCCTTGAAGGAAAGAAAGGCAACATACATCTACATGTCATTACTACAGGACTACTGGCTGTGATTTACTGTATTTAATTTTAAATATTCACGGGCCCCCTAAACTTTTGAGGGCCCCGGTACGGCACACCGGCTGTACTCCCCGCTCGTGGGGCCTGATCAGAAGAGGTCACGATCGGCGACTCCAAAGGGACAAACGGTTAATCCCTTACCAGTGAGAGGCTAGGTTACACATGGGCGCTGCGTTCCCTGTAACAGCAGAACTAGGGATGTTAAAACCAGTTATCGGTTCAACAAAACCGGTTAAAAATCGGATTTCGGTTTCCCCCTCCCCCCACCCCGGCGCAATGTCACAAGTCACATGCCGGAACAGCCAAATGTGCGTAGTTTTGTAGGTATATTTGAAAAATACTTCAAACTTAATTAATTAGTGTTTGCAGGGCATTCAAGGGGTTGATTTGTGTGAACACAATATGATTTTGTACTCTTTACCATAACATTCTTAAGAACTAAAAAAATCTGGGCTAATTGATTAAAACCGATAATAGCTTTCAATTTTTCAATAGTGATAATCAAATTACCGATTATCGTTGACCATAATATTAAGAAGCATATGAAGATGCATATATTTATGATAACTTGTCAAAAATGTGTTGAAAGAGAATCGAAAGAATATGTATTTAATAGTGCCGTTAATAATAAAGCACAGACGCGGTGTTTTGAAAATCAAAACCGGTTTTCGGTTTCAAAACCGGAATCCGGTCTTCCGGTTTTCGTTTAACATCCCTAAGCTGAACACAACACTATGAAAAGTATAAATATTGCCACCAGGGCCGTATTTAGGATTGTGGGGCCCTGTTCCTAAATTTATGTGGGTCCCTGTTCCCAAAATTATGTGGGGCCCCTCGTGGTCTGCCTTCCACATAGGGCCTACCTCAGAAAAGGGTCGTTAATTCATATTACATTCTGTAAAATCATACATTTTATGTTGCACGTAGCTTGGTTTAACTGGAGCACTTTAAATTGTATGGGAATAAATGAATTTTATTTTACATTTTCAACGAAATATGGGGATGTCACTCAAACATTTCTTTTTGGGATGTGTGGAGGCCCATTTTGTGTGGGGGCCCCTGTTCCAATGGCACATGTGGAACATGCCTAAATACGCCACTGATTGCCGCTCCTAATTATGCGTTGTGTGCGTAGCGCATTTATAAGTCTTAAAGGCGGCATTTTTTTGTAGGTTTTTATTGAACGCAAATTACATTGTGGAAAGAATCGTAAATATGTAAAAGCCTCTCTAGGCCTCTTATAAAGGTATGCTTGTACACTAGTAGCTTAAGATGCGTTTTATTTAGGACCTATGGCCTAGGCCTATAGCCTACTAAGGCAGTATTTAGCATTCAGAGAAAACCGCGCGTGCCATGTCCTAGCATTTGAAATCATTACCAACAATGTCAATGGTAATTAGTAATTTGGGCACTTGTGTAGCGTCAGCAATACCAGCTCCGTGCAGTCTATATGACGTTCAGTCTAATGACGCATTTCAAATTAGTTCAAAAGACTTTTTTTGTGTGTCGACCCGCTATAGTATGACAATAGGGATAGGATCTTGAGGGATGGGGACTTAAAAGAAGAAACAGATACTTTACTTTCTCATCACTAATGTCTGTAGGCCTATTGATCGGTTTTTTAAAATAAATGAAAACCTGTCTTTTTCCAATCTAAATTTAGTAGGAGTCGGAGTCGGTGCATTTTTTGCCGACTCCGACTCCAGGTACCCAAATTTCCTCCGACTCCTCGACTCCGACTCCACAGCCCTGGTAAGGAGGTAGGAGCGGGGGGGGGGGGGGGCTAGGAAAGAGAGAGAGAGAGAGAGATAGCAAGAGAAAAGAAAGAAACATTCATCAAAGGTTCGGACGTAAATAAATAAACAACCAAACATCATCCGTTTCATTTTAATATAAAGTTAATCAAATGGAGCTAATGGTGTTCTGATATGTCCGCGTGGGGCTTTTCCCCAGGCACGTCATCCAAACATAGATCTACGGGAAGTGGGGTAAATAAAGCCAATACGATGTTTTCTTACAGACATGTTACGTTGAATATGTTACGTTGAATATGTTACGTTGAATATGTTACGTTGAATATGTTACTTTGAATATGTTACTTTGAATATGTTACGTTGAATATGTTACTTTGAATATGTTACGTTGAATATGTTACTTTGAATATGTTACTTTGAATATGTTACTTTGAATATGTTACGTTGAATATGTTACGTTGAATATGTTACGTTGAATATGTTACGTTGAATATGTTACGTTGAATATGTTACGTTGAATAATAATAATAAACTAAATGTATATTTTGACTGTTTGGAAACTAAAAGAACAGCAACGGAATGATTATCAGGAGAGGTGTGATGGATAATTTGCTTAGTCTATGCATCTTAAAATAGTGCTCTGTGTGTATGCACGTCTATTTTTTTGCAATGACAACAGTGTGAATGTATTGTGAAATTCACTTCACAATGTAAAAGTGTTTGTTTTTTTAAGACGTCGACGGTTTTTCTTAAGGACAGTGGAGTTTTGAGGGGGGAGGGGGATAGGATCAATGGCATGTAGCGCAACACCTCGATCATAAAATCGGTGTACTAGGGTATTTTCTTTGACAAACGTTTCTTCTAGGTAGAGACAGACAGATACGTAGGCCCTTATTTTATCTTGAGTGACATCGAGCAAAGGAACGGAAGAAACATAAGTTCGTCGTAAAGTAAATTTATTTCACCAGAAACGTCTCCACTCTACACATCAAGTATAGATTATTTTTTATTGTGTATAATCTTTTTTTTCTTATATCCTTTGTTAATTCTTTTTTTTTATACATCCACACCCCCCTTCCCCCAGGAGACAACCCTCCATCCTAATACAGTGTCCAATGGAAACAACATAGTCTTGCCTAATCCCATGAATAAATGTGAATCTTTAAAGTCTGCAAAAAAACTTTAACTTTTCGTCTTCCTCGCATATAACCTTGAAAAAAAATCCAGCCGTCGTACATACAATTTAGAACAATGCTAAAAATGTTGTTTAGTTAAAACATAAATATATAGTCTATGTTTATTATTGTATGCTCCGTAAACAACAAGCAGTATAAAACAATCCAGTGTTAAAGTACTTCTCATTGACACTACCACTTGTCCGGTAAGCTCTCGCGGTGTCATCCGCACTTTACTAGAAAGTTTAAAAGAAAAACACATACATACACGCACACGTACGCGCGATGAAGTATTGGATCAGCCACCACATACAGTCATGGATGTACATGTCACTGTATAGATTCATGGATGGAGGGGGGCGGAGGGATTAAAGGGTGACATTTTTCATCCAACCATCTTTCGAACTCTGCACACCAGTCGAGCGAGAAAAAAACATTGGCAACTGGATCGTATTTCCATAACATCGCTTGGTAAATAACTCACAAAACTTTTCACAAACATGGCAACAACAACGAACTCCCAAAACTAATATTCACCGGCATGTGTGAAATTCTCTAAGTTTACTGGTAACGTATAAGGGTAGTCCAAATAAACAATGTTTATTGCTCTTTTAAAGTACAGTAGTACTTTTTTTAGAATGAAAAAAAAAACATGAGTGCTTTATTAACGAATTCTCAACTTAACAACGTGGCTATTGACTTGGAAAAACAGACATTGAAGTACTTTCCATTTTAGTGAAATTGACAAAATGTACCCAAAACCTTGGTTAATCAAACCAAAATTTCCAAGACATGAAAAATAAGGTCAAATCTCCCACAAACTTTTCCAAACTTTATGAACCCATGGCGATCACTTACCACAAGTAGATCACTTAGCATAAGTACACGATCACTCGGCCAAGGAAACGCTAAACTTGGAGCATCTATGTGACATTAAAAGGCTTTACTTTTACGCTAATTTATATGCCAGTATTTTATTTATAAGGTGGGGGTGGGTGGGGAGATATAAACCAAACGTGCGTGAGAGATAAGATAACAAAAAAGGGGTCGGGAGGGGTGGGGGGAATGAGGTTGAGTTAGACGTATTCCAATAAAAGTACTATCACTGGTATTAAAACAAAATTAGAGCTTTTTCTTTTCAAATCTAAAGTACACAGGAAAGTGTCTGTTTTGCATTTAAATGTGACAAATGTAGATGGACTGCAACAGGTCCTACCAGGAGAATGTTCACGTCCACTACAGCGGCTGTGTCATTTATTGTACAGACATTGTAAGGATTGTGTTGTAGAGCTTCTCTAGCCCGGGGTCAGGGGGTTACTCTTTTGCTTGTTAGCTTACAGTAAAACGTAACGTTGTTTTACTAGATGCTCCATAGTAAAAAAAAAACACGTATATTTGCTTATTGTTGTTTGGTTGTGACAAGTACATCCCCAACCCTCAATTCATCACTGTATCTATGAAATGTCTATCTTTAAATATATACAGTTGAGCTTTCTCCCAATGATATATTTAAAAAAAAAAAAATGACATTAACTATTTCTTTAAATGACGAGTGTGGTTAGTCCCCCCCCCCCTCAAGCAAGAAATGTTAAAAGTACAATCATATGTAGGCATATAAATGAAACAAAGCTTTTTTTTCTTCTTCATGCAATAAACCAAGGGTTTCATTTTCAATGGCTCAGGGCCATGGTGGAAGGTGGGGGGGGGGGGGGGGGGGGGGTAAAAACCTCGCATAAAAATAAGGATGCGGGCCGAGATGGATAAACCTTCATTGAGCAGTGGCCAATTAATCCTTTTTTTAAACAATAAGCTTAATGGTCGGATATAAATGTACGCCGGTCTGAATGTAGCCCGCGGGCCTTGAGTTTGACACCGAATCCTAATCGGTATGAAAGGAATACTATCAATTTTTTTTATACTAAGCTGGTAGTAAAAAGACCGGGACAATCAGCACATGCATGTCAAATTTAATAACTCCATGTTTATCTGGTACAGATCAAAAGAACGAAACCACAAGGCTCAGACATCTAAGTACATGGGGGGGGGGGGGGGGGGGGAAACATATTTTGTTACACCACGGTTCGCTTGCTTGCTATAACACTTAGATCTAGGTGATTGCTTGAAGTTGTTTTTTATTGTTGTTGTTGTGTTGTTGTTGTTTTTTGCTAAGAGATGATGATGCCCTTTCAGTAATGGCTTACAGACACCAACACAGTCGTAGCAAAATGTGACCTTCCCTTTGTAGCCCACCGTGAACAGATAATGGATAGATCTAGTTAGAGCAAGCCCCTGTGTCAATCAGAAAATATCACTTTTTTATTATTTTTTGTTGTATGTTTAGTATATTACGGCATTCAGAGCATGTATGCGACCAATGCCACCACTGCGTGCTGTAGGGTGCATTTCTCGGACAGGGTCATGGTGTTCAACCCCCCTGTTCCCACCCCTTTCCTCGTTATGCCCTGGACGTTGGAGCCGGAAGTATTGTATGCTAGTCTAAGTATGGTATGCTAGTCCGGCTTTATAAGATCGGCATTAGGTTGTCCAAATTTAACGCTACCGGCTCTGAAAATACCGTACGGCTAGCTGCCGAGACCAGCTAGAGGCCACGCCATGTGTGGTGGGAAAGACTGTAAGACTCTACACTAAACATGGCTTGTTTTTAATACTCTCAAGTCAATGAATTCAGTGTGTCTGGGGGGGGGGGGGGGGGGAGTACAGCCAGAAGCCCAACACTATACTATAAACAAAACACAATACCTACACACACACACACACACAAACAAATAAACAGACTGATACAACAAAATCTCATCAAGTCCGAGCTTCCCCCCCCCCACCTCTCAAACCACCACCCCCCAACTGAATTAATTACAGTCAATCCAGAACACAGTATTGATTCCTTACCACTAGACAATAAATTGAAAGTTATCAGAGAGCTCTTTACGAATGTAGATGTGATATTGTAATGTAGGTGTGATATTGTGTATGCTTGTGTATGCCAAATGGAGGAATTATAGTAGTTGTTATTTTTAAATTATTATTCTTACCTTATCTCCAGACTTGACTGTCTTCTGTGGAATTTTAGCAATGGCTTTCTTTGCTGCACAGGCCAGGCGTCTCTAATTTTTGGAAAACAAAAAAATATATACTTAAAAAAAATGGAAGAGAATATATTAACTGATTAATACAAATTATTACAAATCGATATCACAGCTTTCAAACATAAGGGATAAGGGAATTCAGAGTGCTAAAAATGACAATCAGTAAACTGAAATTATTTTTTTTAAAGACTTTACATTTGAACAAAAAATATATATGAAATCTATATGTAACACAGTATCATTAATTGTAGACAAAATGTATCCCATCATGTAGCAAAGTCTCTGTGGAATATTTTTTTAAATTTCATGTATGAATGTGATTAAAGGACTGTAGCTAAGCCATAATTATAGTTATCTTCCACAGGGACTGTTTGTGCTGTGTGTCAGAAGAAACATGTATACAAAAAAAACATTATAAAAGATATGTCTTCTCGCTCTTACATCACTGTATACAATATCAATATAGCCAAACTATCCACTTATGCCAAGGTAATCACTATATTACAGTATATAGTTTACCCTTCTTGGAAGAGCCATATTATTCAATGAAATTAAATTAAAACAAGGCCCTAATGCATTTAGAGATACTGTCAATATTATCATAACATGTCAAGTGTTGATCAGCATTTTAATAACAGTAGGACTATATATTATATATATATTACGGATTTCACATTTTCTAATCAAACCATGAGGTGTTAAGTAAGAGTGGGGAGAGGGAGCAGCATAAACTCAAAGAGTTGGCCCACTGCATAATAAATATCTTTCAATGAGTGATATTGTGCTTCAAAGTCTGGGCCATCACAGGGAACAAAATACTGGGCAAGATTAACATTAACAAATAATAAAACTAATCATGTGAAAATGTAAGTCAGCTTAAAAAAAAACTAGGACAGGCTTGAAGAAAATCTTTTTTTATCAGTCTGCTTTAATTATAAGAGATACCATTATCTGACCAGACTTCAAACAGACTTCATACACTATATACTCAACCAGTCTTACTATCCAATAATACAGATTACCCTATATCTTCAAAAAGACTATATATTATTTATATCTGAAATCACTTTTTAAAAAATCCTATTTTGAATCATTCTTAACACAAGAATATTTTGTTCCTTTAAAAACTGGGTAACACAACCTAAAGTAAATTTATAGTATAATTTTCTTATCAAGCTGTTATCATTTATATCTTCAGTCAGATGTTATCTATCTTTTTTTAATCTCACTGTCAATTATCTGTAAACTATTCTTTGTTATTTTATCATATTTAATATTGTCTACAAGACTTCATTTATAATATTACTTACTATATGTATCCTATTGTTAATCAGACTTCATCTATGAGATAATTTCTTTATCCCATTTTTTTCACTTAGACTTTATTTATGAATATTTTGAATTTATAAAAAAAAGTATACTGGGTACTTTAAAAAAAAAGAAAAAAAAAAGAAATTTGTCTAATGAGAATCTAAGCACCATTAATTAATTGTATTTACTTTGTGGATAATCCAGAGTTCATCTTTACCAAATCTATTGAAATTGGATCATATTTTCTCTCACCTCTTTTCAAATACCTTCAAAGGTTTTCAACTTTCTTTCCTATTTTAGTAAGTATTTTTAGTCAATTAATTTACATGGGATGCATGGTGCACCTTTATGCAGGCAACATGAAAGAGGAAAGAGATTTACAGTCCATGGTTGTTGGAGCTGAGTATGATGGATTTTAAAATCAACCTTTTCTTCGTGCTTTTTTATTTTAATGCTGCTAAACAAACAATTCTTTTCTCAGCAACAATAAAAAAAAAAAAAAGAAAGAATAATTTTCTTCCTGCTATTTAAACTACGGTACTCTTTTTTCCACAACAAATTTGTGCAAGATTTACGAGTGAACATATACAAATGATAATAGCGAAGAGTATAATAAGATGGACCGCTTTCTTTAATATTTCTGCTAATTGATAACTTGAAATACTCTGTTTTTGCATCCTCTAGACTTCCGGTTTAGTCATTTGCTATTATTTTCTCAATATACAGTAGAAAACTTTAGGTACATTTAGGTTACATTAAAAACAACGTTATTGGCCCAATATTGGCTATGCAAAAAAAATTTTTTTGTAAGCTCTAAAAATAGAGCAAGCGGTCCATCTTAGTTTGTGATAAAAGCTACTTCACCTTGCTAAATGTTTTTATTATCATTATACGCTGGCTTGTATGGAAATGCTGATAAAGACTTTAATTTTAAATAAAAGGACATTTTACAAGTCAAAAAAAAAATTGCCACCATGCAATGAGTGATTAAACAATTATTTTTGTGATAAAAGCTACTTCACCTTGCTAAATGTTTTTATTATCATTATACGCTGGCTTGTATGGAAATGCTGATAAAGACTTTAATTTTAAATAAAAGGACATTTTACAAGTTAAAAAAAAAATTGTCACCATGCAATGAGTGATTAAACAATTATTTTTGCAGCCATAGGACAACTCATCAATCTGTATTGACATATATAAGTGGTTTTGATACATAGGTTCCCCAGTTCATTCAGGAGTTTATTGCTAGTCTTTCAGGTCATGTTGACCTAAAAATGCTCCTTACCCTTTTCCGCTAAACATCTAATCTCTGTAAATAATTAATGATGTAAACTGAGGCATTATTGATCAAAGAATACTTAATGTAAGGTATTAAAATTAAGTAATTCAACACTTACAGCTAATCTCTCCTTAGCGTGTGAATAGCGGAATCTTTGTATATAGTAAAATCCAAGCCATGCCAACGAGATTATCATCAACACAATGAAAGATATGGACACAAACAGTACTGATGTCTTGCTAATAGTATTTTGTGCACTGTTTCCATTTTTCTCATCCCCAGGCACGATTTCCATCCGCACCTTGCCTTTCTCTTTCTCCAGGTACTGGGTGAGTGTAAATCCACTCTCTTTAGAGATCATCACGGATACTATGGGCGCAGCTGTAAACAGATTGTCAGAAGAAAAAATTTAATATGTAAACAGGCACAAATAAAAGATGCTAATAGGGAAGCCTATTGATTATATATTGAAGATGGTGTATCAAGCAACATATAAAAGGAATACTTAAATGACAAACGGTCATCTACATTTTTTTCAATTTAGTGCAAAACTTTTCAATGAGCAGGATAATATTATAATATAAACTTTGAGTAATACTAAGCACTCAGATCACTCTATAATAATTTGTCTTTTCATTTTACTTCAATACACTAAGGACGAGTGCTTGCTATTGTAGCCACTCATTTGCACATTTTATCTACAAAGTGTTCTGAACTTAATAAATAATCATTTGATATGCATTTAAAACCATTATCCTAAACATTTGAGCTATGCATTTAATACACATGCATTATCAGTTTATACTACAAGCTATATGATATATATATATATATAATATATGACATTCAAGTTTAAACATAAAAACACAAATATTCTTTTATTTATTATATATATATATATATATATATATATATATATATTATATAGGCTATATAAATATGGTACATAACATTACAACCATATGAAAATTGAATCTAATAGGTCTACACTATTGCAATTTCAAGCATTATTTCTTTATACTGTGAAAAAAAAATTGAGTAGGCCTAATGTCTAAAGGGTTTTCCTGAAATATTCTGAAATTTGTTAATTGGACAATCGGAGTTACAAAAACATATTTATGTTTTAATTCATGCTGCAGTAATCTATGTAGGCTATATAGGCTTAACTAAAGCACATAAAGCTACAAGCTTAGTCAAATATTATATAAACCTAGATAGCCTTAGCCTTATACATATTTCAATTTTTCAATTCTTCTAATATTGTAATTTGCAATTAATATAATATGTAAAAAGCTGCCTTAGGCTTACGCTTCTTAAAAACAATTTAAAATCAGTCCCAAAGAAAAGGGTGTGAGTTGTGTGGAAGTTTGTCCGTTTCTTTTATAAATATATAATTTATATTTGAATGCCTATAGGCTAAAAGAAAGTGAAAATTTTTGGCTACGTGAGCAAATAGGACAGTGGACCAAAAGTTTTTTAAAATGTAGGCCCATGCATAATTTACTGAGTAAATAATAATAATAATAATAATAGTATTTATAAAGCGCTATCAACAAACATAATGTAGGCTCAAAGCGCGTCAAAAGACCATGAACAAAACATACCGATAGGTAGTAACGTATAATGACTAGGGTTATACAAAACTAGACGAAAAAAAAACGAAAGAACTGATTACTAAAGGTGAATCTTAAAATAGTGAGTCTTTTTATTAAGTTCTTTTTGAAGGTGTCATAACAGGCGGTTTGTCTGAGCTTGATGGGGAGCGAGTTCCATACCTTTGGGCCAAATGATGAGAAGGCTCTCATACCTAAATCTGGATTGATCATTACAAGCAACAATATGGGGGATAGTTGCAACTTAATGACAAATAGTGTTGTTTTTTTTAACTAGGTCTTTTTGAAAACTGTGTTGCGTAAGTAAGTAAGTCATGCCCCTATTTTTTTTTTCACAATTTGGTTTTAAAAAGGTAGACCTATATGCAAGTATAATATACGATAATATATAAACAAATTTCAAGGACAATTTTTAAATAATAAGAACATTCTTTTTTAATTATAATACTTTGTTTTCTTTGTAACGTTTGTTTTTATTACAATTTATAATGTAGAGCCTACTATCTTTTTTTGAGATCTTTAATATGCAGGAATTAATTATCACTTTTGAAAAGCTATTAAATATGGTTTTAATCAATTAGCCCAGATTTATTTTAGTTCTAAAGAATTTTATGGTAAAGTGTACAAAATCATAATATTGTATTCACGCAAATCAACCCCTTGAATGCCCTGCAAACACCAATTAAGTTTGAACTATTTTTCAAATATACCCACAAAACTACAAACATTGGGCCGGCCTGTGAATTGTTGCATTGAACGGGAGGGGGGGGGGGGTAGAACTGAAATCCGGTTTTATACAACCGAAAACCAGTTTTGAAGAAAAACCGGTTTTAACATCCCTACTTCAAATGAATATTTTTTATGCTACTGTGTCCATTTTATCAAAATTCACATTCTTTCCCAAACCTTGGTCAAATTTCCCAAACATTCCCAACCGCCCAGCCCATAGCCATATGAACCCTGAAATTTATGTAGGCTACCTACTACACCAAGAATCAATAATAGGCTACATAAATTTAAAAGCCTAGGCTAGGTTTATCTCCCAAATATATCTTTATAAAAGTCTATAAGTTTATAATTAGTAGTATTAGTATCCCCACTACTAGGACTGACGACTTACTGTGCAGTAGGCTAATTAGGGCCTACTATATATTACATATGATGATATAACTATTAGACATTTTATAGGATAGATCTATAGAATTAGAATAGGCTACATGATTTCACTAGCCTATTCCCTTTTTTATTGGCATTGTTGGGCCTTTACTAAAGTCTCTTGTCATATCAAAGCAGAAGTCAGAAGAGAGATGAATATGATGTGTAGCCTATAGTATAGTCTTACACTTTATACTTTTACAGACTTGTATGTAGGCATTTATAGTTATAGTTAGGCCTATAGTAAGTTATAGTGTTTTATAGCCTACACCTACACTATTTAATTTTGGGACTGTCAAACTACAGAAAAATGAAGGCTACATTAAAACTAAAACAAAAAATATAGACTATATAATATTCATATGATGATGATATTTACATCCTAGTTATAGTAGGCTATAAAGTGCTTACCCTGATGATCCATGAGGTCCTTATCTTTCTGTGTGCTGTTGTTATAAACAACAATAGCTGTTGCGTTAGCCCTTGCTGCCCACTGGACTTTGTCATGAAAATTACATTCTCCGCGTTCAACTAAAGATATCCAAGATCCACTTGGCGCTGGAAACTCATACTTTGTACATCCATAATAACTATTTTGTCCATTGTCTTTGCGCGAAATAACATCCTGAGGATGCACAATAATCCCAGATACCGAATTCAGCTGGCTTTTCATACCATATTTGCCAACAATTTTGTAAGTATGTTGTTCCTTTTTAGGCCCCGCGATAGAAATAGTTATGTCTGCTTCACGATATTTTAGAGCGGTGTTACCATTTTCTGGTAGCTGTGGCTCTTCACAACCGACAATAGACATCAATAATGTAAATAACAAAACAATAACAGGCATGTTTGTGATAAGTGACCACCATTTTGAACGCAAACAAATTTTCCTGTCCGACTTCGGCGAAATGGTGCAACTGAACTTCATTGTTTTCTAATTTCCATTTATATTATAAAATGAATATACAACAATAACACTACACCACCATTTCAAAGTTTTCAAAGACAAGCCCAGCGCTGGGCACAAATCACTTCGCTATACACACAACACACGATATTATCCAATGGCAATAGTGACCTCGAAAACACTCCGAGCTATATTGTTGTGCTCTTCTGTTTATCACCAGTGCATTTTTTTCCCTTCATCGACGTCACGCATAAGCGCCCCCTGTAAGCATTAGCGGATCGGTAAAAGTGTGCTGTAAACAGGCCGACAGTAGTGTCACACGGAGAGCTTGTGCAGCTAAGTGGGTTGTCTCACGTTGCTAAACCCACAACACATTGAATAGGCCTAATTGATTAGAAATGAATTCTTTAATTGTTGATTTTTTTTTAAATAAATATTTCCGTTTTATTAGGCTTCTATATAGGCCTATTATTCAAATAAAGCCCAAAGTATGTTAATGTTTTGACTAGTAGGCTACGCTGCTATATAGGCCCTAGGGCCTATAGGCCTATATAATAAATGTGTTGACAGGACAAGATAAAACTGTGTCTACTTCGTGTTTATGTAAAGAAATTTATTATTATAATGTGTACTTTATATAATTAAAAAGCCGAAAATGTCATACTAATTGTCCTATAGTGAAAAACGAAATAAGGTGGTGTGTGTGGCGGGTTACTTTCACATGAGCTATTGCAAACCTAGATCTGGTTGTTGTTTTTTTTCATCATTGAGGTTGTCCCCTTAGAAAACAGGTTCGGAATAACCTTGACTACACACTATATATAGGCTACTTGCGCATTAGTGAAAGTTTTTTTTTTTTAACTTAGCTATATAGGCCTATTTTGTATTAGGTAGGGACTGCTAATTTAAGCTGACCCCCACCCCCTCTTACAAAGATCTCGTTCCTCATGAAAGCAAACTGTTTTTCATCTTTTATTGTGACAGTGACGTAACGACTTGTTTTTATTAAATGAACTGGAAGGGGTGTACACAAATGACGTCAAGCGCCAATTTGTTTTTCTTTAAAAGAAGGCGGAGACTGAAATCAAACTTTTGTGACAAAGAGGGCGAGACGTTTGAATTAGATAATGTCACAATTAAGGCACATTTACAAACGATAATTATGGGCAAAACAGCTAATTGTATTCGAATAAATGGAATTTAATAGGCCTACAACAATATAGAAGTTTTCCTTTAAGAGGTCTGTTACATAATGTTGCCTTTTGTTCAATAAAATACTTAGATATAGCTTAGGCTACTTGTAAAACAAATTAAATGTAGACTAATTTAATGGGTTTTATCGTTTCAAAAACGTAGGCCTATGTGTTTTAAACGATTATGGTCCTTTTTTAGAGGAGAAGGGGGGAGTTTGACATATAGGCCTAGGGTATGCAATTATATTTGAACAAGGCTCTGACATTGTATGACGCGGTGTAAAAAATCAGGATAGAAGAGTCAGGAGTAAAGCATCCAGTGAAATCTCATGACGACACTCATGGACAGCCCCCTCATGGGAAAGGATGTAAGCTTAGCCTAGGCCAAAGCCTAGCAATTAAGATGTAAACGTGTTAAACTTTTGATGTAGGCCTAAAAAATATAAGATTGCCTGGCGACATCCTCACATACATCAAATAATGTATAGGCCTACCTTTGATTGCTTTTTGTTGTACGTTTTCTTTTTTAACATTTCTAATTTCTATAACCTAGGGCCTAGGGCAAAGAAATTAAGGTGGTTGTTTGGCGGTAAATAGGCCTACAAGATCTATTAGTTTGTTCTTCGAATGGTATTATATTAGATTACTGCCCATGATCCCTATTGGAGTCTGGCCCAACAATCATAGATCTCCGAGTCTTCTATCATATTTTTCCATTTCATTTCAGCATTGACTTGTCTTTAAAATGTCTCGTCGCCAGCTTTTTCTTGGTCGACTTCTTTCCTGATGCCCTGGTAGGTTCCGCTTTAAAAGCCTGTCGAGTGACATTGGATGGAGATTTTGGAAAGGTCTGCCCTATCCAGCCCCATTTCTTGTTCCTGATTTGGTCTTTCATAGGAAGCTCGCAAGTCCTTTGCCAGAGATTTGCATTGCTGATGCTACCAGGCCAGGAAATCTGAGGAATAATTCTGGGGCAGCTATTTATGAATGTCTGGGAGTCCCTGATGATGATCTTGGCTGTTCTTCAGGATTTTGCTCGATATTGCAGGACAACCTTCACATTGGTTTGAAAAGTCGGATTCTTGTGGACAAGGCAAGGTCTCTACATAGACCCATATGTCATTGAGCTGCGTATGAAGGTGGTTCTTGCCTTGCCGATTCTTGCCTTTACATCATCATCTGCTCCACTCTGTCAATGATGCTACCACGTTATGTAAAGGACTCTCGATTCAAATAGGCTTCTTTTAAAGGTTGACCAATGCAATGCCTAGGAACCGAAGTTGCCGTTGAACGACATTTCGTACATGTATGTTTAACTATAAGACAAGACATAAAATACAAAGAACAACAAAAAAACGATCGCACATTACACTCCCATTTTTTTATACTCTTTCCTTTCTAATGGATTGGGCCTACATCGTTCGTAGCCTTTACTTATAAACTTATAATATTATTGCTAAAATAATCTCAATTAGCCTAAGTTTATTTGGATTTGTTCAATTTCTAGGTTTTTTTTCTTTGTAAGAAGATAAGAAAGGAGAGACGTTACAGAACAGTAAATAAGCTTAAGTCCACCTTGCTGATAGATTGTAATATTTGTTTTAAAACGATAATAATTTGTCTCATAAAACTGATTATTGTATAACGACATGAAACATCAATCATGTAATACATTTGAGTTAAATTTTAGACTCTATTTCATAGACGATGTTCGGTCAATGGCGGCCTTTGGATAGGAAAGTCTGTCGTCATAATAACTAAAGTCTGTGCAAGTAGTGAAGTAACATATGTCAGACAATGTTGATCTAGTGAAGCACTGTTCACCGATATCCGTGGCCACGACATACAAAGGAATTGTTTGGTCAGCGCAATGCACTGCATTGTCTACACTGCACACAATTAAATAGAATGATATTTATTATACAAAATAGTTTCTTTTTTTTTTTCAAATTGTCTTAGATTTATTCCACTGATTATTAATTCAATAACATTTCTTTCAAACAAAATTTGTTATATTAAAAGTAAATTGTTATCCTAACTTTGTGTTACAGGCCCTCCTTCTGTAAAGCAAACTACTGCGTTCTACACTCATCCGTGGTCTGAGTATAGTCTTCTTTCTGGCCTGATCACTACAAACTACTTAGATCTGAATCTTTTTAAAGTTGAGGGATATTGGCAATATTTTTTCAATTTTAATCATCCGAAAAATGGGCATCGAAATGTGACTATTTGCGGGAAAATCTGAAAGGAAGCTGCTTAGGAAAGTCATCTGTTGTCAACTGCATGGCATTCGCTCTACTTTCAGTTTTTGGTTTAATTGACACCAGTGAACATATTTTATTGCACATGAAAGCTGTTTTAAACATAACATGAAGTCACTTAAACTTTACCACCAAGAAAAAAGTAAATATGTACCTGACATTGAACAATTAGCGAAGAGCATTCAAGGACAAGGTGCTCATTAATTGATACATGCTAAATGCATTCAAAGGATTTTTACGCTCTTCTTCTTCTTCTTTATGTGCCAGGTCTGGAACAGACATCGGCGGTCATGATAATAATAATAATAATTGGTCATTTATATCGCGCCTCACTCCATGCTAATGCAAGCATGCTCAGCGCGCTCACAAAAACGAAACGACAATAACACTCTAAAATAGTTTTAAACTAGGTTTCGGCCGATGAAGGCACGAAACGACAATAACATTTTAAAATAGTTTTAAACAAGTATTTTGCTGATGGGTGTGTACTTCATCAACTTAGTTAAAAAGAAAAGTCTTCAAATTCTTCTTGAATGCTTTTTTTGACACAGAGTTTTTCAGTGTCTCAGGTAAGCCATTCCACAGTGTAGGCGCCACAGATTCAAACGAGCGTACACCAAGAGTCTTTTTTCTGTGACCTTCCAAACCTGGAATTTCCAGGAGAGATTGTGTTGAAGATCGCAGCATCCTTAACGGGACATGCTTCGGTATAAGCTCTTTGAGATATGCAGGTGCTGTGCCTTCCACGCATCCATAGGTAAGGGACATAATCTTATGATCGATGCGCTTCGTCACAGGGAGCCAGTGGAGCTCTTTGAGACTCTCCATTCTTTCCTGTTGTTAGCTTTTTGCAGAAAGTTATTATTACTTATGTTGTTGTTCGTGGCCCATTCGTTCAGGCTTTCTACATATGTTAGCCTTTGTCTTCCTCTGTCTCTCTTACCAGATATTTTCCCACACAAAGCCAGTCTTTCTATACCATTTTTCCTATAGATGTGTCCTAGAAATTTCATCTGTCTATTCCTAATGGTGTTAATGAGTTCTCTTGAGGTACATGCTGTTTTCAACACCTCTGCATTAGATTTCTTTTCAGTCCATGATATACTCATCATCCTTCTTAGAAACCACATTTCTACTGCCTCCAATCTGTTCCTTGTTTTATTATCAATAGTCCAACATTCACATCAATATAGAAGAACAGACCAAACATACCCCTTCAGTATGCGCATTTCGGTACATATTCTGATATTCCTGTTTTTCATGATACTGCTTAAGCTCATGAAGCTGTTTTTAGCTATTGCGATTCTTCTCTTTATTTCTTTGTTGCATTTGCCTTCCTGTGTTATTGTATAGCCTAGATTACGCTCATCTCTCTTAATTAAGCATAAATATAATTATTTCTAAAACAAATTAGTTTTTTTTATTATTGTAATTAATATAACAGTCTTATATACTAGTATTTTGTAATTGTTATGATTATTAATGTTTAAAAAAGAATAAACTCCTTAAATCGACTTTATTAATGCAGAAAATGTTTATTTACAACGTAAATAAATTGTATACATCTAATGCCATGTTTAAAAAAGACCACAATGCTAAATTTGTATAAAGAAATACCAATTTATAAGTAAAACTGAACACTAGTTATATTAAAAAAACAAAAAACAACTCGTTGTGGCATTGCTAGCATTAAATTTGGAGAATTTAATTGAAGGGAGATAATTAGCCCGTTTATTTTCGTTAATATTTAATTTCTAATACGATTCTTTTTTGTTTTCTTTGAAAAAAAATATATGGCTTACAATTTATAACTTTACAATGGTCAAATTATAAGAGATATTTGAAAATTATATAAATATTATATGACTAAACAATTTATATGTAAATATTTTAACACTGCTGTAACTACCAAGTTTGTATGATTACCACCTATCTATTCCTGCTTAACTGTAATTTACTGTTCAGGAAGTTATAGTTCAGATACTATTCAAATAAAATAATATATTGGCGGGAATCTCAGTTATGCTGAGATCAAACTATAAAGAATTTATAATTTAAAGACATTACTAGTATTACCGTATATTCTAATGTTGATACATTAACCCATAGATTATAATAAGATGGACCGCTTGCTCTATTTTTAGAGCTTATATCAACTTTTTTCTGTGCGCAACCAATAAGGCTGTCTTAAATTACTTCTACGCTTCTCGTTGTTTCTTAAATGTTTCCGCTTTATACAACTTTCGATTTTAATTTTTCATTGAGAAAATCATAGACTATAATACATATGGACCGCTTGCTTTAGTATTTCTGCTATAGGATGACTCGAAAGACTGCTTTTCGGAATTTCCGATTCGTTGTTTCCTTTGCACTTCCGTTTTATTCAATATTATTTTACAACTAGTCTCAATACTATTCAAAGCTTATTGAAGATATTTCGTATTCATTGGATTATGTGTTATTCTTAATTATGTGTGTATAATATCATTCGGATTGGCACTTGATGATTTTGTAATTAAACCAATTATTCGTTGCTTTTAAACAACTTGGTTTACGTCGATCTATCAACATTATCTACACGTATGTGTGTGTTACTTATACAACTATAGTAATTACCAACACCACAACTCAATACCACGATACTTGCTGTATAATATGAGCCAAAAGTAATTATACATGAAGGAAAATCAAATGAAACTCTACTCTACGTTATGTAGATTGCCAGGGGATATTTGGAACCAGGAATACCTTAGGCTACAATAAATTAATATCAGACTGAAATAATAAAACCATCACCAAGTGAAAGTATAATCACACTAACTATAACAACATAATAACTATTATTTTCATGAACTGAATGGGGGCTCTGGCCGAAATAACACTATAACTACAATTTGACCAGGTGTGATGTAATACATGGTGGCTCGTTCCAGTAATTAAATACTGCCACGTAATAAAATGATGTCTCGTGAATGGATTATATTATAGTGGATATTCCGTCACGTAATAATGAGAAAAAAAACATTTTAAACACTTTTTCATAGAGAAAGGGGCGAGTACTGATTTGTACAGACGCATTGGAGGGGGGAGAGGGGAGGGTCCTAAAAATGCACGGGTACGACAGGGGTGGGCTGTGAAGATAGGACCCTTTTTTTTGTGTACTTTATATTTGTATGGTCACTCCCTTAGTAAATCTTTACATCTATCCAGAGGCGTAGTTATGGTATTTTGCGTCCGGTGACGAACTGTTGGGGGAGGGGGGCACGGTGGCCGGGAACTGTTCGACTGGCCTACCGAATGCCCTGGGTTCGAACCTGGAGAAGGCTAGAATTCTTTCCAATGTCTGGAGGGTGTCCCTGAGTCTACCCAGCTCTGTTCGGTACATGACCTTAGTTGGGGTAAAGTTAAGGCGGCTGTGCATTGTGCTGGCCACATAATCACCTTGTATGCCATGGCTACAGAACCAGGTGAACGCTATTTCACCGGCCCTGTGATCAATTCGGTCCGAAGGGTACTTTACTTTTACTTACGTACTGTTTAATTGGCGCCCTTGCCCTCTAACCGCTTGTTCAATAAAAAAAAAATGTAACGCTTTAAGCTTCATTACGGTGCCCCTTTCATTTGGCGGCCCGGCACATATGTACACCGGCTCCTCCTCCCAGCTATATCTTTTCACCTATCCTGGTCATCCCTTCTCTACAAACACATACACACACATACAGACATATACGCCGACACACACAGATACAGACTTATATAAAAACGTTGAAGGACTGCAATTGTATTTCAATAAAACGTGTATCATAAATCATCGTCATTTGTGACAGTCATTGGTGCCGGGTGAAATGACAACAATTGTCACTAGGTCTGTCACGTGATATGCACTGATGATGCGCTATATCGTTCTCATTTCAGATGAAACGCGTTAGGGGAATGGAGTGGCAAGGTGGGGGGGGGGGGGGGAGGGCTTTAATACCTAGTAGTTAGCTAATGGTGTTCAAATTTTAAATGTAGACTACCCAATTAACACCGGGTACAGTTGTTGTTGTTTTTTTTTAATCTATCGACAAATTGTAAATGATTACATTTATTTACATGTAGATCTAATAAAAAAAACTGGAAAATATTTGTTTAGACAAGACATGAAATGTTCAATACATGTGAATACTCACTACTGACAAGTGTAACCCCAATAGTCAAACCAATAAATAAAGTAACACTAGGGTCGGCAACCTTTTCTTCTAGTGTGCCAAACTAGAAAATTTTACTGTCACGAACAAAATAATGTAAACAAAAAAACAACAACATAAGTGAAAGAGAAACTAGTTATAGTCTACTCATATAAAGAAATGGAAATCTATGTCTACATCGATCAGACTTGGATAGACCTATGATTTAGGTAGGCTACATATTAGTATTGTAATAACAGTTGGGTCAAGTAAATATTAATTTCTTCAAATTAACTAAAAAGTCCAAATTTTGTTTACATATTATTATAGGCTAATATAGCCATGTTGCACACCAGTTTTGAATCAGTCTTTCTCGTTAACCATTTTGAATTAATGCTTATACATAAATATGTACGCTTGTACTCCCCGAATGCACCATACGCAAAATCTCCAAAATCTAGCCACCTCTACACTACCCCCTCTGTGCGTAGTTAATATTATTAATTATATGGATGTTTTCTGTATTTGTTTTATTTTATGTTTTGTCCCAATCTATGATACATAGGATAACTAGACCCTGCACATTTTGTGACAAAATCCACGCCCATTTTAAGGTCAAGCTCCTAATTCCAGCGAAACCTAAGATCACGCCAGTCCGTTACCGTAGTGAGTCTATGTCTAGCATTAGTGTTTGTAATTAACATACTGTCAGCGTGTGTTAATTAACACACTTTCGCTTTCTATCAATTTAGTATAATTTTTTTTAAAATACAGTGGTATTGGCAAACATCTCAAAAATTGTATAATTAGTTAATTTAAAAAAAAAAGAAAAAGGAGGACAACTGGGCAGACATTTGTAGACGCATTTGTAGACATTTTTGGACAATTGGCATCTATCTTGTCTATGACTGTCAAACTTTAAAAGATTTATCCCCGTAATCAAAAATAATTATAACAAAATAAAAGATCATCCGCACAGCTTTTTACGTTTATCTGAAAATAATTTTGACAAATATTGTTTTACACATTTTCTTTTTCAATTTGTAACACTTTAAATTGATCAATGTTACTTTTTAATACGCTTAAAAAACTGTTTTGGCGTTAATACCTAGCTTGATCTCCCCACAATCTTTCCTCCATGTCATCAACTGTCTTACTTGTTTAATGGCCCTCCTTCCTCTATTATGTTCGCATAGTTAGTAGACAGCATCTTATTAAAAAATGATGTATATTTTTTTCACTTATAGTAACCACAGAATAGTTAAGTGTATAATAATTAGCCAAATACTAAGGGAAGTAAGCTATAGCAAAATAACATTTTACGCTCCCATCATCAGTTATCGTTCTTTTCTTTCTTCTTACAGAAATTGTATTAAAACTCAAAACATCTAATTTATTAGGTAATTAATTTAAAAGTCACGAAGATTTGATTCTTTCTTTTTCCCTTTTTTTTTTACAATTATATTGTAAAGAATAGTCCGTGGTGGATTTTTAACGATAATATTAATACCCTCGTGTTCTGAAAAAAAGACGTGTGGAAATGGCCAAAATTAAATAAGCTTAGGTGCTGGAATAATCTGCTTCGGGCACTTTCTATTTAAACATATTAAACGATACAATAAAGTGTTTGCATTCAGTGTAGCACTAATTAATAACAAGAGATATTATTTGATTTATTTATGTAGAATGGTCAGACTTGGCTTCTCTTTGCAATGTACATAGTTCGATTTAAGAAAGGATACAGACGCTTAATCACACGGAGGAACGCGGCCTAGTGTCAGCACGATGGGTGGCGTTACGAAAGACTCGGGTTCGAATACTGTTGACGCCTGGGGTTCTGGGTCTGGTGGCTGTCCCTGAGTCTACTACCTTAAAGTAGTTCACAGAAACTTGTGAACGCTGTTTTACTTACCCCGTATGTAATAATAATATGTGTCTGAAACAGGATACTTACATTTGATATATAATAGGATATTTACATTTCTTTCACCCGTTATCGTTATATATACATAAATATATAGTTACGACCACAATCCCCTTGTGGTCAAACCTGTGTAAATGTTGTTGATAATTCTCGTTCGTCCTATGGTAGACTTTGGTTATTATTAATTATATATTTCAGTATTACACGAACTCTCCTTATTGTCCTGGGCACAAACTCAGAATATGCTTTCTAACAGTTCCTTTCCTTGACGTTATAGTTGTAAATAAATATATATATATATATATAATATGGTAATCAATGAAACAAAAATAGTAACTTGACGAGGAAGCTTCAGTGTAAATGTTGTTGATAATTTAATTCAGGTGATAAAGTATATACAATATGAAGATTATAAACAATTAGAAGAAAATAGTGCCAACACAAGCGTCCACTCTGTACAAAACTCTGCACAAGACTCTATCTATCCCAAATTACTAGCTGCCTAGCCTTAAATACCAGCAGAGGAGAGCGGGGAACAGACCTATTACTAGGAGGGGTGAAAATAATGGTATCATTACAAAACTTATAATAAAAATAATAGTTTTAACATAAACTCTTCTGTACGAGAAATAATAGACTATTCCTAGCCATTCCGAGAATTTGAGGTCGGCACGAGAGTGGATTCTTAGAACAGTCCAGGCTTTAGTACCGCCCACAAAACTCGCGTTGAAAGAGAGCTGTTAATACATGACAATATATATATATATAGGCCTATATATATATATTCACATACATGATATTAAAACACTAATTTGGAGACTTGTTTGAATGGAATGTAAAATATAAATATAGTAAATCTTTTTTCTTTTTTTTAATTCCATTTCTTATATGGGAGCATTTGTGCTGTCATTTGCTTTCCCACGTGGCAAAATTTGAACTGAGTATACCTGCACCATTTTAAAAGTGCGAAAAATTAAAATAAACTTTCAGCTATAGGCTATAGGCTCAGTTTATATTCATGGTAAAAAAAATGTAGGATGGTTCTTAAGTCGAAATGCACCACAACTGAGGCTGTCTCTCTTGCATTAGCAATTTACGTAGATTTACATGTCTGAAGCGTGCAAATCTTTTCTAACGGCGACAAGCGGCCAGGTGATCACTTATCTACGAATCATTGTTTACGCCGTAGAGGAGAGAGTTTAGCGGGCCTTTATTTGACAACCCAGAGACAAAAGCAATCCCTAGCCAACTAGGGAATAAGAATGTACGCATCCGGTGTGTGAGGATAATCCTTTGTTTTCATTCCGAGACGAGTGCCCCAAACGCCGATGACTTAGAGCGAGTAGAGCCCCTGCAGAAGATGGGTAGCCAAAATGTTTATTTTTCCAGCTCAGGTTCCAATAGCTAATTCAAAGATTGTTTAAATGGGTGGGTATTTCCTTATAATTTCACCAACATGGTTAACGTGTATTCATTGCAATGTTTATAGTGTTCTGATTCCATTTGTATAGAGCATTGAAGAGAGATCCGTGTATACCGTCTCTGCCACTGAGTAATTGGGCGAGTATCAGCCGGCTTCATGTTCACATCGACTGATTTAATGAACCGTTCTCGGTTTAATAACTGTGAGACCACATAAGCTTAGACAAGCATGGCTTAATCTTTGAGACAAGCAACTTAATATGGCATACTGACAGCATCAACTAGATATCATTTCGCTTTCATTTTTCCACGACACAGGCCTAGAGATGTTCTGGCGGCGACACCAGCCTACAGGTGTTCAGCCGGTTAGACTACTCGCAAGGAGCGGGAGTCGCCGCTCTGATCAGAACTGATCCCGTGACCTCCCTGGCTTTAACCATATTTTCTGCATGGAGGCACCCCTAAAGAACTATGCTCATCCGCGTAACGCGCATTGTGAGACGCCCAAATTGATTCACTAAAATGTCCCACACACATACATCCAACTATAACTTATAAGCTTGTTTTTCGGTCAAAACGTTTGAATGTACAAAAGTCTAATTTCTTCATATTCCCTTAAAAACAAAATACATGGAAAAACGGATACAACGTGTTTTTTTTTTATCTACAACGAATATTTGACCAAGTACCAAGTAGCATGGCGACAAGTGGGTCACTTAGACTTCTGAAGATTTTTGCCACAAACAGAAACCAGAACAAAAACGAGGTAAATAAAAAGGTCTTAAATATACAGATCGAATGAAATATGATCAGCAGACGTCAAAAAAATAATTATGAAGTCTACTAGACTAGAGCACGTGCACTGTGGATCTCTTCCAATAAATAGTCTGGAAAAGAAATCAGGCGTTATTAAGTCTCTTTTATATTCAGCAACAAGAATTTCATTAGTTTTTACATTTACTGTCTCCATACGCCGCGTCTCGTCATTTCTAAACAAATTCCTCAGCCATGTGTAACAAATCTCCGCCAGGTTTTTTACCAAGTGCGCGAAAAAAAAGTATAATCTATTTGTTTCATTTTGGTTTAATGCAAATATGAACAGATAATCTCCCTTTGTAGCATTGTTTCTTTTCTCCCTGATCATGTTAAAAAAAAATGTCAATGTATGCGTACTATAATTTAATTTTTTTTTATAAATATTCTGCTTTGTAAAAAATAAATAAATACGTAAACAGATATATAACATGTTTTGTTGAATATATAGGCCCAATGCCCATATATATAATAATAATACGTTTATTTATAGCCAACAAACATAATGTAAGCTCAGTGGGCATTTCTGCTCTTCTGCCTTCTCGTCCTCGAGAAACAGGCGCCGATCATCGACGTCTGTGTTCCTTTTTAGGGACATAGGCCACCAACAAGGGTCCTCGAGGCATCTCTATCCTGCGCCAGTCTCTCCAGCTTTCTCCTTAGCACTGAGCAAAACATAAACTACGTAGAGCTATATTTTATGTAAGAACACGGCTACAATTCTATCATATGCAAAAATAGTGAAGTATAAAAAAAAAACCGAAGATTACATCAAAGTATGTGGCGTTAATCGATAATCTCAAAAACTTTACGGAAAAAAACAACTCATATAACAAAAGACTATAATATTTAACATTTTGATATAAAAGTTAAACAGTAGGCCTATGAGTCTAACCATGGTTAAGGAAGATATATGTTTATTTTCACATATTTCACAGCTATGATGTTTTTTGTTACATCAAGTTTTCTGGAAAATAATTTCAGTTTAAAAAAATCAAGAATCTTTTGATTTTGTATTTCCATCAAAAATTAGAAATCTGCGAATGGGCCAAAATTCCCTAAAATGTTTATTTGACTTTAAAACACTGTTGCCCAGATCCAATAGGCCCTGCAGACTCCTTACCGCTTATGGTCCAGACGGCCTCTATTGATTTACAGCTTACAGGTTGTTTCTTTGTACATTTGGATTCAGGAAAACCAGTAACTTAGCATCATTTATAGCATTAATAAAGATTGAAGACTAGACTCGGACCACGGATGGGCGTAGGACGCAAAAATCTTTATAGAAGGAGCGTCTGAAATATATAAGATAAGATAAAGAAAACTTAATCGAATGAAAGCACATTTGTTCATATTGCTGTAAGTAAGAACTCTAATAGCACACTATCTTGGTCTTATATTTTTAGCCTAGTATTAGTCCAAAATTTTATTATTGGCAGAATATTAATATAATATTTTCGCAGATATGGTGTGCTTTTAGGGAGCCACTTAATTTCTATTGGAATAAAATAACATGTAGGGCTTACGATGTGTTTGCCAGAATAAATACAATTAATTTTACTTGCATTTTGTACAAAGACATGGTGCACGATTGTACAGTAATAGACCGCTGAATAGTGATTTCAAAAGCCATGGGCTCAACTACTATGCGAAATAAAACATTGACCACAATGCCAGAATAAATGTGTGTCTGGTGACTAATCAGCTTTGGTGATTGGCTTATAGGAGCATGGGAAGTATATAACAGCCATAATTATGGTGGCTAGAAAATCTTCGTATAAAACATGACAAAAAGACTTGGTTAAGTTTGATTTAATTGTAATGTTGACATAATTTGTATGAAAGTAGAGCTTAGCTTGTTTTTGCTTGTGTGTGTGTGTGTGTGTGTGTGTGTGTGGTGTGTGTGTGTGTGTGTGTGTGTGTGTGTGTGTGTGTGTGTGTGTGTGTGTGTGTAAGGCGTGGACCTAACAATTCCAACATACCTAAAGTATTTATCTATTAAAACAAAGCAAAAGCAATGAAATGTCTAAATAATAGGCAATGGTGTTTCTGATTAACACTTTGTTGACACAATTTCTGCGAGTGTCATTGTCCCGTGTCAATCGTTAATTAAAATAACAGAAAAATTTATTCACCCTATGCAACGGTTTGACAACGATTGACTATCAGTCGGTCGTTTTTATGGACAACAACTAGGTTACATGTTCTAGCATTTTGTGGCTGTGGTGCCCTAAGCCTCTGACTAAAAAGAGGGTTACAAGTTAGACAGTCAATCGATTGCATAGACATAATCTGATGACGGTCGTTTAGAAACGTGCTTAACATTCTCTGTGGGGCAGTGCGTAGGGCTGGCGTACCGAAGGTCCTGGGTTCGAATCCTGGTGAAGGCTAGGATTTTTTTCCTGGGACTCGAGGGTGTCCCTGAGTTTACCCAGCTCTGATTTCTGCCGCCGGCCGATCCCTGTCGCCCTAATATCTGTTCATATTAATTATAGGCCTATACTTACACCATGTAACAACATTTTTTGTTTATGTTAATTCTTTCATGTTTTTTTTAAACTTAATTTTGATATGTTGATTTCATTGTTACCATTGGTTTTGCAGTTTGCTGATGTTAACAATATTCTTTTTTTAATTTCATTAAAACTAATTACAACTTTATATAAAGTGGTGAATATGTCTAGCAAATCATGCAAGCTTTGTCCTGACTCATTCTATTAAGTTTGTGTTGTGGTTACTATATTAGTCCAACACAAACTAAACATAAGATTGTCAGTGGTACAAAATTCTTTACTGCACATCATGCTTATTTTGGCATGGCTATGGGAGGTCAAGACAAATCGTAAGTACCACACTACAGTTGTGGCAGCTGCAGATCAACCCTGGAACGATGGCTGAGTGGAATCCGAAAGTCAATGCCATTTGCGATTCCGAGAATATGTAGAGAACCGACGAACCATCATGATGACTGTTATTTCTGCATGGTTGACATTTCAAAGTATAAAAAGTCGAAGGATAGCCTGACTCTAGTTTATTCAAGTCTCGGTCTACAAGGAGGATACACGAAGTATCATGTTGTTGTTTTTTTGTTTATGGGATAGCAGGGCTGCGGACCAGTACTTCACGAGACGTGAGTGGCCAGTGAGAGAACATTTGCACCCTGATTCGCACAATGTTATTAATCAATCCCTGATATCTGTTGAGAATATCTTACTACCACCCCTTCACATTAAACTAGGTCTTTTTAAACAATTTGTCTAAGCATTAAACCCAGCTAGTGCAACGTTCCAGCATTTTCGGCAGATGTTTCCAAAAGTGTCAGATGCAAAAATTTCAGCAGGTATATTCGTTGGTCCACTGATTAAAGTTATAAAGTTATGTTGGCATGTAAGGAGCTGAAGGACAAAATGTTTGCTGTTGAAAAAGAAGCCTGGATACAACGTTAGTCAATATATAACATTTACTTGTTCATACATGTTATGTTGTGTTACAAAGCGTCATGTTACATCACGTTACATACATATATTACATAATGTTACAATATGATGTAATGTAATAGTCTCTCACAATCTCGAAAAACACCAGAAGTGAACAGTAGAACTTCGTTTTCTTTTATAAAGTTTGTCGTTATCGCGTATCAAACATCAGATGTAGTCATCATATAGCTGCATCCCATCTGCCTGGTATCTTTTCTCCATTGCAAGAATATCCTGATGAAAACGTTCTCCGTTCTCTTCACTCATATTACCCGAATTTGGTATGAAAAATTCCAGGTGTGAATGCAGGTAATGCAGATTTATTGACATTACTAGAATAAATACATAGTAATCATACAGACTGGGTAAATCAATTTAATGTTTGAAAATATACATATAAATTATTTAATCATATAGACTAATATTTATAGAATTGTCAAATACATTTTACAGTTTCATGATTTTAAAGTTATAAATTGTAAGACGTTGATTTTTTTGTATAAAAAAACAACAACATATTAGAAATATTAGCTTAAATGAAACGGGTTAATTACCTCCCTTAAATAAAAAAAATGTTTCCACATGTATTCAATAGTGATGCCAAACAAGTTATGTTTTGTAATATAACAAATATTACTGAGTAATTATCAACTTCTTTTTATAAATTCAACATTATGGTATTCATAACAAGATTTTATTATTAAAGGATTAAAATAATTTACGTTAAACAGTTGAAAATAAACATTTCCTGCATTAATTGTTTGTCTATATTTAAGGAGTTTATATTTTAAACATTAATAATTGCAGAAATTACATAATATAGTGCTATTAAATAAGTCTTTTATGTTTCTAAATTAATAATACAAATAAATTAGTTTTAGAATTAATTATATTTATGTTTAATTAAAAAAGATGAGCATAAAAACCATATTAAAGGTAATTAGACTGTATCAATTAATGAGCGGTCAAGTGTAGGTGACCTCTTTGTATGCTTACAACAGCTTTGATGTGCGATAAAATCTGTTCACATGTGTAAGTTGAACTAAACGCTGAAAGTAAAGGAGTGAATGCCCAGCAGTTGAGAATATCAGATGACTTTCATAAGCAGCTTCCTTACAGTTTTTTTCCGCAAACGGGCACATTTGGATGCCCATTTTTCAAATGTTTAAAATTCAACTTGCTCCATTTTAAAATCACCAATATTACTCCACTTAAAAAAAGATCTATATCCAAGAAGGTTGTAGTGATATCAAACCAGTTATGCTTGAAGTTGTATAAAAAAATGAGGTCATCAATTTTAAAGTCTTGCCTTTGATTAGAAAACTCCGATTTGAGTGCTTCGATGTACTTTAGAAAAAGGCCGACTATCTATCTTAATAAACTCCTTAACATTGTGATGTACATGTAGTTCAATGTTTTGAAATTGATTTCATCGCAAAATATGTCGCATGTGTTTCAATGCAAAATCATTCCAGTGGTCCTTGTAAATGCAAGCTCAACTCACTGAAATGAGTCAGAAACATCGGTTTGAACTGTCAGTTTTCCTCATATAGAACCGGAAAATTTTCTTTTTGTTTTTATCAATAAAAAAAAGCCTCTTGGAGGTCTCTCGCTTGTCCACGCTATTAGACAGTTAAGCTTTAATTTTAGCTCACGTTTATTTGAGTAAAAAAAAAGACAAAATTTGTCCATTTCGAAAAAAAAAATATAAAAATTAAAAAAAAATAAAAATAAATAAAAATATGTGAGACTACTTGTATTAGAAGACTTTCTAGTGTAAAAGAAATTCCCCTAGCAGCGATGGTATTGAAGTGGATTGATGTTGTCATTTAAAGAAGTAGACTGTTCCAAATGTATTGGCTGTCTATTGTGTGACAACATTTAGTTACTAAAAGTCTTATAACACCCTTCTTAAATTTTACTTCACGCAGCTTATAGACCCCCCCCCCCCACCACCAACCCCCCCTCCCAAAAAAAAAGTAGCGCTCACTACAATATTACAGCAGTTCACAAATAAATAATACATTTAATGATTTTTATTTTGACAGCTTTGCATTGATACCTGAAATTAATTTATTATTCTTATTAATATTATATGTAGGCCCTATTACTATTATTGTCTCGATGTAATTTTATATTGTTTGCCAATATTATAATTATCTTGTTATTTCTTTGACTATGCCTTTATTGTACTTATGTAATATTTTGTAAAATAAATATTGTTCATTGACGATGACTACAAGCGATGGCTATTGCACACAGAGGTGTGTTGGTTAGCAAAAGATGAGTGTTAAAATAAGCTTATACGAGTGAGACATGGATCGAGTTTTTTAAAAGCAAATGCGATTCTTTGGGAGAAAATCAATCAGTTTGTCTAGGTCTATGAGTTTTGGCAACAATTCTGTATTGCATTCTTATCACCCTCTTTTGTGGAAAGTGGATTTTATGCAAGTACCATTTTGTTGTAAAAAAAAACAACAACTGCAAATAGAGAAGCGTGGAGATTTAAGGCAACCAAAATTGAAACAAATATAGACAAACTAGTAGCGACACACAAGGCAAACGATTCACATTAATATTGATTTTTTTAAGCCTCTTGTTTCGGTAATTTTTTTTTATCTAATAATTCTTACAATATGTTTTCTTTTCAATTTTTTTTAAAAATAATAAATAAGCACTCAAATTCACAGAATAGGTATAGAACAGAATGCGCTAACCCTATTGACAAGTCTTAATTAGGTGTGACCTTTTGAACTGGGATGAGCGTGAACTTCCGGTAAAATTTACCGCTTTTTCGTAAATAAAAACCATGCTTTTGATGCTGTTTGACAATTGATTTCTACATCGACAGTCAGTTCTGGTCTTTTAGAAATATACAACGGCTACAAGATTAGTTATGAGGAATCCGTTTTTAACGATAGACGATAATAAATACGCATAGTGTTAGTCGCGTTTGGTTAAATTTAGCTTTTGTTCATAAAATAAGCTAGTCAAGAGTTGCGTCCTTGGTAATTACAAAAACACAATGCGGAAATTCATAAAAAAACAACAACACGAAAATTCTTTTGCATCAAGCAATTAGTTTAGGATTATAAGTAGGTCATTCTTCAAATCTGACATTCACAATCCATCGTTTTCTTTTGGCGCCATCCTTTTGGAAATTTAATAAAATTTAATTCTCTACAAATTTTCGTAGCCTACAACCAGTAACATAGCAAACATGGCAGACATGTTTTTTTTATAATGTGATCGAATTCGACCGGAAATGTTTTTTCTTGTGAACTTTTATGCATGCATACACGTTAAGACTTGTCAATATGCACAGTCACTAAAAGTGAAGCTCGGCTTCCGCCAATTTCTTCTTGATTCAAGGCAGCGGTCACTAGAAACGATACTATTGTAAAACGAGAAAGGCTTACCCAATTTATTACTGATATTTACTCTTAGCAAGCTTAGGACTAAAGCAAGGCTACTAATATTAAGTAATATGAGGTAACAACTTTCCGTTGTTTATCCTTTACGAGATCAGGAAAGCCATGTAGTTTGGCATGCTTATTTGTACGATAATCTATCGTTTTTGCATCGTTTTTGCAGTTTATAACACAGCAGCCTTTATACCTTTTGCCTGAAACATTAGCTTTGGGTGTTCGAAATTGTAGATTTGATGAAAAAGACATTGTAAAAAAGCATGAATATATAGTGTAACCAAGACCGCTGCGTTTAAACAGTATGGCGTCGGTATTACTTCCCGAAACAGAAAAAAATACGACTGAGCATTCTGTTCTATATTTAATCTGTGCTCAAATCTAGTGGCCCTAAAAAGAATTGCGGAAACTAAATTGACCCTTTAACTTTCAGAGGGGTGGGGTAGTGGATGCTAGAAAAAAAAATAATTTTATAGGGGGCGGTGTGCCAAAAAAGGTTGAGAACCTCTGAACGAGAATAACAACAATATTGAAAAGGTGGATGTAAACATGTGAACAAGGTAGATAACCGATCTTAGCACATTGCCCTGATTGTTCTTTATATCGATTGAGTGAAAAAACAAAGTTCAGGGGGGAAAGGAGTCGTTCACATATAAGGTAAGGCAATTAAGGTTTGGGGGAGCGAAAAAAAAATTAAACTGTGCGTCAAACCTTTGACAAGATGGTGGGAGGATAGAAGCGGTAGATATAACTTCACTCAATGAATCTGTTGAACGTATTGTGATATCATTGTGTAAGTAGGATTTCTAATTCATTCAGCGTGCCAAAACTTTAAAAGTCTTCTTGCTCTAGCACATCATTTCTTCTAGTAAAGTACCCTTCGGACCAAACTGATCATAGGGCTGGTGAAGCAGCGTTTACCAGTTTCATCACTATAATATGGGATGTGTGGCCAACACAATGCCCAGCCGAATTTACTTTACCCCAACTAGTGTCATCAGGTACCCATCAGAGCTGGGTAGACTCAGGGACACCCTCAAGTCCCGTGAAAAACCCTGGCCCCCAGATTTCTTCTAGAAGAGACTTGAATTATCTTTTTGAGGGTCTCTCGCGTGCCAATAAAAATCGCTCTGCGTGCCAAGTCTGGCACGCGTGCCGAAGGTTGCCATCCCCTTAATGAGACCATTTCACGCGTAAGTCCCGTTAAGCGGCCAACACAATTTTCCAAAGTTCCCTGCCTGATATAGACCTCCCCGACAAATTTACTCCAAAAGACTATTGAACTTCTTTTAGACTTCACTTCTATTGGGCCATTTAGCGATATTGCCTCCCCTTTTTCCAGTCAAGCTGAAAGCCAAATTGAGGTTATTGATAGTTTTTCAAAAGCGTTGGGCCTTTAACTCTCAAAAAATAACCCTCTTTAAAATGACGATGGGTTGTCGCTTTGTATATAGATCTAATACACAAATTATTGTTGATGGCTGGTCCTGTGGTTAGCTCACCGGACTGAACAAAACGATCCTGGTTCTAGCGTCCGCTGACCAATCCCTGTCGCTCTGGAATAGTTTTGCGCCTAGTGGACCCATTAATCTTCTATCTAGAAAGAACGTGTGTAGACTTATAAGTCAAGTCATACTTTACTTTTTTAGGGCTTTGATTAATTATAGAAACTCTGCAATGGAATAGTGTCATCACATCAGGCTGGTTGGTTGATGGGTAGGGGGTGTATGAATGTATGTGTTGTTTATTTCAAAGACAAGTGGGTAGTGGTTTGTTGTCAAAATAAAATTAGGTGCCGTCATTGGGTGAAGTCGTATGTGAACAACCCTTCAGGGTTAATCCTTGGAAAAATGTCAAGAAGAGATTTTGTTGTCCACTCTTGGAAATCCAGGAGTTTACTGCCGACTTAACAGCCACTAACCAAACTTACTTCCTTATCGCGTACATAATCATGCGGTAAATGTAAGCTAAATGCCAAAATCTAAGATTCTAAGTTGTTGCCACTTTTTAAAAATATATCATTTGTATAAACACGTTATCAGGCAGAATAAGAAAGGCAGTGATTTTGTTGAAGAAAAAATGACTTGTTCTTACTGTTTTATATTATTGTTTATTGCTCTATCGATGTTATTATCCTGTTTTGCCAACTTTATTGGGCAATTGTCTAGTTGACTTCCAGTCATTCACACTCTTTCTATGCTCTTATAATAATATACAGCAGTTTCTTCTGAGAGCATGTTTATTGCGTCCTACGCATATCAATGATTTGTATCTTCATGCATTTCGTTAACTTTAACACTTTTAAACTATGTTAAAGTGAAGGTTTTCTACACTATTTCAAGCAACACATCTATATAATATTAGAGCAGGAATAGAGCTTGTATTATTGCGTACTTGTGTAACAAAAAAGTATAAGAGCATTGGGCAGCTTTTGAAAGTCCAGTGTATGTCTTATAATGGGGCACGGTAGCCGAGCGGAAGCGCGTTCGACTGGCGAGCCGAAGGTCCCGGGTTCGAATCCTGGTGCAGGCTAGGATTTTTTCCCGGGTCTGGAGGGTGTCCCTGAGTCTACCCAGCTCTGATGGGTACCTGACCATAGTTGGGGTAAAGTAAAGGCGGCTGTGCATTGTGCTGGCCACACAATCACCTAGTATGCCGTGGCCACAGAAACTGGTGAACGCTGCTTCATCGGACCTATGGATCAATTCGGTCCGACGGGTACTTTACTTTACTTTACTTATGTCTTATAACATTTGCTGGGCTGTTTGCCCGAAAATTGAGCTCCTGGTGGTCTGCGATAGCCATCTCTTGGATCTGTGCTGACCCAATCTATTCGCGATTTCTACTAGAGAACTAGATCTATATGACGAATGACTTTTTCAAAGTTTTTGTTTGGCAAACGTCTTATCTGTCGAATCCGTTCAACGATACTTGTAAAAATGGATTAAGAAACTTGTATTTTCTCCGAACTCTGACCGATCCAGGAAATCCTCAAACGTCATTAAAAACACTTATATAACTGCTAGACTAAACTCAGACAACGGATAAGCGTAACACACAATAATCCTGAGTAGAGAATTAACATATCTGTAACATGTAAGATATGAGAAAAGATAACACTACTTGATTTGTAGAGGCGTCTGGTAAAAAAATAAATCACAACTGCTGTACCCATGGGCCTCAAAGCTGGCTTAGTGTGTAAACAACCGCTCCGCGCCCATGAAGAGCACACCAGTTGGCTAACACATGAGATACGTCCATAATTGCGCATCCGAGAATCATTGCACCGGCGAGAGCACCCGAGACTCCTGTTGGAGGAAGAAATACACGTAACAATCCGTCTAGCCAAGCCCTATTCTAGCGGGCGACAGTGCAGGTAGTCTGGTTTTCAAGTGACAGTGTAGATCGGTCAATAATCTTTACTTACTTCGCAACTACCTTTACCAGACGGACCAAACTAATCATAGGGCCGGTGAAGCAGCTTTCAGCAGTTTTTGTGGCTATAATGCCCAGCCGCCTTTACTTTACACCAACTTAAGTCAGGTACCCATGAGATAGAACCCGCGACGTGTCGGTTGACAGTCCGGTGCACCAAGCACATGACCAGCCGGCCACACTGACCATACTTGTTCGAAAAGTCATTGCGATTCCTATGTAGGCCTACTGTTGGGGTATATCAGATATTAAGCAACACTTGCGTTTAGGTACATCACATTTCATCCAAAAACTGATCGATTCAAATAGCTAAGGTGTTCAAATTATATCAGGTACACTTGTACCACCCACTTGCACTTCACTGACCCCAAATCGCCCCCGGGAACGTCAGCGACCCCCCCCCCCGTAAAGCTTCTCACCTACCCCCCTACCCCCCCCCCCCCGAGGGATGGGGGGCAAATAACGCCCCTTTTCAGAACCTATGTAATCTACTTGAACCAAAGACGCAGAAAATAACACTAAGTCAATTTTTTTTTGTGTATTCATAAGGTTTAAAAACAATGAAACTTTAATAAACATACCGCAAATGATCTATTCTAATGCACTATGTCAACTAAACTTAGGATATAACGTTTGCAGGAGAAGAGAAAAAGTTTACACTTAACACGTACTTAAAGTATTTCAGATTTATTGTAAACAAAAGTTTTCTTTCTTGTAGAGCATGTTATAGATGTTCCTTATATAAAGAAGATTATTGTGTCCTACGCTTATGAGTGATTTGAATCTAATGTTGCATTTTGATTAGTGTTTTAAATGCTGTTAAGTTACTGGTATTCCTTGTTTGTTCGGGCAACCCATTCTATGCCCGGATGCCGTTCGGGTAGAAAGAGAACTTATATTATTATGCTTATATATTTTAGACTGGACAAAGGTGATATATTTTGGTATCTCGACTTTAAAAAAAATAAAATTTATAAAGCAAACCACAATAGAAAAAAATGTAATAAATCATTTCATTCTTCAAAACGATATTAGATGTTGATAACATTGGCACTATTTTAGCAAACGTGTTAAAAAAATATTCATTTGAATGATGTTGTAAAAATTGTATTTTTTAAAGTTGTAATTAAAAAGCCACCCTAATCTTGTGGATGCATTCAATGGATAATTAAATATAGACCCATGCACAAGTGTGAATTGTTCCATATTTATCAAACGTTTCATATTTACATATTCTTTCACATGTATTTATTATCCATGATTTAAATAATGTATCGTATTTGTATAATGTTCTGGTGTTATGTTGTATAATGCATGGGAAAATATCTGGTAAGAGAGACAGTGGAAGACAAAGGCTAACATATGTCGAAAGCCTGAACGAATGGGCCACGAACAACACCATAAATAATAATAACTTCCTCCAAATAGCTAACAACAGGAAAGAATGGAGAGTCGTGACCGCAGATTGGTCTGTTCCAGACCTGGCACCTAAAGAAGAATAAGAAGTATAATGTTCCATTTTATTATATGTTCCTGTGTAATAATGTGCAATATATATATATATTTAATGATCAATTATTACAAGGCAATTTATTCACCATAATAAATTATGGATGAGACCTTCTATTTATATCACACAAGTATAATTATGATTTATAATGTTATTACGGCTAGAGCCCCCATTCAATTTATGAAAATAATAGTTATAGTATTGTTATTATTAGTGTGAGTATCCTTGTATTCGTGAAGATCTTATTATATCATTCTGAAGTTTATTTGTAGTTGTCTAGAGTATTCCGTGGTTCTTAGTATCCCCTGGCAATTCACATAGCGTAGTTTTAGAGTTTTCAGTTGATTTACTTCATGTATAATTATTTGTGTGGCTCATATTATACAGCAAGAACCTCGATGTTGAGTGGTAGTGTAGATTATTAAAATAGTTGTATAAATATTACACATACACACATGTATATAACTTTGAAATATTGACGTTAACCAAGTTGTGTAGAAAGCAACGATAAATTTGGTTTAATTTACAACATCAATCCAGTAGGAATCCAAATAATATTATATACACAATCAAGAAATACACATATTCCAATTAGTAATGAATATCCTCAATGAACATATAGCATTGTAGTTAATAGTAGAATAATAAATTTTCCAACAAACAAATCAAATAGAAATGATACTCAGAGCGGAGAATATTTGATGTTGCTAGATCGAATGCAAGCCAAGAACTGACTAAAAGTGTCGAATCGCGTAGAAATATATCATGGGTCAATCGTTGGAAAACCCAGCCAGCCTAGTGACACGAGAATTTTAATCAAGCCTGCGTGCTGACTGCGTGACCAGATTGTTTTTTTATTAAGAACAAGCAATAATGCTCTAACAAAATAAGGAGAGACCGGACGGCCTTGACACGCTGTAGGTGCATGCACAGTTCATGTTTTTATCGAGGTTAATAAAAACAATAATGCTCTAATTAGGTTAGGAAAAACCCGGGGGAAACTTTGAGCTGAGAAATATTTTATATCGTTTAAACGCAATTCGCTTAAATGATTTAGTTGGTTTATTAACATTACAATGTAGGGAATTTACGTTTCGTAACAGTCGCCCGTACCAAAAGGAAAAGAACATTGCATACTAAACAATAGAAGTGTGCAATTTCTTTTAGAACCGCCTGCACTTAACTTTAGTTCTAAACAATATACAAAAAAAAAACTGACTCCACCTGGGTAGTCCGTTAAATAAGACAAGTAAGGGAAATAATTTATTCTATTAAACCCTCATCATATAGGATCTCAAGTTATCCTTAGACCATAACACATGTTCGCGTTATTCTAAAAAAATTATACTCTCTGAGATATCATTCCTTATAAACATCATCATCTTATTTATAAGGTAAAAATCAACATAACTAATGTTATCATATTAAACAATTCAATCATTAATTAATTCAACTTAAATGAAATTAATATTTAAATAAATTTTAGAGTAAGAATTTAATCTTAACTGTGTAAGCATGTGAAGTGTATGCACATTACTCTATCTTGGTTTTTTACATAATCACAACTATAGTTTGATTGTTTCAAAATAAGGATGTACATTTCTGTTCATTCATTATCTTACTAATAAAGAAAAATTATGTTCATAAATCCATAATATTTATAAGTAACTTATTAGGTTCTTTCTTTTTTCCTACAACAATAATAATATTTGTTTTAGCAAATGGAAATATTCATGGCATAAAATAAGGCATAAGATATTGCATAAAATAATCACATCATATTCATATATTCATGCATTTATATTTTAAATGATCCAATTCTCTTAGTTAGGATTATCAGAATATATACATGAAGTTATCTATCCCCTTATACATTTGTTACATGCGCGATAGGGTGTCCGCGACGATGTTATCTTTTCCAGATAAGTGAGTTATTTTTAAGTTGTAAGCTTGAATAAACAAACTCCATCTTAGAATGCGCTGATTTTGTTTGATGCGGGAAAGAAATACTAGTGGATTGTGATCAGTGAATATCTCGATTGGGAACTGAGAACCATTTACATAGTAATTGAAATGTTTCAATGCTTGGATAAGTCCTAGTAATTCCTGCTCTATTGTGCTATAATTTACCTCATGTGGGTTAAATTTTTTTGAACAAAAGCTAATGGGATGTTCAAGTGAATCATCTCCTATTTGTGAGATTACCGCGCCCATTCCTGTATTACACGAGTCTACCGTTATTCTGAAGGGTTTAGTATAATCAGGTGAGACTAATACTGGTGCCTTGGTCAGTATGTCTTTTATATCATTAAAGGCTTGGTCACATTCCTGAGTCCACTTAAATTGATTTTTCTTTCTCAAGAGATTTGTCAAAGGGCAAGTGATAATAGAAAAGTTTTTACAAAACTTCCTGTAGTACCCGGCCATACCCAGAAATCCTCGAAGTTGTTTCTGCGTTTTAGGGACAGGGAATTCCTGTATAGCTTTGACTTTGGCATTCACTGGTTTTACTTTGCCATTACCCACTACATGACCCAAATATTCAATTTCTGCATGGCAAAATTGACTTTTAACTAGGTTTATAGTAAGATTAGCCTGTTTTAGTTTTTGGAATAATAGTCTTAACTGATGTAGATGATCATTAAAGTTATTACTGAACACTACGATATCGTCCAGATATGCATGGCATTGTGGGATATCATGGATAATAGTGTTTATTAGTCTTTGAAAACTAGCTGGAGCCTTGACCATTCCGAATGGCATTACTTTAAACTTATATAATCCATCAGGAGTAACAAAAGTTGATACCTCCTGAGCCCTATCTGTTAATGGGATTTGGAAATAAGCTGTTAGTAAGTCAATCTTAGTTACATAGTTTGCAGTGCTTACTCTATCGATTAAATCATCTATCCGTGGTATGGGATACGAATCTGTTTTTGTCACTTGGTTTAATTTCCTATAGTCGACACAAAAGCGTAGTGAACCATCAGATTTGGGAACCAACACACATGGGGATGACCAATCACTGTTACTGTGAGTAATTATATCATTGCTCAGCATATAATCAATTTCTTTACGGATGTGTTCAAGTTGTATGGGATTAACCCTATACGGATGTTGTTTGACAGGTTTAACATTATCATCTTTTAAAACTACATCATGGGTAACCAAAGTTGTTTTGTTAGGAATATCACTAAACAAATTTACATGATCATAGATTAAACCCTTGATAGAAGTCTGTTCACCTAAGTCTAGATGTGCCAGTTTATCATTGAGGTTTTTAAGTGCTTCAGTGTTCTGAAGTTTACTTTCTATGATTGTCTTTTTAAATTTAGGCGGGGGTGTTTCAACAGTTTTGATAGCACTCACTGGCCTAATGTCAGTTTGTTCTTCCCTAACAACATAAGGTTTTAGCATGTTTATATGGCACAGTCTCTGTGTTTTCCTTCTATCAGGGGTTTTTACAAGGTATGTTACATCACTGATTTTATCTAAAACCTGATATGGTCCTGTATATTTTGCACTCAGGGGTTGTCCAGACAATTGGGTCAACATGAGGACTTTATCACCAGGATGGAAACATCGGGATCTGGCCTTGACATCATAGTACCCTTTCATTCTTTTCTGAGCCTGCAAAAGATTATCTTTAACATGATTAAAAGCATGATAGATTCTATTGCTAAATTGTTCCACATAAGCTACGAGTCCAGTCTCTTCATCGGAATTTAACAAGGTTTCCTGCAACAGTTTTAGAGGTCCTCGAACTGAATGTCCAAACACTAACTCGAACGGACTGAATCCAAGAGATTCCTGCACAGTTTCTCTAGTCGCGAAAAGAGCGAATGGAATACCGCGATCCCAGTCTTCAGTGTTCTCAAAACAGTATGTGCGGAGCATGGTTTTCAGAGTCTGATGATATCTTTCTAGGGCACCTTGGCTTTGCGGATGGTACGCAGTTGAAGTTGCATGTTGGATGCCTAGTTTCTTTAAGACCTGGTTAAACAGCTTTGATGTAAAGTTAGATCCTTGGTCTGACTGTATAGTCTTTGGAAGACCGTATCTTGAACAAAATGCAATCAGTGCGTCAGATATCTTATCTGCGTTAATGGTGCGTAGCGGAATAGCTTCAGGGTATCTCGTGGCAGTGCACATTATAGTGAATAAGTACTGGTGTCCTGTCTTTGTTTTAGGCAAAGGACCTACACAGTCTATTAGCAAGTGGCTAAATGGTTCTGCAAAGGCAGGTATTGGCTTTAGAGGTGCTACCGGTATGGTCTGGTTAGGTTTACCAACTATCTGGCATGTATTGCATGACTTGCAGTATTTTGTGACGTCACGATGTAGTCCAGGCCAATAGAAGTACGGAAGAATTCGACGGTAAGTCTTGTTCACTCCTAGATGACCAGCATATGGCGTGTCATGAGCCATGTGTAAGATGTCATTACGATATATGGCTGGTACCACAATCTGACTTCCTTCTCTGCAATTGTCATTATCACATTTCACATCTCTCCATTTTTGCATTAATATTCCCTCCTTCAGAAAAAATCCATTTCCTTTAGTTTCTGCCTCCTGTTCAGTTATCACCTTTTTCTTCAGGTGTTTAATTCCTGAATCTCTATTCTGTTCTAATAGGAGTAATTGTCGAGGCGACAAATTACTTTCAGTAGTCTTGACTGAGGGACCACTCAAGATGTCAGCCAGGAAAGTTGCCTGTAGGTCAATTTCTGGTTCCATTTTTGACTTTGACATGGTTTCGACAGACTTTTGTTGTTGGGCCATACCTCTTGTGACGATGCATATAGGTTTGATAAAGCTCTCACTTTTATTAAGGTATTGTTTTTTCTTGGATATGGAATGCACCACATCTCCAGCAATATCATTTCCCAGTATTAAAGAAACGCCTTTAAACGGAAGTGATTTGTACACACCCACAACTACATTTCCAGTGAAGTACGCACTCTTCAGCTGTATTTGATGCAAAGGAACTTGTACATTTTTCCTTGATACACCTTGAATAGTAAGATCCTGTCCTGTATATGTCGATTGTGACGTAGGAACAGTATTCTCTAAAAGTAGTGAAACCTCAGCCCCTGTATCACGGAGTATTCTGATGTTCTTTTCACTAGTGACACCATTTATTATGGATGACACGGTACCTTCTTCAATGAATGGTAAACAATTGCTTGGTATCTCAGTATCGATGAGATCTGTATCCAAGTTATTTTTGTAAGAGGTATGTTTAGTACTCATGGTGGTTCTATCTGATATAGACTCCTTGGAGCTCAGATTAGAATTAGAATTATTGAAAACCATTGTCTCTATTTCAGGAACTATTTCTGGTTTCAAGTTTCCTAGATACGTGTGTTTTGTCAGGTTATCTGCATTAGCACTAGGTATCTCTGTTTGAGTTCTAATATCCTTCTTTACATTTTCATGAGTTCTTTGTTTTGGCATTGCTACATACGATAAGACAACATTCTTTTTATTCGGGTTCCCATTCAATATCCAGCACTTTTCCTTAGTATGTCCAATTCGTTTACAATGGCTACATGTTGGCTTGGAATTAGTTGGACCTTCATTGCTCTGCTGATGTCTCTTTGATTGATAGGATTCATTTGGGTTCATGGTTTTCTTTTCTACCTTCATATCTCGATTCTGGAATTTAGATTTATCTACTGTTGCAAATTTATTGCTGGAATGGATAATAACATATTCGTCTGCCATTACTGCTGCTGTTTCTACTTGTTCTACACCTTTGTCTGCTAAATGTATTCTTACATCACCTCTGATGTTATTGTTAAAGTCTTCCATTAGCATAAGATTAGCTAATTTATCAAAGTCTTTGTTTACACCTTTGGATCGAATCCATCTTTCAAAATATTTCTTTTTCTGTCTTAGAAAATCAACATGGGATTGTTCCTGTTCTTTCTTAGACTCACGAAACACTTTTCTATATTTTTCAGGTGTCAATGCATAACTTAGCAGTACTCTATTCTTGATCAGTTCATAATCATACAATTCCTCTTCAGTAAGACTTAATACAACATCAAGTGCCTTTCCTTTGTTCAGAGCTGAGCGTAGAAGTATAGCTTTCTTGCCCTCGGGAAATTGATAGTCCCTAGCGTTTCTCTCGAAAATCATGAAGAACTCTTCCACCGAATTATCTTCAAGAACTGGAATATGTTTCTTAAACTTATACAGTTCTGCATCTGCTTCAGAGCTTGCATTCGAATGATTTGACGTACGAGACCTTGCTAGCTCAATTCTTTCTTGGCTTGCTATTTTCTCTCTTGCTATTTCTAACTCAATTCTCTTGTTTTCTCTTTCCATCTCAATTCTCTTGTTTTCTCTTTCACTTTCCATCTCAATTCTCTTGTTTTCTCTTTCCATCTCCAATTCCATCTTTCTTAACTCAAGTTTAAATTTCAATTCTTCACTTAATTCACCAGTTGTATGCTTCACTCTTTGTTTTATAGGAAAAGGTAATTCATCATCTGATTCATCATTAATGTTATCATTAGCAGTAGTTTCTTCAATAATTAGTGTACCTTGTTTTCTTAAACACTCAGTTACCTCTTGAAGTAATTTAGTTTTTGATGGCCTAGTTTCTGTGATAGAAATGCCCAATGATTTAGCCAATTCTTTTAGTTGTATCATCGACATTTTATTAAGCTGTTCTGAGGTTAGATCAAATATCTCTGGATCCAATGTAAGATTATTTGTGGCTTCCATTTTATATATTATTAAAAGTTACTATAAATCTTGTTAATAATACAATAAAGAGTCCAACTTACTTTCTGTCCTTTGAATAATTCACTACACCACACAGTTCAGATTTGTCACAACAAGGTCATAAAAATAATACTTTCTTAGAGTTACTTTGCTTGACAAGATAATACACAGGATAATTTTCCAGGCTGAATAGTTAAGTTTTCCGATTCTCAAAAGCAATGTTCAATTCAATCACAATCTTTAGTATATTGTATATTGTTCATATTTTCCAACACAATCCATCCAAGTTACGAGTATGTATTACGGCAGTTGTAAATAGTTTGTGTAAATAGTATAACGATTCTTGAAGTTGAAGTAAATCCTCTAAACGTTTGTTAGTAAATCACTGACGAGCGAAACCCATTTTATTACAAGGCAATTTATTCACCATAATAAATTATGGATGAGACCTTCTATTTATATCACACAAGTATAATTATGATTTATAATGTTATTACGGCTAGAGCCCCCATTCAATTTATGAAAATAATAGTTATAGTATTGTTATTATTAGTGTGAGTATCCTTGTATTCGTGAAGATCTTATTATATCATTCTGAAGTTTATTTGTAGTTGTCTAGAGTATTCCGTGGTTCTTAGTATCCCCTGGCAATTCACATAGCGTAGTTTTAGAGTTTTCAGTTGATTTACTTCATGTATAATTATTTGTGTGGCTCATATTATACAGCAAGAACCTCGATGTTGAGTGGTAGTGTAGATTATTAAAATAGTTGTATAAATATTACACATACACACATGTATATAACTTTGAAATATTGACGTTAACCAAGTTGTGTAGAAAGCAACGATAAATTTGGTTTAATTTACAACATCAATCCAGGAGGAATCCAAATAATATTATATACACAATCAAGAAATACACATATTCCAATTAGTAATGAATATCCTCAATGAACATATAGCATTGTAGTTAATAGTAGAATAATAAATTTTCCAACAAACAAATCAAATAGAAATGATACTCAGAGCGGAGAATATTTGATGTTGCTAGATCGAATGCAAGCCAAGAACTGACTAAAAGTGTCGAATCGCGTAGAAATATATCATGGGTCAATCGTTGGAAAACCCAGCCAGCCTAGTGACACGAGAATTTTAATCAAGCCTGCGTGCTGACTGCGTGACCAGATTGTTTTTTTATTAAGAACAAGCAATAATGCTCTAACAAAATAAGGAGAGACCGGACGGCCTTGACACGCTGTAGGTGCATGCACAGTTCATGTTTTTATCGAGGTTAATAAAAACAATAATGCTCTAATTAGGTTAGGAAAAACCCGGGGGAAACTTTGAGCTGAGAAATATTTTATATCGTTTAAACGCAATTCGCTTAAATGATTTAGTTGGTTTATTAACATTACAATGTAGGGAATTTACGTTTCGTAACACAATGTTAAGTGTTTGGTGCTTAACATCGTATACAACATTGAAAAGTTATATGTAAAAACTTATAATGCATCTACAAGAACGCTGCAGATAGTCTCTGTGCCAAGAAAATGCCTTACGCTGTTTAAAACTGTGTGCTAGTTAAGAACTTGGCTTACATTCTGAAAACACGTAGACACAAACAATGACAGTGGTTAAGCGATAAACTATAATCATATTTGTTCTTTAGTAAATAAATAATTTACAGGTATCCTTTCTTTCCATTGACTATTTGATAACCTGTAAGTTATCTGATGATACTAATTGACTATTTGATAACCTGTAAGTTATCTGATGATACTAATTGACTATTTGATAACCTGTAAGTTATCTGATGATACTAATAGACTTTATGTTTAAAATTTTTGTTTACATATCTCTAGATCTACATCGAGACACAAAGAAATGGAAAGTTCTTCTTTACAATCAACTTAGACAAACACTGCGTAATACACTGTAAGGTTTAAGTAAATCTTAACACCATTCATAAGAAAAGGCATATTGTGCCCTGGTACACTTGGTGTAGCGTAGGGTTGAAAACCCACATTTTTGTTTCCCGGCTCTGGAGGGTGTCCCTTAAACAATCCAGCTCTAATGGCTACCTGACTTTAGTCGGGGTAAAGTAAAAGCGTCTGGCCATTGCGCTGGCCACACTATCTTATAGTATGCCCTGGCCACAGAAAATGGTAAACACTGCTTCATCAGCTCAATAGATCAATCTGGTCTGACGGGATAATTAACTTTTTTTTTTTACAAGGACAGAAATATACTTATAACCTAAACCTGCATGCACACTATCATACCATTTTCATACAAGAATTATGTATCAGTATTGTATTTCTAGTTGACTGGCGATCGCGTTGTAAAAGTGGATCAAAAGATTTCTTAAATCTCTCTACCTCTGATTGAAAAAAAGCCGACCACTTCGTCTATATTTTTATGTAGCTGTCGTTGCGCATCGTCCTGAATAATTTTACCAATCATAGCTAGACACCTTGAGTTAAAAACAAAAATCTACAAGAGCTTCAAATCAATGGGTACATTACTTATTTCACACTCCAATTCATTATAATATATTTGTAATGTTCAAGTTCATTCAAATATTTGTTCAAGTTGCGCTGCAAATTGTAAAGTCAAGAAACAGTAAAGACGCATTTCAGCCAAATCAGAAATTCGAGAAAGAGAGAGACACGATTTTACAGCAGTGCACATAGCTTCTTTATATCACATTTCTTTGAATGATCTAGTTACACAGCTGCAAACTTTGACCTTATTGGCCATTTTGAAGCCAGAAAAATATTCCTAATCGATTCCACGTTAATTTCTCATTGCTCGTGCAAAGCTCATAAGATAATTGTAATTGACAAACCAAGATATTAGACATTTCTGTAAGCATACAATAATTAATAATGAAGCATTGTCGTAGTGTGGCGTCTAGAAGACGTTACTTTATTTATATTTAGCTTATAGATTTCAGGGGTTAATAGGTAAATGTAGCTATTGATCAAATCGTTATTGATTACTAACGAAAATTCAAGAAAAAGTTTTTTTTTAAAGAGATTAGGGACAAAGAAGAAAGCAGATCGGTTTCTTTAATGATATTATATGTGTTTGGAAACTCGGGCATTCTCTTCCTTTCACTTCCTCTCACTCTCTCTCTCTTTCATTCTTGCTCTCGCTCTCTCTATATATTTCTTTCATTCTGTCTTTTTGTATCTGACATGTGTGTCTCTCTATCTCCTGCTTTACTCTACTCTTTCTCTGTAAAGTAAAAATATTTGGAGAAAACGTACATTCCGTCGATCTAAGTCCGTTTCTGCTATGCTAATGTAGAATTTATATTTTAGATTTAATAGTTTTTTTAAATCTCATTCGCGATCTGAGCTTACAATATAGTTGTTGACAGCACTAATTAATTATATTTATTATTTTTTAAAATTATAATTTTTAGTTTATTTAGATAAAGAGTGTGTGAGCGTGTGCGTGTGTGTGTGAGAGAGAGAGAGAGAAAAGTAAAGAAAGAGTGCCAAATTTGGCGCGCGTGCCGTAGTTTGCCGACCCCTGAGCCAGATGATCACGTACAGCTGCGACAGAGAGACGAAACGTCAATACATGTGATGGTTAGCAGTGTTTCTCCATTGAGTCTATCCACCTCGAGACTACAACGAGCTGCGTGTTGCACTGCACGTTGAGGTATGAATCGGCGTGAAATCTCTACGCAACAACAGTTGAAATAATATGATGTTAATGTACATAATTAATTATTGAAAATTAGTTCAAGAGCTTTCATTATTTCTTAGGGCATGAAAAGGATTGCTGTGTATAGATGCTGACTTAGCATTCTAAAAATGATATTTACAATAATGTGCACATGATAAATATAAAATGCAAAATTAAAAAATATTCAAAAAACAAATACAAGCTAATAGACACATACAATAAATGTTATTTAAATACTAAATTCACTGCTTTCAAATGCAAGAAATAATGCACATAAATTATCATTTTATTTTTTCCGATTGGCATCCCGACATGGAATGGGTCACCTAAATTTTTTTTTAAAAAGGGGCAAAAAACAAACATTTGACATCATTTAAAACCCGATTCAAAATTCTAGACTAAACTCCAATCAACAGATAAGCGTAGGACGCAATAATTTTCTGTATAGATAGAGTGTCTGTAACATTTAAGATAAGATGTTACTAAAAGTAGGCCTATAATTTTTTTCTTTTTTAACACGGAACAACGCCTATGTTCCACTTTACTCAAAAAACAATAAGTAGCCTTTCTAGATTCATTCAAAAAATAATAAAAATGTCTTGTATAAGGTATACAAAGATAATAATCTAATAATAAAATATATAACTGCAAACTTGTAACAAAAAAAACAACACACAACATAAATACAGTTACAGTATATTAAGCAATTTAAAAACAAAACAACTTCAGCTGGCTTCAAAAACATCTGGCCCCACACAAGTTGGAAATACTGGGTTGAAATTCCTAGAGTTGACGTCAAAAGGATCAAATAAGGTTAGAGTTAACGGAACTATGGGATTTTGTTCCTTAATCTTGAGCTCAAACCAACATTTCGGAACAATATGTATGTAGGCCGCTACACGGTATCTTTAATGTTTTATGTACGCGTTACTTCGATTATATTTTCATCATTTTGTATTGTTTTGTTGTTACCAATCGTGCATCTAAAAATAGCAACAGATGGTGGCCCTTTATCTTCAAATAGAACCATTATCCGCCACTGTACTTCCAAATGTATTTGTTCAATAATAAATATGTTGTTTTTATTTGCCGCTTATTTTCTACCAGTGTGTGTGTGTGGGGGGGGGGGGGGGGGGGCGTGTATTCTGCCCCTACTGTGCCGGCTTTCAAATCTCCAACTGAAGGGCTGGACGAAACAGGCAAGTGAAACCCTGGTGTCATCTGTTTGTAATTCTTGTTTGTGATGTTTTTAAAATTGTATAATATGTCGTTCAATTGTGGACTTTTTCCTCGCCCTAACGGAGTCTCCACAATAATATGAAGAAGAAGCAGAAGAAGAAGAATTCGATTGTTAGAAGGAAAGGAAAGTGGGTGGTTGGGGGGGGGGAGAGTAAATTTTCGGTATCACATGAATTAAAAAAAAAAAAAAACACCCGAAAACATGACGCCTATTATACCACTATGTGGTACTGATTTCAATTTCACCGTCTCCAAGTCTCCCCGTGCCAGTAGTCAGTACTCTATATACATATATTTATCGATCCGATTGGAGTGTGGGGGAGGAGGGGGGGGAGAGAAAAACTGCACTATGTGGTATACGTAGTCGTCTATTGCGTCTCCCTTTGTTATTGACTTAATAAAAAAAAGAGAGAAAGAAAGAAAGAAAAAAAAAGGAAAAGCGCGAGTGGAAGACTGAGACCGTTCGTGGTTCGTAAAGCCGCAGACAAGGTTGGATTGTTGTGTTTTTCTGTTTTCACACTCCTGTTTGTATCGTTAGCACTGCTCGTAAACCCATTCCAGCTGACAGAGGAGAAAAGCGAGAGAGTCAATCAAGTGGTTAACTACAAAATCAAAGATTCGAGGCGGTGACGAGTGCTGAAGACAGGTAAGAGTCTTTATTTACCGTCTATAGAAAGAAAAATATATTATATGAAATAATTAAAAGGAAAGGGGGGATTAAAATAGTAAAAAAAAAAGTTTTAAGGATGTTTATAAATGAATCTTGAAAAAACCTGCTTATATTTTTTTTATTGGTATACCAATTGCAGGTTTGATTAGACGAATTATTCTAACAAAGTGATCCAATTTAACAAATAAAATAGAAAGGCTATAGTCTAGTACAGTATAGAAGTATTAATGTATTAAAGCATATCAAGACGCTTTTGAAAATTGAATATTAAAAAAAAAAGTAGTTTAATATATAAAACAGAATAGCAAACACGGAAATTCCGCAACGATGGTGTACAATTGAACACAATAATAACCAGTCGTGTAAAACAATACCTTAAGTCACTGAAATCTTAAACTCTCAAGGAAACGTGGTTAAAAAGGAAATGAGTAGCGATGCATAAAGTATGAAATATTAATTTAGAAAAAGGTCTACAAAATAGTCCAAAGTACATAAACATGTTTCAACGTTTTTCATGGTTATATTCTTAAACGTTCTATTTCTTTCCAAGAGACAACCAGACATGGAATGGGCTGCCGAACAGACATTAATTACTCACCCGCCAACTTGTACGAATAATGTGTAATGCTACAACATCTTAACCTGATTTCGTAATTAATTATTATGAATTTGAAGAAGAAATTATCAATTATTGTCGCCACTAAACTCATATATTAAAATTTATTGTTTTCGAGTTTAAAGTTAGATAATGAAGTTAGATAATTAATTGCTGATCGCATTTTTGTTCATAAATTTTTGTTTTTGTGTTCCCACATTCAAAATATTAATTTGAAATTAACATTCAGATCTAAGTGTAAAATGCGAATGCAAACTTATTCAATGAAATTTTTATAAGCTTTCGGACATGAGCATAGATTTATTTACATTTAACATTATAAAATGGACCATTAACGTCGAAAAAGATGAGTCATCAATATAGATTGAAACTTAACAACACCTTAAACCAAAATAATATAACGCTACAGTTTAAAAATGCACAAAATACAATGTATGTAACGTAACCAATGTGTATCGTAAGCTTACGCCTATTCTAAAATAGCTTATTTATAAGCATTGCAATTGATGGAGGAGTTAAAATATTAAGAAGTCAGCGTAAAGTATCCCCACGTCGCTTTTAAAATTTAAAAATGTGAATTTACGGTCAAAATACACACATTTGTTCATGTTATTACGAATTTGTTAAAGCTTTAAATATGTAGGTCTGGTTAGACCAGGGGAAAGTCCCCTGTTACGCGTCCAAGAATAGTTGCTCAGGCGAGTGCTTACGAGACTAACAAGAGGAAGAAGTGTGCGCAGCAATTCCGTCTCGCCAAACCCGTTGCCGGGATGAGCATGCCACTTTGTTAGTGATCCAATGGGAATTTGGCACAAGGGGGGTTAGGGGCAATATGAAAGGGAATGCCTACTGCCTTATCGGACAGCGTCTTAGTGTGGCTCTCCTTGACCCGCTCCTTCCACGTTATTAAGCCCTGGACACAAAAGCCGGAATATTTCAAATATAATTTTACTTATATAAGTGTTAAATATACAACAGTGGCTAGGTATAGCTATTGATTACCTAACAGTTTGTTTTTTTAATTTATGTACACATTAACTCAACGTCCCACATAGGCGTACCTAGCTACTAAAGGTGGGGAGAGGGGCACAAGGTTTTATATGCTTTCCCACCCTCGTCCAGCCCCCCCCCTCTCCCCCTGACATTTTTGTCCAAACCGAACATTTAAAAAATTATTTCTCTATCATTTTGTTATTATTTGTTTGAGAAGTTTTATTATAGACTATAATATATGAAGGACCGCTTGCTTTAGTCTTTCTGCTATATGATGACTCGAAACACTAATTTTCTGAATTCCTGATTCTAAATAAAGTAGTTGCTATACTAGTTCCGTTTTATTTAATCGCTATGATTTTCTGAAGTAAAATTTAAATCGAATTTGTATACAGCGGAAAAATGTATGGATCAGTGTTGTATGCGCACGGAAAAATAATATAAGCTCTAAAAAATAGAGCAAGCGGTCCATCTTATCATAGTCTATGATAATAGGAATAATAGGCCTACAAGTATTCATTTAAAGTAGAAAAAATGCGATTTAATAAAACGGAAATTGTATAGCAACAATGTTATTTAGAATGGGGAATTACAAAACAAGAAGAAAGAGTAGAAAAAACTAAAGCAAGCGGTCCATGGGTATTATAGTCTATGGTTTTATGTATAAAGTTTTTATTTATTATTGATTATTGAATATGACATAAAATATTAGTTTTAAAAAAAACATGGTTTAGAAGGAAATCGTGCTCCATTCCCCGTACACAATTTCCCCCTTGCCTAGCCGCCCATCTCCGCTAAACTTTTATTATGTGCCCTCACACCCGACCCTCCATATGTAGCCCTTGCTACGCCACTGCAGCTTTCAGTTTCCCAACCCGTCTCACTTTCCAACCTTCCTACAGGTGTAATTCTTTCACCCCCCCCCTCCCCCATGCTGTAACACCCCCTTCAACAACCAAGAACAACTGCTGTCACTAACCAAATATATCAATTTAATATATCACTCCAGAAGTATTATCAAACCCGTATTGTGTATATAAGTTAAATAAACATGAATACGTTGTAAGTTATTATAATAATATCAGTGTTTACCGCTCCAAGCGTTTGCCATACGGTTCCTATATTTGAGCTAGCTTTAATGTTGTGTTTGGTTTCTTATGATTTTTGTTTAAAATTCTCGCAATATTTAATTACCTCATGTTTAATTTCAATGCTCGTTTACACGCAATAGATATAAAGCCTGCATGCACCCATCCCCATTCCCCCAACAATCGGGGCTCCTTCCTTCTTTCTTACAACTTGAGAGCCGTTAGCTACACAACACAAGTGTTATAGTACTAGTAGTAATGCCCGTCAAAATAGCGGAGAAACAAATATCTACAGAGTGTATTATATTGAGTCTTGTCTGAGCCGTTATTTAGTTGTTCTTTTTAAAGGTAGTCGTTTATTTGTTGACATAGTTACTGTACAAGTTGTTAAGTAGAAGTTAGTTAAGCCATTTTTAGTTGTTTAAGCCATTGTTTAGTTGTTTTAGGCCATTGTTTAAGTTGTTTAAGCCATTATTTAGTTGTTTTAGGCCATTGTTTAGTTGTTTAAGCCATTGTTTAGTTATTTAAGCCAACGTTTAATTGTTTAAACCAATGTTTAAGTTTTTTAAGCCATTGTTTAGTTTTTATTAAAGTTGTTTTTATTTCTTCATTATTTCTTGTTTAGTCATTTAAGTTGTCGTCTAACTATTGTTAAAGTTTCTGTTCGTTTGTTTAGGTTATTGTTTAGTCCTTGTTTAACATCAACTTTTTATTCCTTTTTAAATAGTTGTTAGGTTGTTACGTTGTTTGTCCATTGTTAAGGAGTTGTAGTTTCGACAGGCTTTGCTCTTCTGTTCTCCCAGTAACGATCGACATCTTGTAGTACACTCTTTGTGGTCAGTTGTTATTTGATCACTAAGCCTTGATTGAACATTCGAAAATCAATGAAGTGCACGAGAGGCGTTAATGGTAATACAATACCAGGTGTAGAATACAGAGCAGACTTTTTTTTATTGCCATACAAAATTTACAAGAAATATTGTCAATGTTAAAAAAAAAACAATCGGAAAATTACAAGAAATTCGAATAAAGACATCCTTCCTGTCAAATAAAATATAATACATCTTAATTCAAGGGTTTTCAAACTAGTTTTCAACGGGGGTCAGTTCAGTGTTTATCAAAGACTGTTGAACTAATATGTTGGGTTAAGGAAATACAGTATGGCCGCGGTTTTCGTCGATATTCTGTCGAAATCCGAAACCGATGAAAACCGAGGTTATTTGTCATATGAATGAATGTAACTCTATTAGTTCGTTTCATACACTTTTAAAATACATATACGAAACAATTATAGATAATAAATGTATTGTTTTATACTGAAATCAATAAAAAAAAATCTTAATAAGGTGACTATAAAGAGTAGTTGATCCATGGAGTCGGTGAAGCAGAGTTCACCAGTTTCTGTGGCCTCGGCATACTAAGAGATTGTGTGACTACCACAACTTCCAGTCGCCTTTACTTTACGCCAACTACAGCTAGCTACCCATCAGAGCTGGGTAGACTCAGAGACACCCCCCAGACCCGGGCACAAATCCTAGTCTTCACCAGGATTTAAACCCAGAACCTTTTACTAGGATACTAGGATCTACTTCAAAATCGGTTTAAAGTCAAGTCGTCACACGACAGAAACCGAATCACATTACTTTGTAAATGAAGGCCAACTGTAAACACTCAGACACGGACATAATATATATATATATATTACCGTGTGCCCTCTTATATATATATATATATATATATATATATCCATAAAGGAACTTCTAAGAACACTGAAAGTATTGTGCGTAAAGGATTAAGTACCTATGCGGGCCGGATTTTACCCGCGGACCTTAGACTCAGAAAACCGTCTTTTTCGAAAAGTGATTTAGTTGTATGTGATGGCAGTGACATATAATATTATGATCGAAACTAAAGCAAGACGTTTTTATTGTACTACAAGGTACTTGTGCTTGGTGGATAAGTTATTTAAAAACACAAACAAAACATCCGTAACATACAACCAATAGGTGACAATGACGTTCAAATCAATATTTCATTGAAACACAAATGTATTTTACTCCTTCAGTATTTATTGAATTGTTTATAAAATTTAGTTTTTATTCTATTTTTCATTGATAATTTATATACAAATGTTTATAAACGACAGGAAAAAGGCTATCGCACTCTGGTCTAGTAATACTACTTACCATTTCTCTCTCTCTCTCTCTCTCTCTTTCTCTTTCTCTCTCTCTCTCTCCTTCTCTCTCTCTCTCTCGCTCTATCTCTAACGTGCTTTCCTCCCCTCCCCTTTCACTCTTTCCTAATAGCTATAACCTGCTATCACATTGCATTTGTCTTTTCTTTTTGATTTCTTTCTATAGTTTTGGTTTTCTATCACTCTACACTTTATAGCTTGTTTTTGTTCATCGTTGCGTCTATCTATCTTAATTATTATCTATCTATCTATGATCTATCTGTATAATTATCTATCTATCTATTATCTATCTGTATAATTATCTATCTATCTATTATCTATCTGTATAATTATCTATCTATCTATTATCTATCTGTATAATTATCTATCTATCTATTATCTATCTGTATAATTATCTATCTATCTATTATCTATCTGTATAATTATCTATCTATCTATTATCTATCTGTATAATTATCTATCTATCTATTATCTATCTGTATAATTATCTATCTATTTATTATCTATCTGTATAATTATCTATCTATCTATTATCTATCTGTATAATTATCTATCTATTTATTATCTATCTGTATAATTATCTATCTATCTATTATCTATCTGTATAATTATCTATCTATTTATTATCTATCTGTAAAATTATCTATCTATCTATTATCTATCTGTATAATTATCTATCTATTTATTATCTATCTGTATAATTATCTATCTATCTATTATCTATCTGTATAATTATCTATCTATTTATTATCTATCTGTAAAATTATCTATCTATCTATTATCTATATGTATAATTATCTATCTATTTATTATCTATCTGTATAATTATCTATCTATCTATTATCTATCTGTATAATTATCTATCTATTTATTATCTATCTGTAAAATTATCTATCTATCTATTATCTATCTGTATAATTATCTATCTATTTATTATCTATCTGTAAAATTATCTATCTATCTTTTATCTATCTGTATAATTATCTATCTATTTATTATCTATCTGTATAATTATCTATTTATTATCTATCTGTAAAATTATCTATCTATCTATTATCTAACTGTATAATTATCTATCTATTTATTATCTATCTGTATAATTATCTAACTATCTATTATCTATCCGTCTCTCTATGTAACCATCTATTGATGTATGCATCTATATTTCTGTTTATCAATTTATCTATTATATTTTATGTATCCAACTCTCTATCTATCTATCTATCTATCTATCTTTCTATCTATCTATCTATTTAACTCACTATCTATCTATCCATCTATATATCTATTTATCTCTCTCCCTCTCTCTCTTTTTTCTCTCTCTCTCTCTAACATTGTATATGTATATTTACTACTCTTTCTTTAATTCGGTCTATCTGTCTATAATTCTATATACATGTATTAGATCTCGCGGTTGTCTTTCCGTCACATACCTCTCTCTCTCTCTTTATCTCTCTCTTTCTCTCTCTCTCTCTCTCTCTCTCTCTCTCTCTCTCTATATATATATATATATATATATATATATATATATATATATATATACACATTAACTAATCTCTCGATCTCTCACTCTATCTCGCCCCAGCTTCTGTTGGACTGTTTATCTGACATATATGACTTCTTTGCTAACTCTAATTGTATTCACCAATCTATGTCTTTTACTCCCCCACTTTAACTACAAATGAAACTTATCCTACTCAATCCTTTTCACACGCTAATGCTAATTCTTTTTTCTGTCACCCTTCTCCCAATATACCACTACCAATAACTTTCTCTGCTTTTTTCTCATTTTGTTTACCTAATTAAACCTCTCTCTCTCTCTCTCTCTCTCTCTCTCTCTCTCTTTCTATTTCGATCCATTGTTGGTAGCAATTACAATTATACCACGTCGGACGCTAATTGCACAAGAAAAAAAAAAGGCACACAACGCTTAATGTTTACTCTTGACTAGAGTAATGATTTAAAAGTGACTTGCTCCCTTATACCTTCTAGTCCACAACTGAAGTATTAGATACTGGGTTTTTAAACGCGAATAGAATAGTGAATAGTTTCAATGTGCAGAACACTTTCCGCTCCTGCTTTCACTTTCACTAGCGTTGTCACTGTACGTAATACATGACGTGATACTTGACGCGCACGCACAATAGTGGTAATATAAGCAAAATACAGACTTATTATTTCAATGTGTATGTGTGGGTTTTCCGTTATTACCACTCGCCTTTTAAAGGAGTCAATCGTCACTAGCGAAACTGTAATCGTTATCTGAATAGTGTGCAAGAGTGGGATATTATTGCTGCTGTGCAAGAATGAATGTGAGATTTTAGCTACTGTGCAAGAGTGGGAGATTATTGTTGTTGTGCAAGACTGGAAGATTATTGCTATCGTGCAAGATTTGGAGAATATTTTTGCATTAGTGAACGATTTCTACTATCGTGCAAGAATGAAATATTATGGCTACTGTGCAAGAATCGGACATAATTGCTGTTGTGCAAGAATGGGAGATAATTACTGCTAGCTAAAGGGAGAATAAACGATACCTGGCCGGTTTTTACGGCACACCCTAAATTGAGACCAATCTATATTAAAATGAGGAAAAATATTAAATGGGCTAACAACTAATCTCGGGGAGTAATTAATATTCTGCTAAAAAGTAGGACACATCGTCACAGTGGGAGATTATGATGGCTAATTTTGTAACCACAGAGCGTCACATTTTACAAGTGGGAAAATAAAAACTGTAAGAGTTATTAAACATGCAGGATTCTACTTTTCTTTTCTCACAGAAAGACTTTTTTAAACAGAACAAAAACCAGATTTAGTATAATTATTTGGAACTTTTTCTCTTAAAATGTTAAAGTTGTTGGCCAATAGGTTGCGTTACCTTTTAAACGCACGGTGTTTAAATATAATTTATATATACGATGTTTATTTCGTCTAAATTTAGAGAAGGATAAATCGGTGATAAATCAACAACGACTTCTTGACCCAAACTTTTCCCAGCTTACAGCTTAGCCCTTAACAATAGCACATTGTTCTCATGTTTACCTTGGCATAATAAAAAAAAAACAGGATTAGATCTGGAACAAGTACACCTTTCTTCAAGTACCACGACTATTTATGATCCAGTATTTAATGTTGAAAGTATATGGCTACTTAAAGGCAGCTATTGTCATTTGTTTACTAAAGGCACTGCTTCAGTGTAATGTAAATGTTATTACCTTGAAATAGCTTCCAGTGAAAAAAATGGCATACACATTATCAGTTCTTATATCATTATTTGTATGGACAAGAATTTTTTTAGTGCCCCAAAGAGAATACACATTTTGAATCGCATTTGACTTTGTAGTTTGCTCTGATATTTAAAAAAAAAAAAACACTTCTTTTGGGACTTTAATTAAGGCCAGACCTTCGTTTATTGCAAGTATTCTTGTTTTCATTTGAAAAAAAAAACAGTTTTATTTTTCATTGACTTGATTGACATTATATTTTTATTTTGAAACAGACCATATTATAAAATCTAGGCATATTATAAAAAAGATGTACAAACACATATGTTGTACTATTTGTTTTTCTCTCTTAAAATGTAGCAGTATAAATATTTGTATTGAACTGATAAATAATGAGTTGTTGTTTTTTCTTCTTTATATACAGATACATTTATACTTTGAGAAGAAATGCCCAATCGACACTTGACACTAAACGGAAACACTGATGAAAATCACAAAAACGGCCATAGCTTGAATACTGAATTATCAAAGGTGGAAAATCGCCGATCCGAACCATCGATTTCTAGGATTTATGTCAGTCACACAAAGGAAGAAACAAATGTACCAACAAATATTGGACCAAGTCATTTAGACAGAATGGAAGCTAAAGCCAAGGACGCTTTGAAATCGGAGAGTTCTGTGTATAAGCAGCGGCCGGTGAGGCGCAGTCATACTATTGGAAGTGTGGCAGACGCATTAACTTCCATGGCTATTGATGCTAAAGATGGGGGCAAAACCAGAATGGTTAAAAAGGATCTTGTGAGATCAAGTTTCAGACCGACTGCAGAACATGTTTTTAATTTAAAGAAAACTTCGCTGTCGTCATCGGAAGGTAACGGAGCTGAGAAGGAGATGATCATTGAAGAGGTAGACGCGGACAGAAGTCCACGACCGTCCATCTCTCACGGGCACAGACCGTCTAGAGTCAACTTTCAGTCCGTGTCCAACAGAGTCACGAGACTGTTGAAAGTAAAAAAGATTTTTCTACCAAGAAAGTCTCTTACCAAGGAAGATGTAAGTTTTTATTGCTTTTTAATTGTTTTAATTTTACAATGACACTAAGTTACAGTTAGAATTAAAGTTAAAACAAACTTTGACTTTATAGTTTCGCAGTTTGCGAGTGTTTCGAAAGAAGGATTACATTTTTAAATAAATTGTATAGCTCTTGCAATCAAAGTCCTAATAGTATTGATTACATGGGCCTATGTCACTTTCTCGCTCCTCGTCTCTCTGTCTCCCTGTCTTCCTATATCGCTCTGTATAGTATCTTTCTATCATTGAACAATTTGATTAAGTTTTAAGTACGTGGTTTCTTTTAAAATTATTTTTTTTGCAAATTCTAGCATGTTAAAAAGAGTTTTAAATGCTGTTAAGATGTTGCTTTTTTTCAACTATCTCAGGCAACCCATTCCTTGCCAGAACGTATGAAAACGTATATAATTTTGATGGGAATAGGAAAAGTTATCGTTCCTGGATGTGCTTTCATGGATATATTTCACCGAATGAATATCTTTTTTATTTCTCTTGTCTTTTCAGGATGCTGACGTTTCGGAAGAGAAGTTACCAAAAACACCGAGATTTTCATCTTCACTTTCTGCTGAAGCACAATACGCTTTGCTGAAAGGCTACGAAGACAGAATTGCAGACACCCTGACGAAGAAGTACCCAGAATTTAACGACATCATCAAAAGAAATAAAACCCCACACCATAATATCACTCTGTCAAATAAAAACGTAAACAGTTCGACTAAAAAGCAACAGGCATGGTTTCATAAAGCTTTGAGGGATTCTGATGAACGCGAAGACATGGTCGCCAGTTCTGAAAGCATGGGCAAAGACAAGATTTTTGCTAACAGCAGATTGTCCGATTCGCATGAATCGCAAAATTCGACGAATGAAAATGTGTCGGCACATCCCAAACAGTCTGTCGCATCCTGCTTAGAGAACCTACGGCGTTTGTCTCTCGTGTTTCCGGCGCTGGCTACAAATAAATCAGAGAAAGATGAAAATATATTGTCCAGCAACGATTTCGCGGGCCGCACTATGTGCCGGTCGCTGTCCACGATCCCGTCCGTTGTGCCGCGAGAAAGGCAGATCGTACTGTCCCGTCGGATGGAGCGTGCCATGGATCTTGTTGATGCCATGAAACCAACCTGGGAGAACACCCTGTCTCCGAGAATTTCAAAGCGTCAAGAGGATCCAGTGGTGGGCTACAATCATTGGGCGGACCAGTGGGCCACAGAATTTGAAACAGCAGTAGTTAATTAGCGGATGCCATCAATTTTATTTCTTTTTAATCAGAAAAATGTAGATGTGGACATTTTATTATTTTTACTGTAAAAATGTCATAAACAATAATGTCGCAAATTTCTTTTTAATTCAAAGTAAGTTAATTTCAGCTGGCAGAAAAACATGAATTACCTGTCACAAGTTTAACAACTGCATTCGTATATAAAATTGAGCTTATTTCAAGCCCAAACGGCAAGACAACACTTGGTTCTCTTGTACGTAGTATTTGTGTGAGGGTTCCTTCTACTCGCCCCTTCTTTTATCAATATTCAACATTGGACAATTTAAAAAAAAATCTTTTTTTGTTTTTCCTTTTTGTCTGTGTGTTAGAAAATTAGACTTTTTAAAGCTCTGAAATATTCATTTACATTTTTTTTTTTTTCAGTTTCAGCTTTTGATAATTAGATACAATATTAGTTTTTCAATAGTTTTAGGGTGAAGTTGTACACAAAATCATACGTGACATACCCCCCACCCCTCACACTTTTACCGTTCACTATTTCCCCCCTCCAACGTGCATTATCCCCTCCTCCACCCACAACCAAGATTCCCCTCCCGTGCACTATTCGCCCCACCCATATTGAAATCTTTGCTCCGACACTGATATTTTCTTAATACAATTTATCGCCATTCAATACATTTATTTTATCTCTCTTAGTACTATTTTATAGAATTGAGTAATTTAATTTCAGTTAACGTGTACTTTGGTTTCAACATTCTACCTTGAAATGTATTGTATTTAATGTCTGTTTAATTCTTTAAATTATTTTATTCGAACTATTCGCCTTGCCACAGCGAATAAGATCAACTCTGAACAGTTGAAGTTTAAAATAAATGTGCTTATAATATTGCCTACCTTTACATCTTTCTTAAACTGAAATGAAGCAAATACTACCATGAAATCAGTATCCATTTAATTGTGACCCAGAAATATATTTAGTCGTTACTTGAAAAACATATTGTTTTTTACTTGGAAGACTTAGATAAGGTTTTTAATCTTCCAGCTGAATGGTCGAGACATAAATATACGCAGAATATAAATATGTAATCTTAATAAATGCTAAAGTCACCCTACAAGGGGGACTATTAAGTTTGAATAGATAATCAGCCTTGTTGTTGTTTTTTATATAAAAAAAAGCTTATCTCCCTTAAACATTAGTTTTGTGTGATTAACTTGAGAATTCCGCCCTCATTTTCTTTACTCATTATAAATATGTAGTGCTCTATTTTCAGCCTTCTTTTACTGATGCGCCACCTCCAGGAAAGTTACAATATATAAGACCTATGTTACTAAGCTACTACACTAATGTGGGAAATAATACATTCACATAAAATTATACTCGCGTTCGGTCTGAATTAAAAAAAAAAAAAAGAATGTCCAACGGTTCTTTTTTCCCCCACTCAAATTTGAACTAGTAAAGTGACCTTCGGACCAAACTGATCACGACGCACGGTGACCGGGCCGGCAGCGCGTTCGACTGGCAATGTGAAGGTTCTGTGTTCGAATCCTGGTGGAGGCTAGGATTTTTTCCCGGGAGTCTACCCAGCTCTGATGGGTACTTCCTGGCACTAGTTGGGGTAAAGTAAAGATGGCTGGGCATTGTGCTGGCCACACATCCCCTAGTATGCCGTGGCATACTTTCTTACTTTCTTATATCCTGGTGAACGCTACTTCACCAGCCCTATGATCAAATTTTACCGACTTAAACGTTTATTTAAAGGGAATAACAAGTATATTTAGAGCTACACCTATGCATACAACTAGAGTTGTACTTTTTTTTTCTCCAGAAATGCTTATGTTATTTTAAATGCATGTGGACTATCGTTTAATTTTCTCTTGAGATAGATTAGAAAAAAAAAACTACAACAAAAGCAACGTCCAGTCTATACTAGCTTATTCAATAGAATGTATTCATCATATGCGTGATGGTCCAACGGCATAGTGTTACACTGACATTCGGAAGTTCAACTTAACACAGCCAATTGATACCCCTGGGTCCAATGGGCGCATCTGTCAGTCTGCACTGCTCTGGTGGGTATCGAACACACGTGGGCGAAACTATATTAAAAAAAAACGTGGAGCGCATTGTGCTAGCTCTACAATCTTATCGTAAGCCGTGGCTAGTGCGACTGACTGAGTTCTGCTTCTCAATACCAGTCCGATAAACCATCAGGGTCTGCAAGGGAATACTTAATTAATTTGTTATAATATTGTGTATACCTTAGATATGTGATAAAACGTATTTTAAAGTAATTGGATTATTTTATTCTCTTTTGTAATATATTACAGCAGTAAAAAAAAAAAAAAGATTTTGAATTTAAAGACCAAGTGAAGAGGTTTTTCTCAAAGGAACGAGATTTGGAATAGCCTCATACGGCAGTGACGTATCACAAGGGAAATAAATAAATAAAAATAGACGCTATAAATCTATATTTAACCATTTTGTTAAAAATAAGAACCGGGAAAAGATTCAAAACATGTGGCAATAGATTCAAAACACGTGACAATATTCATTTTTTCTTGTCGGAATCCTTTATATTACGTCACTTTCCTATATTGCCGGAAATAAAAACATCTCAAATGGCTACGAGATTTGGAGTAATCATCCGAAAAACACACACATTTAAGTGCAAATATTGAACTAATTACTTAAAATGTCTCTTTGATATTTTGTATAAATGTTTTTTTTAACATTCAGATACTGAATACACTATTTACTATCAAAAGCAAATGTTAACTCAATTTTGATAAAAAGCTCTTCACTTGGTCTTTAACCTTTCCAGAAAAAAAAGAGAAGATAGAAAATTTGCGAGACACAATGAAACAACAAGTAAACTACAGATAAACAGGACACAATAAAGACATGAATAGTCTAATCACCATTTATTATCAACATAATCAGAAAACATATTGAGAATAGGGGAATTAAAATAATGTATTAATCATATAATTACAGTAACGAAATATTATATTACAAATACATGATGTAAAAAAAAAATAGATAGTTTATTTCAATAAATTGTGATGATATCACACGCAGGAAAGACTCATTTATAAGTGTTTTATTTAAAAGTAGTCTTAAGACATTTCTAAAAGTATTTTTTATTTGTAATAAATTTACAATATCAGTATAACTATTTCATATTTTTTTTAAATAATGTTACACTTGATTAGTAAAAAAATAAATAAAAAAAATTCATGACTTTTTGTTTGTTCTCTTGTGTTATATGAGCAAACATGTTATAAACGTACGCATTATCATTTCATGCATTCGTCGGCAACATTTTGATTAAGGTGTGCCAAAGTAGGACTTCTAATTCATTCCTCGTGCCAAAAGCCGAAAAGTCATACTGCTCCAGCACTGCTCCAGCACCCAATGTATTGTAGGAGTGAAGATACTTCAATCGTCTTCCGCATGCTATTGAACTGCCGACAACTGATTTAATGTATAGACTATAATATTGGTGATTTTGACTGGTGACCAGAGGCGGGGCGGGAGGAAGGGACACGGGCTACCCTCCCCCTGTTTTTTCTAAGCCCGAGATCTTACCTTTTTAAAATTAAAATAACATTTTACAAACATTTATTTATATGTACAAATTTGTTTAAAATTTTTTTATCATTCACAATTCACACTCATATACCTTTATACATTATTTTCTATATATTTATTTATTGTTGATTTATGAAAGTAATTTATACTGATCTAAAATTGATATTACTTTGGCTTATCTTAGAAATGTTTTTAAATGGTTTTTGACCAGACGTCTGCTGTGTATGTTATCTTCACATTTAAATCTCGAGAAAATTAGTTTTTGTTTTGCCTCTTACAAAAATAAATAAATGAGAATTTAAGACTTTTAAATATTTATTTGAGCTAATTTATATGTTTCTGTTACTAATAATTAGATTTTAAATAAGTATCAGAGTTTCAATAGTCTAGGGCCTAGGGGATAACTTGAACCACTGGCCACATTCTAACAATAACTTTTTTATAATGTAGCATATATCAGTATCGTGTTACATTTAAAATTAATATGTCAAAGAATGGAAGTGAATACTAATGTATTCTTACCAAAGCTAGTGTTACATTTCAACACAGCGTTTTAGATATACATCAATAGTTAATAAATGCAAACTTCAATGTATAGTGGAAAGCATACACACAGGAGATACAACGAACAGTCTTCAGGAATTTCAAGAAGGGTTTGTAGTTACTTCATTATTACATCGTTTAGTAAAACAAACCTGAAATAGTATGAAATACTGATTTACACAATATGAATGTAAAGTATATTCAAATACATGTTGTAAGAAAGTCGTATACGCCTAGGAATATATATGTATCAGAATTTAACACTTTGTATGTTCATGACATACAAATTCTCGCCGGTGCAGCTGGACACCTCACCCATGAAGCTACACCATCGTCTCTCGAGACGGACGGATGCCGACGACGACGATGTTCATGACATTCAAAGGCACAGTTTTGCACAGTACCCAGCCCCAGCTACTATTACTGTCCCAGCTAATGAAGTCAGGTACCTGTCAAAATTTGATGGACGTTTCGTACAAATCCATTGGGATATAATATAAACCCTTATGCGGCATTCTTCGATGATTAATTACACAAATCGTTATTTTCCATATGAGTGCAGAAAAAAAAGAACATTTTCGACCTTTTCCGCGATTAGTTTGTTTTAGCCCTGAAAACTATTAAGACATTATTGATAATTTTAAACACTTTCCCCGATATAAATAATCAGAAAGTATAGTCATTAAAGTACTCGTCAAACCAAATTTAATTGGTCCATATGGCCGGTGAATCCGAGTCCACAAGTTTCTGTGGCCACGGCATACTAGGGGATTGTGTGGCCAGCACAATTCCCAGCCGCCTTTACTTCACCCCAACTAATGTCAGGTACCCATCAAAGTTGGGTAGACACAGGGACACCCTACAGTCTCGGGAACAAATCCTAACCTTCTCCAGGATTTGAGCCAAGGACCCTCGGTACTGACAGTAAAATGTCTTACATGCAAAACATCCGGTCATAACATTGGCCACGTTTCCAGCAATTAATGACACGAAGCACATCCGCGCGAGCCACTTCCTTCTCTTGGGCATGAACGCCATCATGATGCCAAGGTAAACCGCCACTGCCAGTAAACTAGCTAAGCCACAGATTGAGTACGTCAGAATGGCCTCTGACCGCTCCTGCAAGGGAAATAAAAACGAATAATATCTTTATGAGTTGCAAATTACGTTTATAGGTTTTTTAAATTAACTTAGTTCAGTACTTATTCGTCGTAATGTGCCTTTGACAGGTATGTGATAATGGGTTTATTAAAATAATCGACTCATAGGGATTCGGAATGGTTTTTCAAGTGTGTTTTGAAGGGTTTGTGATGAATGTTTTTTGAACGATTTGTTGTGATGGGCTTTTGATGGAACTATGGTAATGGATTTTTGAAGGTTTGAGGTATTGGGTTTTTGAAATGTGTTTCTAAGGGTATGTGATGAATGGTTTTTGAAGGGTTTGTAACAATGGGTTTTTAGAAGGTTTGTGGAAACGCAGTAATGTAGGGTTTGTATTTATAGCCTAAGTAGTATATTATAACCAGTACAGTAGGGTTTGTATTTATAGCCTAAGTAGTATATTATAACCAGTCCACTGCTTCTGGATAAATAAAAGTATATCATGCATATGTTGCCAGTTGACAATAGGGAGAATTAGGCCCTGAACAAATCATAGTAAGTGTTAACAACTTAGATAACAACAGAGTACACATGACACATTTGATTAGTGTATTTCATCAATAGTCTTCAAAGTAAATTGTTTAAATGTAAATGGCAAAGACATTTTTATAGATAATACCTGTACATTCTGATATGGTTAAATTAAATGAGTTGATTAATGGCTTGAACCGCATACAAATTGTACTAAAATGCATTTTGTTTTAATGCAATTTAACTACTAAGTTTTAAAAAAATGTTTATTGTTTATATAAGAAATGTTCATTTAATAAAGTATTAGAAATCAGAAATTTACAGACCGAAATAAATCCTTGTGCTAGCGTTTGACCCCAGTGGTCTAACACCACGTCATCGTTTACAAATGTCAAGGTCGCATTGGCACCAAACTGGGTCAAATAGTCTTCATAGCGTAATCTGTTACGCTTCAGATCCGCTAACTGTTGGATGAGAATAGAAAAAGAATACATCAGTGTCATGGATATTATCCGACTCGTAAATAATGTTCTAATTACAACTGTTACTCAAATTCCAATCATGGTACTGTTACACTAGAATGATCTACTAAGAGTTACTTAGGTAGATCTAGTAGGAGTAGTAGTATTGATAGTATTGATATATATAAGGACCAATGTGCGCCAGACTTTACTCTCACGGCCTCGATGTCCCACCTCTATTTCGTTTTACGCATTAAACCTGATCGTGGCACTACAGGTCAAAGGGAAATAATCCGTATATGCCAGCCGTTATCAAATATAGGGGAGGTAGACTAATCAAAACAAAAAAAGCTTAAAGCAATCGACTAACCAGTAAAAAGCAGTCGGGATATTGTAGTCGAAAAGAACGTGTTAACTCGTGACATGTTAATATTTCTTCAATTTAAACAATGATGTGGATATTTTAAAAAAACACACACATACTCGAGATTCGCAACCAGGTTTTCCAGACAGCAAATATTCTATTCACGTATGGTATTCGAGAACAGTGAGTTGTAAATAAACTGTCCAGCTACTAATGATACCAGTGAGAGACGCTGAAAGGTTCTCCGGGCCTCTAGCACTGTCGAAATGTCTTCTATACAGATTTGGGTTAGATAGATTCAATTCAAGACCGCAATGTAAACTTTAAAAGTGATTGTATTTATTAAAGGTATAGACTACGTGTTGTTTGCACTCCTAGACAGATCGTTGGTAATCTGACATTACACTTTGTACAAATATGTCTTGACAAACAATGATAACTTTACTCTTACAAAAATAAAGTACAGTAAAAATCCAAATTTTGGGAGAGAACGTAATAGAATGAATAACATAAGGCCATAGATTTTAAAGAAGACTTATCAATACATTTGTTCATTAGCACATACACATATTCTTTGTATTGAACGTACACGTAATTATATTATACTTCACTTAATTTTTTGTATTTTCTGTATTGCATGTATTATAATATCAGAATTAGAACCTTAAGAGTTAATCTCCGTGTTCTTTTCAAATATTGCTTTGGAATCGATCACCACAACCACTGTGTCTTCAAACGACACCGGAAACTCAGTACTGTGGGGAAGAGGGGGTGGGGTGCCGCAGGTGCCGAACCTTCGATATGCGTCAAACTTACATTTTCTTAATTTATACGTATTTAACCTTACTAATAAATGAAAACTATGGTTCTAAAAAGGCGCCACTTTCAACCTCCGCCCTTTGGCGCCATTTTCTCTATATACGCCACTGCCATGGAAGTTATCTCTGTCCCATCAAATATGATGATCAACAAAAAAGATAGCAGGCAGCTCCTGTTTGTCTAGAATTCACTCGTACGTTGAGGTCAATAGTTTACCTTTAAGAAGGCAACAACATTAGAACTGCCCAGACGGTATCCGAAAATCGTCGCCACTTTCCTGCAGTCTTCCAGTGCGACCCCCATGGCGAGTGGAACAGGATACAACAGGTAGGAAGCTATAAACTGTAGAGGCATAATTAAACAATAATCATTTCTCCGTCATTTTGACGGGCATAACCACTAGTTACATTATAATATCTTTTCTTCTATTTCGTATAGATTTTATTTGGTCTTGACCTTAGGTGTCATAACTTTGAATTGTTTGGATGTAAAACAAAAAAGTATGAACACTTCCTAATGTGTGAAAAAGATGCCGCAAATGGAAGAGTATTGTTTGATTAGAACGTGTATTTCTTAAGTCACAGTTTTCTCGTTTTTATTTCATAACTCCATAACATTTTGAAATTTATGAAGGTAATGGCAATAGCTATCATCCCAATCGACGTATCTAGGGTCATAACTCTTAAACGTGACTTCTATTGCTCTTCCACTGTATCTTATCTTATATATTACTGACGATAATTGTATCCTTTATATGTAATAAAATATGCAAAGCCAGTAAAAAGATTGTGTTTAGATTTACCTAAATAGTGATATCCTTGATCCCTACTATGAAATCTAAAGAAAATATAATCTTATCTTCTTATCTTATATATTACAGACGCTCCATCTATAACGAAGATTATTGCGTCCTACGCTTATACGTGGTCGGAGTCTAGTCTTGCATTTTTATTAGTGTTTTATATGATGTTAAGTTACTTGTTTTCCTGATTTGTTCTGGCAACCCATTCTAGGCCCTGATGCCACCCGGGAAGACTTAAACATTTACCTCTATTGTAAAGTTTTTGATGCCAACTCGATCCCCAAACCACTCCAAGGTCTTGTTGACCCAAGAGATCAGACTCACTAGAGCGTAGGCACTGACCGTGATGTTGGCGAATGGTCCAAGCATGGCAACAGCTCCGCTCTGAAAGGCATCGAGTAAACTCGGGTACTTGCTGGGGAATACAATGCAAACGTGGTTTGGTTTCCCATTTATATCTAAGAAGTGGTATTTATTTCACAGCACTCTATTAGTTTTCTGTCAACAATACCAACAACAGAAAACAAACTAAATGTTTTCACCTGTCTGTTTTGTGATTTTGTTTGTTGTTGGTGTTATTTGGGAGGGGCGGTGGGGAATGATTTTTTCTAATTAAACGAACTAGGAAAAAATATACATATAAAAACGGAAGGCGTAATTTTTTTACTTGTGAAAGAATGTTAAACAGTCTTTCTTTCCACGGCATACGGGAAGATTGTCTGGACAGGCATACATCTTAGCTGAAACTACTTTAGACAATTATTTTCGTCCAGCAAGGTAATAGGAATACTCTGGGTACATCCCAAGCCCAAGGAAATATCCGTTTACAGATATTTAAAAGCGAAATGAAATCCGGAATGGTAATGTATCTTCATGACCAGAGGCGGCCTTTAGGGGTGTTAAGTGCGGCCCACGCCCCTGCGAATTAGGGGATTATTTGTCGATATCAGCTCATCTTACAAATGCAAAAAGATTCTACCGTGTCGCAGTTTAGAGTTAATTTGTTACATACTGAAAGACTACGTGTTTTGTTCTTCGGAAACCATTTCTTATAAACGAGGACTTTTTATGGTTCTTGCCTCTTCTATGACATTGAGCCTCCTGGTCACTGAGTTTCTTCTAATCTGATCAATGCTGATTAAGTAAAGTCATCATCATCATCATCATCCTGATCCAGCAGCCATTTGCGCTCTTGCCCTTCGGCCTGAGGCTATGGTGAAGAAATAGCTGACTTTTTGTAGCGGTTCGTAGTTAGAGTGTTTGAGAGATTTGGTGTTTTGGGGAGGCAGACATTTCGTATGTCCTGTAATGCCGGACAGTCAAAAAGGTGATGTGAAGTAAAGTGATAGAAATGAGACATTCTATTTTAGTAACTGCAGCATTTCAGAAATTTAGTCTATAATTTATGCTAGTTGAATAGATTTGTATCAATTTATGAGTTTGAAAAAATACAAACATTAAACATCTTGATGTCTGATTCTTACTTTTTCTCTAAGTCGCCGACGTCTGAAAGTTTGTCGTGTTTTTTCCTGGACGTTTCCGGCATCAGCAGTTTACAAACTGTGAATGTAGCTGGTGCTGAGATGAGCATAGCTCCTAGGATCAAATCCACGGATATCTGAAGGAAATACACATTCAGTATGTTTAATACTTACTGTGTAGTTATATTTCAAGCGTGTAAAATGACATAACTAAAATGTGTGTACATGTATAGATATGAATCGATTTCATTGGTCCTTTTAAAGCTCAGTGGCCCAGGGGGCTTTCTGAAGACCCAGCATTTAGAAATACAACCCAATAACAACCTGTTGCAATGCTCAGATAAACATAAGGAGAAAAACACTTTCCTTATCCCTTATGCGAGAACAAATTATGCATATAAGTACCCTTTCTTCCCAAGTGACATTTGGGCATGGAACGGGTTGCCTGAACAAACCAGGAAAACCAGTAACTTAACATCCTTTAAAACATTATTATAAAAATGCAAGACTAGACTCGGACCACGGATGAGCGTCGGACGACGCAATAGTCTTCTTTATAGAAGGAGCGTCTGTAATGTATAAGATAAGATAAATGAAAACTTTGATGACATTTATCTTAGTACAGAATAAAACTAATATATCCAAACCATTGGAACGAAAGCCCCATCAGCGGATATTGTAGACTTGAGTATACGTTATAACATGGGTCGGCAAACGTTTTCTCATAGTGTGCCAAAATAGGATTTTTAAATCATTCAGCATGCCAACGGCGTGAAAGTCAAACTGCTCAACTATATTATTTTTATAAGACAATTTATTTAGAGCCGTAGCAAGACCAAGACCGAAAGAAAAGGAGCGTTATAGAGAATATCATTAAAGCGTTTTATATTTAAAAACAAATTTATATGTTTGTTATTATCATCGTTTTCTTTTCTAATCTATCCATAGCTAATAAACAATTTCATTATCAACGTACATATTATTGGTTATTGTATCAACATTTGAATATACGGTAAAACTAGTAATGGTTTTAATTTTAAAGTCTCTACACTTGGATCTCAGCATAACTGAGATTTTCGCTTATATATGATTTAAACCTGATTGTATACTACGAATTTGCGCGACTGTTTGACACTTCAGTTAAGAAGGACTAGATACGTAGTAATCATACGAACTGGGTAGTTAATGTAATGTTAAAAAATGTACTATAAATTCTTTAGTCATATACTATTAATATAATTTTCAACTATCTCTTATAATTTGACTATTGTAAAGTTATAAATTAAAAGCCATTTATTTTTTTTAAAAGGAAGGGGAAAAAAAATCATATTAGAAATATTAACGAAAAGAAAACGGGCTAATTATCTCCCTTTAATTAAATTCTCCAAATTTGATGCTAACAATGCCACATCAAGTTTATTGTTTAATATAACTAGTGTTACTTATAAATAGTAATTTTTTATACAAATCCATCATTGCGCTCTTTTTTTCAACAGGTAATTCGATTGTCCTTTAATGATCTTCGCTAATTGTTTAATGTCAGGAACTTATATGTTTAGTTACTTCTGAGTAGTCAAGTTTAAGTGACTTCTTGGTATGCTTAAAACAGCTTTCATGTGCAATAAAATATGTTCACTAGTGTCAATTAAACCAAAAGCTGAAAATAGAGCGAATGCCATGCAGTTGACAACAGATGACTTTCCTAAGCAGCTTCCTTTCAGATTTTCACGCAAATCGTCACATTTCGATGCCAATTTTTCGGATGATTAAAATGAAAAAAAAAAGCCAATATCACTCCACTATAAAAAGATCCAGATCTAAGTAGTTTGTAGTAAGATTAAGTTAATAAGGCTTGATGTGTGGTATGGAAACATGAGTCCATGAATTTGAAAGTATTGCCTTTGTTTAGAAAACTCCGCATTGAGTGCTTCAATGTACTTCTGAAAACGCTCATCTATCTTAATTTTACTTAAATTAGGGAAATAGTTAAATGTTTTGAAATTGATTTCATGGCAAGATATGTCCATTTCAATGCAAATCTATTCCTGTGATTCCACACTCCAATTGCTTGTAAATGCAAGTTAAACTCACTGAAATTTGTCGCTTTGTCATTCAGAAACATCGGCTTCAACGGTCAGTTCTTCTCATTCAATATCGAAAATTTGGTTTGTTTTTAATCAAGATACACCTTAATTGCTTCCAGACAGGAAACGAATCTATCCAAGACTTTACCTATATTCAGTATCCCTTTCTTCAAGAAGTGACTTGATATGATTCACTGTCGTAACAATAGATTCAATGACAGATCGCAAGTCCAACGATGAGAGCTTTGCATACAAACATTCCTGCAAAATACAGTCGACGTCCAGAGTGATTCCCATGCAGTTCGCCATGCAGCACCCATTAATTCTGCTGACTTACTTGGTTTTGACTTGCATTTTAAAACAATCTTCTTGGAGGTCTCTCGCGTGCCACTGAAAATTGTTCTACGTGCCAAGTCTGGCAAGCTTGCCTTAGGTTGCCGACTTTTGCGTTATAAGACTGCCCGTTACATTTAATAGTGGATTTCTCGTAGGCCTACCCACGTATTTATTATATTATAGCGCTAGAACCCATGTTGGGCAGTTAAATGCACATATCATACTTTGGAGTGTAAGTAAAGTATCCCGTCGGACCAAATAGGGCCGTTGAAGCAGCGTTCACAGTATCTGTGGCCACGGCATACTGGGTGATTGTGTGGCCAGCACTATGCACAGCCGCCTTTACCCCAACTAAGGTCAGGTACCCATAAGAGCTGAGTAGACTCAGGAACACCCTCTAGACCTGGTAAAAAATCCTAGCCTGCTACAGGATTCGAACCCAGGACCTTCGATACGCAAGTCGAACGCGCTGCCGCTCGACCATCTTGCCCCACCATATATACTTCGGAGTGGGGTTATCAAAAAACGTTTTATAGTGTTTTTATTAAACGATTTTGAGCAGTGCTCACCTGCATTTTCGGTTCATTGTTCACATATTAACTGTTTCTTTAAGTAACTTTAAAGCTATGATGCATTGAGAAACAAAATAAACACGAAGTTAATGACTGCTTGTGTTATTGTTTTTACATTTTAATGGCATAATAATGTGTAGGCTCATTTTGTAAATAGATACGTTTACGCCTTAATATCTAAATAAGTAAAGTAAAGTACCCGTCGGACCAAATTGATCATAGGCCCGGTGAAGCAGCGTTCACCGGGTTTCAGTGGCCCACGGCATTCTAGGGGATGTGTGATCAGCACAATGCCCAGACGCCCTTAATGTCAGGTACCCATCAGAGCAAGGTAGACTCAGGGACATCCTCGAGTCCAGGATTCGATCCTAGGCTCTTCTGTACTGCAGTCGAACGCGCTGCCGCTCGGCCACCGCGCCCCATAAAATCTAAATACACAGGGCTAATTGATGAATCTATAGAATAGGCTGTATCATTAAACACTGATATAAACCTTACACCTATTTGGCTATAAATGGCCAGGAATGAAGTCCCGATGGACGAGAAGCAGGATGTGATGACAAGCAGTAACTCTGACTTGGTCAGACCTTGTAAGTAAGGTCTAAAAGCTGTCAGTGACGCCACCTGTTGAATAATAGAGAGAAACTATCATTGAAAAAAAAACACCTACATTTATATTTAGTACACATAGATTAAGCTAATAGTTCTTAGAATGGGTTTGTGTGCTTTCCATTGAATGGACTACGTTTATTTCAAGTACAAACATAGAAAGCTAACAGTCTATAAATGGAACTGATGCTAAGAATAACAACTCCCATCGCTGATGTTTAACAACGGAAAGAAATATACAAAAAAAACGGCGTACGTTGCCATGATGTAGATTTAGAGCGTTAAGCTAGTTTTCATATAGATTTTGTAGACTGCAGTGACATTTCTAAAAAATGCATTTCAAATGAATCTGGCAACGTGCGGTGGTTTCAAAGCACACTCACCCACACACAAACAACGTGCGGTGGTTTCATAGCACACTCACCCACACACAAACAACGTGCGGTGGTTTCATAGCACACTCACCCACACACAAACAACGTGCGGTGGTTTCATAGCACACTCACCCACACACAAACAACGTGCGGTGGTTTCATAGCACACTCGTCCACACACAAACAACGTGCGGTGGTTTCATAGCACACTCACCCACACACAAACACTATATTATGTCTTCGATACAGCAAACATAAATTTAGTATATTATATTATAAAGACTTACTTTTATCCCCATAAAAGTGTTTAAACTTGCACAATTTAATCCATTTTTAAAACATTTAAAAACATTTATTTTGAATTTTATGAAAAGATTTGTAAAGCTGGCTCCACTTTTCACTAACAACCAAAAAATCAACCTCTGTCATGTTTATTTTTTTTTAAACAATAATTACCGTATTAAATGTAGGCCTATGTAGCATGATCAACAAGAAAAGGCGCTTTACTAAGAAACTATACAAAAGTCAACACAGATTAGAGGTCTAGTCACATATTGCGATAATTCCAACAATTACATAATATAATGCTCGTAAATATACGCGTAAGCTGGTGTTTATTTAAAGTTAAAACAAATTAATTTGATCTCGAATTATTTTCTGTGCTTATTTAAAGAAGATAAAAACATTTGAATGCAACTAGTCTGCATCAATTTATGTGAGCCTTGTCCTTGCACTCTTTTCGATAATTGTTCATTATCAGGTACACATTTAGTTAATTTAAGCTTCACACAGGTGTGTGTTCAAGAATTAGACGACTGTAATGAAGGTCTTTTTTTAGCTGAATGAGCTTTAACATTGGGGAAGTACTTTCAATGTGTTGGAGTTAATATCAAGGATAAATATGTCCAGTTTCAAGCCAAATTCTTTCCAATAATCAAACAGTTCATCAATTATTGCTTGATCCTGTTCTTGTAAACGCAAGTTTAATTCATTTAAATGAGTCGTTATGTCTGTCAAAAACATCAGTTTCATAAGCCATTCTTTATCATTCAATTCTGAAAAATGTTGTTTCATCAAAAAACATCCTAACTGCTTCCAGACACGAAACGAATCTATTGAACACTTAACCTTGACTAGGCCAGCAAACACTACTGTGCAACTTTCTTGTAGTAAAGATTTGAATTGCCGGTGAATCAACGAAGAGTCGGAAACTATAAAGTTGATTATTTTAGTAACAGTTTCCATTACGGAGCGCAAGTCCGATGAAGAGATCTTTGCACATAAACTTTCATGGTGTATAATGCAATGGAAGCTTAACAGTAGACGCCCAATGTGGTTTACAAGAAGTTTGACAATTCTTTTTTTTTGCCTACCATCGAAGTAGCGTACCGTCTATTGTAACACAGAATAATTTATTATAAGCAATGATCTGATTTTTTTACCAAGAGCGACACTAAATACAGCAGCTTGTTTTAATAATGTCGTTTGCTTATTGTTAAATCTTCAGCCAAATCAGTTATACGCCTTTCAATTTAATCGTGCAGAAGCTGGTATTTCTTGAATTCTGGAGTCAATAGTTTCTTTATTTGGTAAATCACTGAAAAGAATTTCACACTGCTTATAAATGTTGCTTTGAGAAAATCTATGTATGTAATAAAAGGTTTATCTTTTAACGCCACACACTGAGCAATTTTGAGTTTTGTAATTACAGTCCGTTAGCCTTATTCTTCATTGGAGAAGTCGGCACATTCTTTTGATGTAAGCATCCGTTGATGTACGCACAGGAGACGCAAAGACTAGATTTATCCGTTGAAACTAAACCCTTTAGAACAGGCAAATGACAGAATAAAGCGACTGGGCTTTGATTTATTTAAAAGAAATTGTACTTCTTTTTAATTAAATTATATTCAGAGTCTGGCCAGCTATATGGCTCGCAGAAGCCATTAAAAAACACAATTTTTTCGGAAGTTCTCCGCGTGCCACTGAAAAGGGATCCGCGTGCCAGACTTGGCACACGTGCCGTAGGTTGCCAATCCCTGTTCTATATTATAACCCATTAGTATAAAACAGGCGTTAACTGTCATTTCTTCCCTTTTTTTTAAATAACTTATCAAAGAGCTAATGATGAATACAAGATATTTCTTGCATGGCAATATAAATCAAGAAAGTCTTAGCTTTAGAATGTGCGTCTAAGATACGTTTTTTTTTTAAATATTTAGATCAATTTAAATAGGTTATTAAATGTTAGATATAAAACGTGAACTAAAAAAATAAATTAGGCCAACATAGCTAGTTTAAACAAAGTTAGATAAATTCGCTATATTAGATAGATTAGATAGATTAGATAGATTAGATAGATTAGATAGATTAGATAGATTAGATAGATTAGATAGATTAGATAGATTAGATAGATTAGATAGATTAGATAGATTAGATAGATTAGATAGATTAGATAGATTAGATAGATTAGATAGATTAGATAGATTAGATAGATTAGATAGATAAGATAGATTAGATAGATTAGATAGATTAGATAGATTAGATAGATTAGATAGATTAGATAGATTAGATAGATTAGATAGATTAGATAGATTAGATAGATTAGATAGATTAGATAGATTAGATAGATTAGATAGATTAGATAGATTAGATAGATTAGATAGATTAGATAGATTAGATAGATTAGATAGATTAGATAGATTGGATAGATTAGATAGAAAACAAGACTATCAACCTACTCCTTCCATAAAAATTCCAGTAGCCACGGCCATAGACTCCACTGGTGACGTGCCCAAGATGAAGGTTAAACCATTCCCTATAACATTAATAAGTAGTTGCATCGCACCGAGGTAGTACAGTACAGTCATTATGCCATTGATGAAAAATAACAAGGCAAACGCCTGCAAAAGAAACAGAAAAATAATAACAATTTGTTACGAATTTTTATAGATAACAATTACTAATATATAGAATGAATAGGTTTGAATTCTGGTGTAGGCTACGTTTTTTTCCGGGCTGGAGGGTGGCCCTGAGTTTACCCAGCTCTGATGGGTACCTGTCAATAGCAGGGGCAATGTTCTGCCCACTCTGTCGACTGATATGTCGTGAACATGGACATTTGTGAACGCTGCTTCACAGGCCCGATAGCTCAGAACTGTCTGACGGTAATCCTTTATTATAAGTTAACAAGTAACACATTGTAATATTTTATGTCCTAGTGTTTCTGTAAGAATATTTACATGTGTTTAATCCTGCATCGTTCGTGAGTTTAAAAAAAATTAAGATTCATATTTATGAACAGTATTAATATCTGTGGACCGTGTAATTTACACGCGCGAGAGCCTCCAGTTTACTTTAGAGAGGATTGTGTAGTCAATATTTTCCTCCCCGCAAACCCCACTGATTACAACACTATTTATCATAATTCTCTGTCTTCGGAGTAGCCCAAGACTCAAGACCCATGAAATAAAATTATAATCAGAGCTGATCTTATTCGGTCTGGTGTTCCACGCTCTGCAGAAGATCTCACGGGAGAGGCTGCTCTATTGGTGAATAAAATAAAATAATCTTACCCCAAAGATCATATAATGATCTTTGTAGCTGTTTCCAAACACCAGCTTCGCCCCAGCATCGGCATTGTCAAAGAATTCACTGATTCTCTCTTGCACCCATGTAACGGAATCTTTGCCATACTTCCATTTCATGACGTAGAGAGCCAATAGGAACTGAAGTCCAATGCTCCAGAATATTGTGTGAAAGTTGACCTGCAATGGATGAACTACTTCCAAAAACGAGCGAGATTTGTCTTATCTTATAATAAGCTTATACCTTTTTCACCTCTGTACAGGAAGCATAGGGCTTATCGTTGATTCAAAAACTATAATAAGATCTTCTTATCTTCTTATCTTATGGACTGCTATTGGATGACTCGAATGACTTCTTTTCGGAATTCCCGATTCCCATTTTTACTGTGCACTTCCGCAAACTTCCGTTTAATTTAATTGCTATGATTTTCTCAGTGAAAAATTAAAATTAAAATCGAAAGTTGTATACAGAGGAATGATTAAGCAAACGAAGGAGCGTAGAAGTCATTTAAGACAGCGTTATTGAATGCGCATTGAAAAAGAACATAATTTTTAAGCTCGAAAAAAAAAGGCTTTGCTTGTTTCAAGTCAAGAGTGTAAACATTTTTTTGAATCAATTCCATACGGTTAGATGGGCCGGACATTCTGAACATATGTTTACATTCGTTACAAAAGATCGCCATTTAGAAGCTCTGTGTGGGTCCACACAAAAATACTTGGTGGGCCGTATCGTGGCCTGCGGGCCGCCTGTTGCAGACCCTTGTTTTAAGTCTTGTCCTGTATTTTATACAGATTATGTTAAATTATATGTTTTGAGTTATTTTACTACTTAAGGAAATTCTTTCCCTGCCTTGAATACCACTGAAATTTCGAGAACAAATGCATATAAGTGCTCTTTCTTCCCGAGTGGTATTCGGGCATGGAATGGGTTACCGGAACAAACCAGGAAAACCAGTACCTTAACATCATTTGAAACATTAATAAAAATGCAAGACTAGACTCGGATCACGGATGAGCGTAGGACGCAATAGTCTTCTTTATAGAAGGAGCGTCTGTAATGTATAAGATAAGATATGATTTAGACGATATAGAATCTAGATTATTATCTCACATATATAATGTTTATCTGAGTATTGGACCAGGTTGTTGTATATCTAAATTAGAGTTTACTGTCTTATGACTAAAGTCACAACGGCTTAACCTTGTCTAATCCGTGAATATCTAATTACTGGTACATAAATCAAGAATATGTGTACAAATAAGCGCCATATAATTTCTTAGCATTTCTTTCATTGTGTACCTTGTTAGGGGCCTTGGAACAAATAAAGCATATAATTACGAGGATCACAAGCCCTGGAATGGATCTGAGATTGTTTGGATCTTTAAGTGCGTTGTCCACAATAATCCAAACTATAATACAACACATAGTGAGATACATAAACCTTGAAAGAAAAAAAGAGATAATTTTACATTCATTAAGTTAAAACCATGAAATAAAGATAAAAAGAAATCAATCATGTGTAGTTTCTGTATAACTGAACCTTATTTCAATAAATTTGAATTAAGTTATTACTTATTCTAATATGTATAAGAAATGTTTTATTTTTCTAAATTTATTAAAACGGTAGCTGCTAAATACGTAACCCCTTAAAACGACACAGGTCATAACGTTTAAAACGTATTTCAGTTTGACTGCAAACGAGCTGGTTTATATAATTACCGGTAGGCCTAACGTCCAAAACCAGTTGATACATTTCCTTTGATCGCATTGAAAGAACTAATCACATGCTATAGATCAGGGGTCGGTAACCTTTGTATGAGTGTGTGTTAAAGTAAGATTTCTAATTCATTCAGCGTGAACACAGCATAAAAGTCAACCTGAGCCACCCCATACTTTTTTTTCTAGAATCAATTGCTTTTTGTGGGTCTTCCGCGTGCCATTGAAAATCGTTGTGCGTGTCAAGTATGGCACGCGTACCATAAGTTGTTAACCCCGAAACCCTACTATACATGATGCAGTTAACAGACTCTATTGCGCACACATTTTCTCGTGTGCGTTATTAGAAATGAATGTAAACGTTAGAAGACAAGGTTCAAATATAGTTTTCAACATAAAAAAAAATATGACATATAACCATGGCTATCTTACTCTTATTTATTTTAGAAATTACTAACGCCGATTTTTTAAATTAATTTTCTGATTGCAGATTGATTCTACCCTATATTTAACCTATATGGTTTGGAATTAAAAGAAAAGGTATACTAGTAAGAAACTAGTAAAACCAAGTTTATATATTATATGCCTGTGGAATTATAGGTATGTTGATAAAATAATGCATGAAAGAGGAATTAACTTGAGATTGTGCGCAGAAAATAATAACTGGTTTGTTGATAAATTGGTAAAAACTATATATATTTAAAACTTTGAAACTTGTAGCTTTTTGAATGGATACATTTTATTTTAAAGTCCAACTTACCAGCGTACAAATAATCTGAAAGTCAATAAACGCCTATTCCAGATAGGAGGCAATAGTTCAGAACCTGTGAATTTTGCGAACAGTTTCTTCAAGCCTCTAAGAACGTAATGTCGCGAGACAATTATTACACCAAGTACGGTACATCCAATCAAACGATAAGAACCTTCATCTCCAAACCTGATTTGTTAAAAACATTATTATCAAATATCATGAATTTTTTTTAATGTACATTTAAATTAAAATAACACATTTTTTCGGGAAGTTCCTTTAAATTTTTATTACTCACATTAAATGAAAATTAAGCCTACAATTTAACTGAAAACCAGATTTATATAGCAACTTGTTTTCAAACATTTTTGTTTTGCACATGGTAGTATATTATATTCACATAACTTTGAAGTAAAACTAATATTAATACTTACAGAAAAGACCTGTAACTCTTTGGTCCAAAATTAATAAATAGCACATAGTGCTTAATTATATTACCATGGAATCTATTGCGTAATATAATGCACTATCTTTACCTAGGGGCACCTAATTAAACACTTTGCATTAAACATCCTAAATCGGATAATTATAACGAATTATTATACTGAAGCATACTGGTGGGGAAATTTATACTTAGAAGCTAAGACACCATGCAGCAAACACATAGCCTATAGTGTATTGTATTGTATTGGGCTGGTCCCAAAAATAAACACTGGTAGAGCACATTGTCGCAAATTGAAATACTAATAAATCCCAATAATTGTGCTAAGCAGGTTCCAGTAAAATAACTAGATCGAATTGCATCCGACATATATATCACTACATAATTTTATAACCTCATAGTAACCTAACTTTGGTTTTTAAATACACTTCTTATAGTAGGCTATCTAGCTGTTAACAATGCACACACTTCTCTGCCATTCAAATACCTGTGGCACATCGCAACTATAAAGTATGCCAAGTAGCCAAGTATGAAAATGACCGCAAACAGGTAGCCCCGCGTTTTGGCAATTACTAAGGCAAGTTTGTCTCGGAAGCATGCACGACTCTGTAAGACCACACTGGACACCAGACCGGGCTTTTTGTCACACTCGCCATCGCTCTCGTCATCGGACCATTCACTTTCTTCGTCGTCTGTTTCTTTTAAGTGTTCGGACACTATGACAACAACAGGCTGTAGAATAAAACAAAAGATACTATGTGTTTTAATGTTGTTGGTTATAGTTTTTATGTTGTTTATGTTATAGTCTTGAAGTTGTTATGTTATTGTTTGGATGTCGTTATATTATAGTTTTGATGAAGTTATGTTATAGTTTTTGGGTTTAGTATGTTGTAGTTTGGATGTTGTTATTTTAAAATTTTGATATTGTTATGTTATACTTTCATATTGTTATGTTATATTTTTGATATTGTTGTATTATAGTTTGTATGTTGTTATGTAAGAGCAATGTGCTCTTTTCTTATCGAGTCATCAAAGTCTGAGGCCATAAGCAATATTATAATAAAGTAATTTCACTGATCTAAATGTACACATTCCCATATCATTGTGTTGCTCATAGCGCAATATATTATAATATATACTAATGATAATTCAAAACATCGTTGTTCATATAAGGCATCTCCATCTCGCGGCCTCGCCATGTTATCACATATAATAATAATGTATACTATTTGTATTTTGTATTTGCTATTTGTATAGCGCTGCCTACAAACATAATGTAAGTCCAGAGCGCATTTAACATTGAGCAACATACAAACAAGAACAAGGATCTAGGCTAAAAAGGATATAAAGCTAAATTAATAATATATTGGTAAATCAAGTAGACAGTAAAACAGTATTTCTGTAGAGATAGGTGGATTGAGTATATAGCAACGCTGTATTTATGTATAGATAAGTGGATTGAGTAGATATCTTGCCTGTAAAGCTAAAATCTTCGTATATTTTTGTTTACTTTTAAATGAAATGAGGAAACAGAACACTGAGCTACTTACCTCGGATTCTTGAGATTTCTCCTCCATTAAAGATTCTGTGGCATCGGGTTCGAGAGCTAGAGGTGACGGAGCTTTGAGGATTTCTGCGAGTTGTACGGATTCATTAAGTCTGTCATTTATGATTTCTTCAACATTGTGAGTCATGATGAGGTTGATATTAAACCACTTCGTCCTGTAACAAGTTTACCATAATAACACCATGTTCTCAGCTAAAGCTATTCCCAAAGAAGAAGGTACCTCAATACATGTAAAGTTCTTAAGGCATTCGGGGTTAAATAATAATAACGCGGTGCTAAAATTTGTTTACACCTGCCAACCATACACTCATAAATATGAGTCATAATATCATCATTATATATAAACATCTTAGTTTAAAAAAATTTCGCTTACATAATTTGCTCAGTTTAGCTCCTTTTGATCGACAACTTACTCAAGTGGGTTCAAAAAAAAAGTAGGGAAACAATCGTAGCATGGCATTCGTTTTAAAATGCATACAATTTACATACATACATACAAATCATACATTGCAACTGGTGTATGAATCTATTGAATGTTTTGACATTTGTTAAATAGCTTCATTTCGGATGAAGGGTTTAATGGCCCGGGGTTTTATATTTCTTTGTAGACTAACAAATTATGCTTTCACTGAAAAATAGTTGTACTTTACAAACTAACCCTTACACGAATAAATGATGTCGATCAGGGGTCGGCAACCGTTTGATAATAGTGTGTAGGATTTCTAATTCATTCATGCGTGCCAACAGACGAAAATGTACCCTGCTCTAGCACGCAATTTCTTGTACAAAAGACATGAACTGCTTATTCTCAGGGTCCATTGAAAATAGCTTTGCGTGCCAAGTCTAGCACGCGATCCGTAGGTTGACGACCCCTTATGTAAATATTAGTTTGTATCAAAAATGTTTCTGGGACTAAACTATTTACGGACCCCAACAAAATCTTATAGATTTAAATTGATCTATTTTCTCTTTGTTTTTTTCTCTGCTGCTTCTTAAATCCAATTCTTAATAATAGTAATATATATAATATTCAACACGCTATTACCGTTTTAAAGATAAACTATCTCTGTTTAATAATCTCTTCTTATTTTCTTGCCCGACTATAATTCTTTTATCTCTCTCTCTCTCTCTCTCTCTCTCTCTCTCTCTCTCTCTCTCTCTCTCTCTCTCTCTCTCTCTCTCTCTCTCTCTCTCTCTCTCTCTCTCTCTCTCTCTCTCTCTCTCTCTCTCTCTCTCTCTCTCTCTCTCTGTCCATCTGGTGCTTCCAGATTCTTGCCATCTTACTTATCATTCTAATGCGCCCCTTAATTCACTTCATATGCTTGTTCAACTTTATTGATGTTTCTCGTCACACCCACACAATCCCCTTAACTAAATATTTTGTTTCGAGATTCACCGACTGTATGGGCTATTCATCATTTACAAGAAATTGCGATATTTGAGTATGAATCTTTTTATAATTTTATAAGACCAAAGTAACGCCCCCGCTCCCCCAACCTCCAAAAAAAAAAGCTATTTTTTTTAAATGAAATCAACAGTATCAATCAAATGTAAAAATATCACCTAACTAACAAAGTGTTAAGTTATTATTTAATAGATTTACGATTCGATAGTCGTGGTGGGTAAATTGAAATTAAAATAAAGTTAGAATGAATCGATATAAAGTGAGCAATTTCTTGCATTTCAAACGTTGACTTAAGAAAGACACTTATATTTACGTCATATACTTAACATGGCTGCCAAATATATTGTGCACTGATTGTTTCATTGTCCTAGGAAAATAACTTATCCGAACTTCAATGCTTATATAGAATAGTAATACAGATTCATATAATTAATAAAGAAAATTAATCAACTAGAAATAATTGACAGAAGCCTTTAGTGTTTGAGCAAATCCTTTCTGTTACTTTGGAAGTTTAGACCATTCATTAATTTAACACAATTTGATTATTTGCGACATTATTGTACAAATAAGTAGTAAAACTATTCTCAAAGGTCTGGGTGATCTATATTGTACACGACTGAGGAATGTAGTGATAGCCATTTCTAAATGATGGGCATGTCATGCAAAGAGACACCTATGACTCACCTTTAAGTCTTTATTTGTAAGTAGCAACAATTTGAATACATATTTACATCCTGCAACTGTGTTTGAATAACACACTAAAATAATGAGTCTATAATCGCTTTATATAATACAATATCGGAACAGAGAACAATTTTCTCGGTCTGTCATTGAAATACATATATAGAGAGAAAGATAGATGTTTGTTTACATATGTATTTCCAGTAAGAACTCGCTTTTCATCGGCACTGTAATGAAATCGTTCATATAGAAATGGTTTACCTTAGCTTATAATTTACTCTTTTTAACGTCACAAAATTTTGCGTTGTTTCATACAGCAGTTTGTTTTTTTTCACCAGACCTGTTCAACAAGGTACAAGAAGTGTCAGTGAAATTCAAATAGTAACTTCATTTTCATTGCTTATATAACAAATAATCACAGCTTTTTTAAGAGCATAACCCCGTGAAATCAAAGCCATCATAGCGAAATTGTAATGAAATTTTAACTTGCCATATCACAGTCTTTGCTTGAAAGCTTGTATCAAAATGTGTTCAACGATACTGTGGATTCTATATTTTTTTAAAGAAACTGATGAAGTGTAAAATATTTGTACCTTCCCGTTGGTCTAAATTAAAAGATATACTTTATCAGTCAACAATAAATAAATTTTTAATACGCGTAGATTTAATACCGAAATCATAAAGACGAGTTAAAGAACCTTTCAGAGTCTTGTTACCGTAACTATATCGGCGATATGTTCCGGTACGATGAAGAAGGTGTTAAGCTTACCAAGGTAAGGGGTGGAGGACAGTCTCTTGTGAGAGTTAGCCTTGTGTCATGTTAGGACATCTTCCGTAGTTAGCATTAGAGTTGTGGCTGGGTCATTAATGATGTGGGGCATACCTCATGCAGGCCTACCTGAATGCAGTAAAGCAGCGTTCACAAGTTTCTGTGGACACGGTATTTAAGGCATGTGTGGCCAACACAATGCCAAGATGTCTTACTTATCCAAATAAACAGGTACCTACGAGAGTCCGGGTAGACTCAGAGATACCTTCCAGACCCGGGAATAAACCCTAGATTCCGCCGGGATTCAAACCCGGGACGACAGCCCACTAACGCTAGGTCACGGTGACCCGTTCTCGGCTATTAGAGTCACAGGTATATAGTGCTCATAGGGCGGCGCCACTGCACGGATTACTCAAGCTCCGAGTTGGCGCATGATAATTTGTGCACCCTGCTGGCCACACAATCCCCTGTCACGAAAGCATGGAATGGATTGCCTGGACATACCAGCAAAACCAGTCACTTAACATCATTTAAAACACTAATAAAAATGCAATACTAGACTCAGACAACGGATGAACGTAGGTCGCAATAATCTTCTTCATAGAAGTGTATGTAAGATAAGAAAAGATACGATTTATTTATAACATGTAATTAAAATATATGATAGCTGTCTGAAAATTTTAAAAGTCTTTTTTAAAATATTTTTTTACTAATCAGACTGTCTGTAAATAATTTTCATTTCTGTAAGTTTATAAATGAAAAGAAAAGTTATATCATGTCTTTTTATTACAAAATATTATTTTAAGAGTTGGACATGTTCGTCTCGTAGGTTTGCAGGCGGCTTTTGTTTAGTGCGGCAATCATAGAAAGTTTCAATCCACTTTAAAAAAAAAGAATTCAGAAGTTTTGTACACGAGTTCTATTTTCTTAAAGTGTTTCATAAAGTAAAACGTGTATGTCGTATAGTAAGTCTTCGGGAGACGCGGTTAATTAATTGAAAAAGTCAGTTACGTAGTAATGGTGTTGCGGTGGGTGTGGACCGCGCTAAGCATCGGGCAAATGTGTTAAGTTTCAGTTCGGTAGGATAACGAGATGTGTGTCGATAAGCCGTCTGAAGATCCGGTCGTCAGCATGATAGAAACAACAAAGAAAGCTTAGGGGAGATAATTTGACTTTTTTATATAATTAATTTATTTATAAGTTATTTACCTAACTATATTGACTTTTTGATTACACATTTAAATTATGTGTATTGCTCACAAAAAATTCATGCTTTATATTCATACATAAAATATAAAGTAAAAATTAATAACTAGACATGTAGGCTATATGTAAATGTATAAAAAATTTTTAATCTACTCATTTGTGTTCAATACAAAGTTTTTTCTTCAAAAGTATAATATTTTCTTTTTAAAGCTAAAACCTATTTTTGGGCCAGCCATAACTATTATGGCTCTGTAATAAAACTAAATTAAAGGACTAGCAAACGCTTTAGATGCCACCTATTTTATGGCTAGTCGCGACAAAGGTTTGTATGTGCTATTATTCTTTGTCATAACAGCAAAAGTTCATAGCATATTTGACCATAAAAGGAGGGCCAAGGTGTCGAAAGGCCTTAGGGGCCTCCTGTTTTTACAAAAAGAATTAATAAAACCGGCCTTATAATAGAGATTGCACATGCATTTATGTGAAGAAAGGATCCCAAGGGATGTGTGTTCACCACAATGCCAAGATGTCTTACTGATCCAAATTTACAGGTAGCCATGAGAGTCGGGTAAACTCAGAGATACCTTCCAAACCCGGGAATAAACCCTAGATTTCACCGAGATTTAAACCCGGGACGACAGCCCGCCACCGGTAGGCCACGGTGCCTTATTCTCGGCCATCAAAGCGCCCGGATTAGGGCGGAATTCCGTGACAGAGGCGGCTCTTCGCGTGAAAATGACTGATGCTGTCCCGACAAATATGACTCACCACTAGTTTGTACTGCCTTGCATTCTTCATGACATGGTGTTCAGAAGTGCTGCAAGTTATCCGACCTTAAAGACAAACACAGAACTTCACTGTGCTTGTACTTTCCCACGCATCACGTTCTCCAATAGCTGATCGAACACAATACACTTCAATTGAGCAGCCAATAGTCACACACTTGGAAGGCCAAGTTTTCAACGCCTAGTGCCTTCAAACTAACAAATCTATCTTTATCATACCTTTCGGCCCTTAAATACTGAAGCGGTGTGTACTCTTCGAGGCGGGGGCCATTCAAGAGGTTTGTGGGGGCCGGAACAATGCCCTCTTTCCACAGCTGAAGTCGTTAAACCATTAGAGAGTTCCGTCGATGCAGGTAGACTCCGGCAGTTTATCAATATTAAAACACGACACCTTCGTGTCGGTAAATAAGCCACTCAGCCGCTAGAGCACCGCTTCCCATCAAATACCATTGGCCGAAGGCTACGTCTAAAATAATAGGCTACGAGCTAAGCAGTTAAGTCAGGACGACCCGGTTCTTTCAGATGTTCGCAGCTCTGGGAAGAACGTTTAGGGCCTACTTCTTTTATAATCTGGCAAACAGAACCAAAACAAAAAAAAGGTGGGAAGAGGACAGGGGTGGTGTATGTTGTATACTTCAAAATCTCCTATAGTAGGCCTTGCTCACATAGCTTAGTGCAGGGGTCGGCAACTTACAAAACGCATGCTAGACTTGGCACACAGAGCAAATTTCAATAGCACGCGGAAGACCCCCCGAAAATGAGATTCAAGTCTTTTATAAAAAAAAAAATGATTGGTGGCGCATGTTGACTTTTAGAATGTCGGCACGCTGAATGAATTAAAAATTATTCTTTGGCACACTATTATAAAAAGGTTGCTTAGTGCATAACAACTTTACATATATATATATATATAGGCATATAGGCTTTAACGTTAGTTGTTGGATTTTGTATTCATTCAGTTTACAAATAAACCTGCACTACTATTTTAAATTAATTATAATTGCCTTGAATGTATCTATCTATCTATCTATCTATCTATCTATCTATCTATCTATCTATCTGTAGATATATAGTTTGTTATATATAGTTATATCTATAGATAAATAGATAGATAGATAGATAGATAAATAGATAGATAGATAGATAGATAGATAGATAGATAGATAGATAGATAGATAGATAGATAGACAGATAGATAGATATATATATAGTTAGGTAGATAGGTAGGAAGATAGATAGATAGATAGAATTGGCCTCTATAAGAATTCTATGTCGTTTAATGGATCGGTGCTAAAGTTAAATACACAATTTGAAAACGACCTGCAAAAGAAATGTTTATTATATCAGCTTTATAGCTGAGTTCGATAATTTATTTTTAAAGTAAACGTATTGCTAATTATGTTAAGGTTAAAAACTGCTAAATTTTTATGTGTACTTCGGGACCAATTTTCGCATGCTGTGAAACAAAGTAAGATATTGACATTGAAAATACAGATGAAAGTAAGGTACAGACATTCACAAAATATACCAAACTTTGCGTCCAACGCTCATCCGTGGTTTGAGTTTAGTCCTGCATTTCTTTTACTGATTTTAAATGACTTTAGTTACTGGTTTTCCTGGTTTGTTCAGGCAACCCATTCCATGCCCGGATGCCACTCGGGAAGAATAGTACTAACATGTGCATTCTTTTTGTCGCACAAGGGATAAGGAAAGTGTTTTTCTCCTTTTGTTTATCTGAGCATTGTAACAGATTGGTATTGTGTTGTATTTCTAAATTAGAATTTCATACCTTATGTATTAATATTACTACTTTACTCTTTGCCTCTCTGTCCTCTATTTTTTCAAGGTTTAGTGATTAAACCTTAAAACCATTGATGTTACTCTTGTCAGATGTGAATATTCGCTAGTAATGAACCTTACAGCTCTTTTCTAAATGTGTTCTAATTTTTTTTATGTTTTCTTTAGTTGGCGGGTCCGATACAGAAGATGTATATTATAGTATATGTCTAACTCATAGGTTCTCAACCTTTTTCAGCTCACCGCCCCCCCCCCCCCCTTTACAAGTTTTGTTGGCTCACCGGGAAGGTGAAGCTTGTGCCTGGTGCGTTTCTATTAGTTAGTCTCTGTTTGGTTCAATGTCGGTTATCAAAATCCTTCGGTTTCTACGCCCCATTACTTGCTAATTGTTTATCTCTTTTGACAACACCAAATCCACGTTCCACTAAATAGGGTGATGGGGAAAGGAAATTTTGACACAACCTAAAGACCTGCAGAAATTAATGGTATGTTCTTTTGCAACCGAAAGTCGCGATTATAGCCCATTTCTAAGAAGTAAGTAAAGTAATTAAAGTAAGTAAAGTAAGTAAAGTAAGTAAAGTAAGTAAAGTAAGTAAAGTAAGTAAAGTAAGTAAAGTAAGTAAAGTAAGTAAAGTAAGTAAAGTAAGTAAAGTAAGTAAAGTAAGTAAAGTAAGTAAAGTAAGTAAAGTAAGTAAAGTAAGTAAAGTAAGTAAAGTAAGTAAAGTAAGTAAAGTAAGTAAAGTAAGTAAAGTAAGTAAAGTAAGTAAAGTAAGTAAAGTAAGTAAAGTAAGTAAAGTAAGTAAAGTAAGTAAAGTAAGTAAAGTAAGTAAAGTAAGTAAAGTAAGTAAAGTAAGTAAAGTAAGTAAAGTAAGTAAAGTAAGTAAAGTAAGTAAAGTACCCTTTGGACAAAACTGATAATAGGGCTGGTGAAGCAGTGTTCATCGGTTTCTAAGTAATGACAGTTTTATTCTGCTTGTTAATTCAAACAATCTGTTTTGCAGTTGGTCTGATTTAAACTTTTTCTTTATTGGAAAAGAAGGTCTTAAAACCAACCAGACATTTTCTTATAACAATAATAATGGCTTTTTAATTCAACTGTTGAAGATCATTAAGTGCTTCAAGATGTGGACAATAATTGAATATGTCTTCGTCAGTTTTCGTTACAGATGCAACATCTTCGCATCCAAAGTTGCCTTTGTACAAGAGACGGTTTCAAACATAAATGCCAATATAACAATTTTTGTTTTAATCAGACTGCTGTCATCTCCTTGCAATTGACTATTCCTTTCCTTAAACTTATTTAAATTAGTTAATTAAATATGCGATATTATTTTCAATGTTATTATATTGTATCTAAAAGAATCGTCTTTGCTTTTCAGAGGCGGCTCTAGCACAAAATCAGAGATTCATGAAATCTATTTAAGCAGGTAGGCCTACATTTTGAAAACCCGTACCTCTGTGAAAGGTAACAAACGAGTGTAGTCCTCGTCATTTACGATGCAAAGCTGTCAAAACAATCTATCATTAAAATTTATAATTTAATTAATTACTTCTGTTTAGTTAACGGCAATAATTACGTATAGTAGAAATATTGCTCAGACGATAACTGAGATGTTTAGCACCTAAATGTTGTCAATGAATCAACACACAATGGAGAGCCAATACATCTGGCACAGACTTCTTTAAATACAACATCAGTTCAGAATAGTGCCATGGCATTTCCTGTGGAGGAATTTGTTTTTTCGTAGTGTCATTTGATTTAGCGAATTGGGTAAATTTTACCTTTATTAAAGCACTTTATGTTCTAAACTGACCTTGAGAAGCATGCGCTCGTGTCGGTCTACACATTTCTGGATCGGTTCAGCAAAAAACAACGTACGGTAAGCTCTTTATTTAAAGCACTTTCAGATTGATTTTGGTTTTAATTTAAATAAAATGTGTTAAAAATGATTTATGAAAAGCTAGCCTTAATAACGTAATGCACTTAAAAGAAGACAATATAATATATTTTTCAACTATAGTAGTACACAGTAACTTACGTATAACTAGAGAAATAAGTTGAGTGCACTGTGCACAGACGAATTGATGAAATGGCAGATGATTTAGAATACAATGAGTGATTACCTAAAATATCCCAATATCTATATACCATTCTATACTATCAGTCAATCAAGCGTTACTTTTAGCTTACATTTATTTTATTTAATGACTTTTACATCATAATTATACAGTTGGCATATTAGTAAATAGTGGAACCGACGAAGCTTAAGATTACCGTTATTAACGCACGTCTACATTTAGAAATTTTCGTAATTTAAATAGCATAGGTGTTGAAATTATTTCAAGTGCGCCCGTACCGCCCAATGGACCTTCACCGCCACCCCCTACTGCCCCTGGTAACTTAAACGCCCCCCCCCAGATCTTTTCACCGCCCCCTGGGAGGCGATAACGCCCCCGCTGAGAACTTATGATCAAACTAATGTGAGATAGAATTTAAAACCATTGATCGTGTACTTAAGAGTACAGTAGAGAAATGTAATTAGTTCTAGGTTTAGTTCTTTAGTAAGAAGTTCTCTACCAAGGCATGTGAGCTCAGTTAAAAAGTGTCTAGTCGTGGTTAATAATATACATTATGTTTTAGACTAGTTTTGTTTTGTTTACGGCTAGTATTAGTATTAGATTAGTAGGCTTTAGGGCACTGTGGGGCGAGAGGTAAAGCGTTTGTCTGTTGTGCCGAAGGTCCTGGGTTCGACTCCTGGTGAAGGCTAGGATTTTCTTTATCTTAACGGTGTCCCTTCAGCACTAATGGGTACCGGACATTAGTTGTGGAAAAGTACAAGCGGCTGGGCATTGTACTGGCTAGACAATCTCCTAGTAAACAGTGGCCACGTAGACTTGTCAACGCTTCTTCATTATTACTACGGGATCAATTCGATCCGACCGGAACACTTACTTAATTTTAAGTAGGCTTAAGCTAAGGGTTTACAAATCCTTGCGGCCTTTAGTAAGAGGTGTAAAATGTCTAAAAACAGTAAATGAATATTTAAAATAGAAGGAAAATACAAATTCATTCAAAGTTCTTACCTTCGCGTTGAACCGCAAGAAAAAAAAATGTGTTAATGTAAAAGTTCTTTTCCTGGACATTAGTTCTATTTCCTTATTTTAAATACACGTTTCAGTAAAATTAAATGTTATTATTATTTACACTACTGTCATTATTATGTTATTTAATGTCCTTTTTTTCATTAACATTTCGATTGCTCGTTTTCTTCAACTCGTTATTCAGCATGAAGCGCAAATTATACTTTAGCTTGTACTTAATTATACTTTATACTGGCATAGGATTTGCTTTGGTTCACTGGGTGCCTTCAGGACCTTATTCTTCGGTAATACTTTTAAAGCGGCCGTATTGAAACGCCAGGCGAAACATTGACTAACTATCTAGATCAGGGGATCGGCAACTTTTTGCTAATGGTATGTCAAACTAGGATTCCTAAGTCATTCAGCGTACCAACAACCTAAAAGTCAACCTGATTTATTATACTTTCTGAATATTTTTTTATAAGACAATTTAACTCCTTAGCAAGACCAAGGCCAAAAAAATAGATAATTTATTAAGAAAATCGTTAAAGCGTTTTATATTTAATAAAAAAAAATTAAGTGTTTGTGATTATCATCCTTTTATTTGCATATATACCAAATAAAAACTTGTATTATTAAACGTTCACATTTATGGTAATTAATTTCTAGGCATCTTCATTCGGTTGTCAAGATAAGGATTAAGCAACTTCAAATAATCATTATATCTCTCTTTTTCCCCATTAGGAGGCGCGTCAGAACGCTTTCCTTGCCCCTCCTGTGGGCCTTCCAGTTCTAGGCTTGTATAGTTTGCATGGTATCTATTCCGTGCTGACTTCCTGCAATGAAGGTTGGGTCATCAGTCGTGGATCAGCTAGTTCTGCCTTCTGCACAATCACTATCACGCCATGCATGAGAGCCGAGTACAGACCAGCTGTAATCCATGCCGACCATATAATATGTGTAAGAGAGCCTATGCGAGAAAACTAAGCAAGCTCCTAGTCTCGCAAGGCTCGGACAACATGCCGCTACCGGGTGTCTTGTCCCAACTGTTCCCTCTAGCCAAACTGACCACACTCGTGCCAATTTGACCACCCTCCAAAATCAGAGAGACGAGAAGTGATTGCAGAAACTAGACTTCCCACTCATCGTGCGAAAACTTTACACGTTGTGTAGAGAATGTCTCTGACTTTGATCTGTATTGTGGATGTCTGTACCTGACTTTGATCTGTATTGTGAATGTCTGTACCTGACTTGATCTGTTTTGTGAATGTCTGTACATGAATTTGATCTGTATTGTGAATGTCTGTACCTGACTTTGATCTGTATTGTAAATGTCTGTACCTGACTTGATCTGTATTGTGAATGTCTGTACCTGAATTTGATCTGTATTGTGAATGTCTGTAACTGACTTTGATCTGTATTGTAAATGTCTGTACCTGACTTGATCTGTATTGTGAATGTATGTACCTGACTTCGATCTGTATTGTGAATGTATGTACCTGACTTTGATTACATTGAAAATGTCTGCACCTGACTTTGATCCGTATTGTAAATAGTTGTATCTAACTTTGTGTGATCTTTATTGTGAATATCTGATTGTGAATTCTCAAACTGAGAATTACTTTAATTTGTTACAATTTAATTGCAGATTAAATCACTTTAAATAATGTTAATTAGAATTGATACGTAGTAGTCATACAACATGGGTAGTTAATGTATTGTTTAAAAATGTGCATATAAATTAATTGGTTTTATATTTAGATTATTTTCAACTACTTTTTACAGTTAGATTATTTTAAAATTATAAGTTATTTAGTCTTTTATAAAAAAAATACAATAAACATAATATTCCAAATATTATCGCAAATAAAAAGAGTTTATTATCTCCCTTTAATTTACATTTTTCAAAATTTTTTTCAATAGTGATGCCAAACAAATTATGTTTTGTAATATCATTGACTAACTTTTATTTCGTTACATAAATCCAACGTTGTGGTATTATTTACAAGATATAATTATTATGTTTCTCCATTTAATGATTTTTTCTTTTAAACTTTAATAATTACAGCGATTACATAATATAATGCTTTTAAATAAGTCTCTTATATTTATTGAATATATTTAATAAATTTGTTTTAGAAATAATTATTTTTTGTTTAATCATAGAAAATGAGCTTAAAAACTCTTTTAAATGTAAATTCAATTAATGAGCGTCTTGTTTTGAATGCTCTTCATTTATTTATAATGACATATACGTATTTTAGTCATTTCTGAGTAGTGAAGTGGAAGTGACCTATTTAAATGCTTAAAACAGCTTTCATGTTCAATAAATACTGTTCACAAAAGTAAGTTGAACCATAAGATAAAAGTAGAGCAAATGCTTAGCAGTTGAGAATAGCAGACGACTTTCCTAAGCAGCTTCCTTCCAGATTATTCTGCTTAAATCGCCAGTATCCCTCCACTTAATCCACTTAAAAAGCATATACATCTAAGAAGGTTGTAGTAAGATAAAAGCCAGTTATGCTTGATGAGGCATGAGCAAATGAGTCCATGAATTTGAAAGTCTTGCCTTTGTTTATAAAAATCCGCTTTGAGTGCTTCGATGTACTTCTAAAAAAAGCCTTACTATCACAATATATGCCTTAAAAAAGGGAATTACATGTAGATAAATGTTTTGAAATTGATTTCACTCAAGATATATGTAAATTCATTCCAGTGGTCTAACAGTTCAAGTGTAGTATTTGCAAGTTCAACTCACTATAATGTGTCGCTATGTCGTTCATAAACATCAGTCAGTTTTCCTCATGCAGAACCGGAAAATGTTGGGTTTTTTCATCAATAAAAACAACATCCCATTAAGGGGTCTCTCGCGTGCCATTGAAAATCGCTCTGTGTGCCAAGTTTGACACGCGTACCTTTTGGATGCCATCCTCTGATCTAGATTGATTGCTGACGCGATGTCTTGTAAAACTTGTAAGGCTAAAAATCCTAACATTTATTACCACTTGTGTATAACCAGACAATTAGAGGGAAATATTCATGTTATAATATAATGGATGTTTATATTAGAAGAACCTTTAAAAATGTGTGAGCGGAATGGAGGGGTGGAATTTAAAATCTGCCATATGTGACCATCGTCAATTGATGCTTGCTCCTGCACAGCAGACGATGCAAAATACACAAAATTTGCTGATAATTTATTTTTATTATAACTATTAAACTTAAGATAAAATATACCTTTACATACTTCAGAGCACTTTGATCTAATTATTTCTGAGAATGTCAACAACGAAAATTTTATTTACTACAGTATCTTTTATATTCTTATTAGTAATTCTTAAACAATCTTTAACATTTTTCTAAACATATACACTACCACGTGATCAACATACGAAGAGATGTTTTAAACTTTCATTAAACTGTTGTAGAACTGCTTCTGACCGGGGGGAGGGGGGTATAATGCTGTTCACACCACCCATTTCCACGTCTGTACTAAATGTTAACCCTTCCCGTACCGACCTACTTCTATCTATGCTGCCTTCAGTTCCGCTATATACGCGCCCGGGACTGTAAGGGTTAAGAAACTATTGATTCATTAACCCATACCACACTAAGGAATGTCAAAAAAAGAGTTTACATAGCTTACATTGCTCCGGCTAGTTTTACTTTTGTCTGACTTTAAGCCTCCGTAAGCAGCTTGTTTTCTTTGATTTATTATTTTAAAAAAAAAAAAACGATTTAGCGTTACATTAGTTCTCTGTATAACCAAACATTAACTCTAGATTACACACGGCTTTACTTGGCTGTTACATCTAAATTTATAAAAGAAGTCTTCGTACAAATATTTTCCCTTTTCATATATCTACAAAATGGAGGAAATATTCCGTGTTCAATGGCTGACCTATTTTTGACTGTTATTAACGATAAGTATCTACGACAGCGGTTCCCAACCTGTGGTTTGCGACCCCTTTGGGATCGAACAAGAACATCGGAATATTTACATCTTTTCGTTGGTCTTAGGAACCAAGGCGCCGCTCATCTATTCTTCTCCAGGCGGGCCCGCCCACATGCAGATACATCCAGAAACGAGTACCTGTCTTGATGACATCAGCGAGCAAGTGTCATATATAAATCTCACAATATATAATTATAAATGTTTTTTTTAATTAATCACTATGCTTTAATTATGTTCAATTTGTAACAATGAAAATGCATTCTACATATCAGATATTTACATTACAACTTGTAACAGTAGCAACTTACAGCTCTAAGGTAGCGACGAAAATAATTTTAATGTTGGGCATCGCCACAACGTGAGAAGCTGTATTTTTAAAGGTCGTGGCATTAAAAAGTTTGAGAACCATTGATCTACGGTTTACAAAAAAAAAAAGGTATGAATGAATGTACATTTTATTTATTTCAAATTGCACTGCTAAATGGATGTCGTTAAGAAAGACAAGGGGCCGTCTATAAATTACGTCACACGATTAGGGGGGGGGGGGGTAGGGGGGTCACGCATTTGTGACGAGGTGTGACGAGGGGGGGAGGGAGGTCTAAGATATCCGACGTCACATAAAAATGAATCAGCGTATACATATATATGTTTGTGCGCTATAGACTCCAATGCCGTTAGATCGATCGGGACAACCAAAAATGGACATTTTCTCGCAACTTTCAGGAATATACAATTTTAGTTTATCATTTATGCTGCTGACTTTGTTGATTTTATATAAATAGAAGTAGGCCTATGACATTTATGCACACATGAAAACTGTAATTAAAAAAAAGAAAAGAAAAAGCTTCCCTTTCATTTTGCTTTCACTGAGAGTGTTGAACAGCCAACTTTGGGTTTTCCCGACTTTTTTGTGTGTATTACTGCGCACTCTGTTGTTTTATTTGCATAGTTGGTTTATACTGTACTTTTTTGTTCTCTATTGTTGATCTCGCTATTATTCTTTTAATTTCTATATGTTTTGTATGGACACAATGTATCCACGGGTCAACTAGTTACTATTAATAAGAATTGTAAATTAAAATTATGATCGCATTGTTTCTAAGCTATTTTCAAATGATGATCGCATTGCGAACGCGTCTGAATGCTAAAAATAAATTTAATACTCTGATTGAAAGTAATCCAGAACTATTCGCATCTCTGAACGTCAGAGCCAAGCCTGGTAGGCCAAGACTTGAGGTAGATCACACATCGTTACTGGAAACTATTGTGGATATAGCTATGCATTTATCAGATTTACACGAAATAAGGCAAAGTGATGTGTACAGAAGCATAAAAACATTAGATGAACTCACTGAACACTTAAAGATGGACGGATTTACAATCAGTAGAATTTGACTCTACCTTCGTCTTTTACCGAAGTGCAGCTCATCTCTTAAAGGCCAGCGTCATGTCTCAACAGTCCAAGTGACGCGCTCATTAGAGCACAGAATGATCTAAATATGCTAAATATATAAACGGTTTGTTTTGTACGGCAACAATAAGACTATTGGAAGAGTCGGCATCTATGCTAGGGTCAAACGAAGTGTGTTTTGTGAGCCAAGACGATAAAGCTCGAGTGCCAGTCGGGTTGACTACTGCTAACAAGCAAAGTCTTTTGCTGATGCATATCGAATACAGAGTCAGCTTGGCTGACCATGACTGGGTTTTGGCTGCAGGACACAAGCTAATTCCGTCGGTGTATGCTGGAATCCAAATTCAGTCCAATGGTTTAAGAAACCGAGAAGCTATTGGTTATTCAGGACCGACTTACATTTCAATCAGATCTGGAAAACACTCTTCATAAACAGCATTCAGTCATGGACTCGATTTCAAGAAATTGTCTCAAGGAATTTAATGTCATTACACGGAGTGGTATTGATCGCTTGGTGAAACCATTTTTAGTGTCGACAGTTGATGGTGGCTCAGACGAAAACCCAAGATAATAATAATAATAATGAAGCTTATATAGCGCATATCCCGCAATCAGTTCTATGCGCTTAACAATTACATCTACAATTACAATTACAATTACAATTAACGATGATAACAATAACAGACAAATGTTTAAAAATGTAAGTGGGCTAGGAGTCAATAATAAACAGGTGAGTCTTGAGTCCGGTCTTGAAAATGTAAAAGTTCGAGCTTTGTCGCAGCTGGAGTGGCAGGGTGTTCCATGCGGAGGGGCCTGAGTAGGTGAAGGCCCGCTGACCAGCTGTCACGAGTTTTGTCCGCGGGATCGTCAAATTGAGTTTGTGAGCAGCCGATCGAAGTGGGCGTGGTTTTGTATATATTTCCAGACAGGAAATTAGATAATCCGGGGCAGAGTCATTGAGGCATTTATAGCATAGAGATGCGAGTTTATATAAAATCCTATTTTGAATAGGGAGCCAGTGCAGAGAGTAGAGCAGAGGTGAAATGTGGTCGGACTTCTTCTTCTTTAGGACTAGTCTGGCAGCGCAGTTTTGGACGCGTTGGAGTCCTTGGATGGAAGCGGCAGGAAGGCCGGCCAGAAGAGAGTTACAGTAGTCCAAACGAGAGAAGAGGAGAGTGATGACGAGCTTGGTACAAGCTTCCGGAGTGAGGTAGCGACGGATAGTGGCAATACGTCGCAGGTGAAAAAAGCAGGTTTTGATCAGGAAGGAGATGTGGGGTTGCATGGACAGAGTGGAGTCCAGAAACATGCCGAGGCTCTTTACCGTTGAGGAGAAGGGCACAGTAACGTCACCCAACTGGAGGTCAGTCACTCTGAGGGAAGCAAGCTTCTGTCTCGTTCCTACGAGTAGGGCTTCGGTCTTATCGCTGTTGAGCTTCAACTTGTTTTCTGTCATCCAGTTCTTGATGTCCAGGAAACAACAGGAGATAGAAGCAAGGAGCTCGTCGATGTCCTCAGGCTTGGCGCTGTTTAGGAGCTGGGTGTCATCAGCGAAAAAGTGAAAATTAAGGTTGTGTCGCTCGATGACGAAGGAAAGGGGTTGGGTGTACAAAGTGAAGAGGACTGGGCCGAGGACGGACCCCTGTGGTACACCATAGCGGACGGTGACGGGCTGGGAGGACAAAGATTCAATAGTGACGGTCTGGGAGCGACCGTCGAGGTAGCTCTTGAACCAGGAGAGGGCTATATCATGAATGCCGAACGTGAAGCTGAGGCGATCGATGAGTAGGTGGTGGTCGATCGTGTCAAAGGCCGCGGACAAGTCCAATAACACAAGGGCGGAGACGAGACCTCTGTCTGTGGCGTTCAGGAGGTCGGTGGTGATCCGCAGTAGTGCTGTCTCAGTGCTGTGATTGGGGCGATATGCCGACTGGAACACGGGCATAAGCGAGTTCAGGGACAGGTGGACGTTCAATTGCTCAAGGATGATGCGCTCCAGGAGCTTGGAGAGGTAGGGGAGGTTTGATACTGGACGGTAGTTCCGGCATTCATTTACATCAAGTCCGGATTTCTTCAAGAGTGGGCGGACGATGGCGGATTTAAAACAGTTAGGAACGATGCCTGTGGAGAGGGAGGTATTAATGGTATCGGTGATGTACGGCAGGAGCTTGTCCAAGCACTGGGTGAACAGAAAGCCTGGCAGAGGGTCAAGCTCGCAGGTCTTGATGGGGGACTTCATAATGATGCGCTTAACATGGTCGATGGTGACAGGTTTAAAGCAGGTGAGAGGGGAGCCAGAGAAGGCGGGAGAGGGTGGGGAAGGGCGATATGCATCATGATCCAGAGAACTACGCAGATTCTCTATCTTGTCCTTAAAGTGCTCTGAGAAGAGTTCTGGGAGGTCCACGGGTGGGTGTATGGTGGGGAGGGGTAGAGAGGGTGAGGAGCCGAGGAGGGTGGACATGATAGAGAATAGCTCCTTGGACGACGAGGCTTGCGTGATGCGGTTGTGGTAGTGCTGGACCTTGGCGGCAGTGATGGCTTCCTTGACGCGGAGCCGCATGTCCCTGAAGATCTGGCGATGGATCTCGAGGCCGGAGAGTCGCCAAGTGCGCTCGGCCCGTCGTCGTTCGTGCTTGGCTGCTTTGACGTCGTCAGAAAACCAAGGAGCTGGCGGTCGCTCAGAAACTGCACACAAAGATGGCGGGGCGTGCTTGTCGAGAAGCTGGCGTAGAGTCAGGGCGAAAAAGGAACCATGGTCAGAAGAGGGGTCACGCTGAGCCAGCAGCAAGGCAGCCTCGTTGCCAAAGGTGTCAGTATCTATGGCTCGTAGCTTACGGCGGATGACAATCTTGCATTTCTTTACCGGTCTGGTGATATTGACATTGAAGCAGATGGCAGAATGGTCAGAGACGAGAAAGTCGCTGGCGACTAGGCTGGAGACGAGGTTGTCAGAGGATCTGGTGACGATCCAGTCGAGGATATGACCACGGGAGTGGGTGGGGAATGGGACGACCTGGTCAACACTGTAGTTGTCGAGTAGTGCCCGTGCGCGCTTGGTGTTGGCATCAGAGGGACAGTCCCAGTGTATGTTGAAGTCACCCAAGATGATGACTCTGTTAGGGGTGACATTGTAGTAGTCAAGTACAAGAGCAAACTCATCAAAGAAAGTAGCATCTTTGAACTTGTTCTTGGCGTTTGGTGGGGGACGATAAATGCAGAGGAAGGAGAGAGTCGTGGTGGTAGAAACTTTAATTTCCACGGCTTCGAAGGTGGTGTGGGAAAAGGGGAGAGTGTTGGAGAACAATACAGCAGCGTGGAGGTGTTTTTTATAGATGACGGCGATACCTCCCCCCGTGCCAGTGGGGCGGGGAAAAGAAGCTGTGAGGTGACTAACAGGGGTTAGTTGTTCGCACTTGGGGTCGTCCCCAGATCGTAGCCATGTTTCGGTGATAAACATGAAATCTAGATTTTTTTCGACAATAAAGTCAGAGATGAGCTCGGCTTTCCCGACGGGGTTAACTGATTGAGAGTTTATGAGGCAAACACTGAGTGCCTTGTTAGAAGCTTTGGCAGATAAGGGAGGGGATGGTCGATTTGCTTTGGGGGGATATGCAGGCACAGAGAGGGGAGGGGAGGATTGATGTGCAGGCACAGAGAGGGGAGGGGAGGATTGATGTGCAGGCATATAGAGGGGAGGTGAGGGTTGATTTGCCAGATCAGGGGCTGCGGGGGACGATATGCGGTGACAATGTCCAGCTCTCGTCCCACGTCTAGTTGGTAAGTGGCGTCCGATGCCGAGCCTACGAATAGTAAGAAAGAGTTTGGTATCCAGATGTGTATTGAGTTTCAAGCAAATTTTCCCAATGTTAAGAAACAACTTCTTATCCATTTCTTCTCATCAGTAAGGTCGATTTAATTGATAATTAGTAACATACAATAGCAGTGGCTAGTATAAAAACAAGCTAGTGTGGCAGCAGTCGTTACTTTGTTTACAAAAATTTCCAGGAGTAAAAGCTATATCATTTGTAGTACACGGTACACAGTTGAGTAGACTCGACAGTCCAGGTTTAAGAGGGGGAAAAAACACAGTGTTGTGACTAGTTGTGAGAACTGCTCAGTCCCTTTGACTCTAACAATGTTAGCAAGCTTAATAAGATGATTAATAAAGTCGATTATACAAATTAGTAAATAATTGACTTAATTGTCGCGCAATGACCGAACAAAACACACAATTTGAGAGAGTAATTCACAACAAATCAATCAATATAAGTTTCAAAATGAAGAGCGAAAAATGAAACCACAAACAATCATCAAATATGAAGAGACGAAATACACTGCTGCCTGCTGGCGCAACACACAACAATTAAAAGTTATTAAGGTTGCAGTCCACCACTTTCTTCAGTACGATTTTTATGGTGTATTCATCGCTACTAATGCTCCAGTAAGAAGTTCGGTTAATAGGGTCGAAAGGAAAATGGCGCCACTCAGTAAGGAACTTACTGGGTTGATATATAGATGCTGATTTAGAAAAAAATAATTTTCAGTTTGCAGGCAACACTCTAGCTGAACTTTGGTCACAGTTGGTAGTCGATAATTTTCCAACAGTAGAAGAATTCATTGACCCAACAGTCTCAGAAATCGATGGAGATAAAAAATGGTTTGACATTCATGTACGAACAAGCCAATATTTAACTCAAATTGTAAAATGCACCGACAAAAAGTTCTGTTCAAAACCAAGAAACTCATATTTCAGTGTAGTAACATAGAGATTTTTTCCACCTCCTTTACCAGTTGTTCAATCATGCGAAGGTCTGAAAATTCCAGAACAGACAACAGATGAAGCGTCGCATAAGTTTCCATCTCTGTTTGCAGGTCAAAGTCTGAAAGTGGATGATATCCTTCCTCTGTCATCAAATCCTTACCGTTCGATTCCATACGATTTTGTACTGTCCGTTAATACAATCTGTGATTAGCGATGGGATTTTTAAAAAAATATTATAATATGTACTTCGCTTCGTTAGTCACGCTGCGCAGCCATTAAATAAACACACAAGCAGGAATCAATTGTTCCTCCCAAACCTATCAGGCCACAAAGAGTTGCTGCACATAGGTAACGTGAATTAATTGTTATTATCGCTAATGAAGAAAATGGAGAGAGTGCTGAATGGATAGATGAAGAAGAGCTTGATTTGAATGGAATAGCTATTCCACCTGATGAAGAGACCACTACAGTCCTCATTTATTCCATAAAGGAGCATTTTTCATTACTATGGGAGAATGCATGCTAAACACACATTTTGTGTTGTTGTTTTCTTATAAACTTTATTTTTAAAATTGTTCTGATTCTACTATAGCATTTATTTTTGTGCACATGATATTGTTATAATTATTATTACACTTTCGATTTTTCTTTTGTGTAATACAAAATTCATTAATTAATTATTACAAAACGATGACAAAAAAAATATAATTTGGAACTGTAAATCTGCATTTTAGACAAATATCTTTTAGGAGGGGGGGGGGGGGGGCTGGTGCAGATTTTGTGATGTCATATTTGAGGGGGGGGGGTCTGACTTTTTGTGACGATGTTTAACAAGGGGGGAGGGGGGGTAAAAATCAGCGAAAATCGTGTGACGTAATTTATGGACGGCCCCCAATCCGAAAAGTAAAACATTATTTAATTATTTTAATGTTAGAATTTGTTTATGCCTTGTCAGAACTGTGTCAAATTCACAATTTGCCAAACATTAAGCACCTTTTATTTAATCCCACTTTAATATGCCTATATACTTTATGTAACTACATTGAAAAGTCTTTACAAAGACTGCAACTTCACCTTAATGTTTATACTACAAGATCTAAATTCTTTACACCAAACACCCTGCATGTATGATGCAGGATGGTATTATCCTCAGTTTTCTTTAAATTTCTTTTTTTTTAAATTTTACCTTTTAAAAGTACATTCATCGATATGCAGCTAATGTACGTGATAAATGGAAATACAATTAGGCGAAGAATTGTCTCCCTTGGGGTTGCTATATATACCAACAACAAAAAAACGCTAAATAAATTATAGGCTTCTTCTTCTGCGTTCCATTTCGCTTCCCTTTGCTGTGTCAGACTGGCAGTCCTGTTTCTCTGACAAACCGGGCTCTTGTCTGTAGGAATGGCTTTGGGCCCCATGCTTTTCCTCCATGGTGGCTCCCTGGGGCCAGGCCTGGTTACGGGCCTCTCTGTGGAGTGGACACCATTGCAGGATGTGCTCTGCATTCTGGAGTCCAGTTCCACAGGGGCACTCCTGGGTGTGACTTAGACCGATTCAGTGCTGGTGGTCTAATAGTCTGTTGTGTCCTGTCTTTAGTCGATAAAATTAAAACCTCCAAGTGCTAGCTGCCCCAGCGAAAGAAGATAAGGCGTGTTTCTTGTATCCATATAAAATAAAGAAATGGTCAAAGGAAAGTTAGGAAAGTAAACATTCCTTAAAGTTCTCATTTTCATTTTCCGGCAACGATAAAAAAAATAGCCTACTCATTACCGTATTGCAGGGTCCAAGCACTGAACAATCGTTCTATTTTCTACTACATGAGGGGGATGGGGTCTGCCAACCTTTAACAAAGAGGAAGGGGATATTAAAACTCATTCACTCCGTAGCATTTTAGGGCCTTGGCTGCGGTTAGATTTTCGGATGAAAAAATTAGTCTATGCGGTTTTGGAAATTCTCGAATTGTTATGTTGTAATGATTTAAAGTATTGCAAGTTATATATGAAAATGACCAGGAATAAAATCCCTTCAATCATATTTATATAAAAAAATATTTTTAAAAAATTTTATTTACTTATATTTAATTAGGTCACATAAAAAATTTCAATCTTTAGAAAAAAAACAACAAAGTTTTCTTCTTTTATAAGGGGACTTAGTTGTCATAGTAACTTTGATCTAAGCAATCATGTTCTAAATATCAATTTATAAACAAATGTAGAAAGTTTCAAATAAATTTATTGAACGGTTTTTTATTTATACGCTCTGAGGCTCTACCGTGCAACATTTGTTAAAAAAATTGTACCCAAAATGTGCTAATATTTATTTTAAAAAATGATTTAAATCAACATATAGAAACATAAACAATAACAAAGGAAGTCACAATTGAATACATTAAAAACTAGAATCAGGACAAGTAATATTAAAAGTAGGATTATAGAAAAAAGACACAAAATATACAAAGCCACTGACAGTGGCTCGCCGGAGAGAAATACAAATCCACGAGCCACTGTCAGTGGCTCAGCGGAGTGAATGAGTTAAATATTAGCCAAAAGCCGCGTGACGTTTTTTATGGACGGCCCCGAAAAACAACAGGAGACTGATAAACAAAATTAAGATATAACATGACATGCTACTTAATTTATTGTTCAATAAAATGTATTATAAACAAATCATGTAAGGTCATAGAATATATACGGTTGTCTTTTTATGACAAAGTAAATCTATCGAGTGTTTCTTTCTGAACATCCTGGTCCACACGGCAAGGTAAGCACATTCACATTATTCCTTGGCCAAGAAGTACAAAGGAGATTGTGTTGCCAGCACAATATGTTTTATTCCTTTACTCCCCCCCCCCTAACTAATCAGTTGAGGGCTAATTAGGTTCAGTGACAACCTGCAGACCTTAGGGGAAAATTCCTTGATTCAAACCGGTATTCCTGAGATGACAATGCAACACACTGACGCTGGTCTACCTTCTCCGAAATAACAATATCTTACATTTTTTTAAAGTAAAATTCTGAATAGTAAAACTTCAATTTGAAATCTTACTACACGCTAACTTATTACTTTATTAACCCTTACAGTCCCGGGCGCGTATATAGCGAAACTGAAGGCAGCATAGATAGAAGTAGGTCGGTACGGGAAGGGTTAATTATCACAAAGATATCTTTAGATCAGTAACTGTGCCTCTATACTTCTTGATATTAACTGTGTTTAGAAAAATATACCTGAAATAGTTCAAAATAATACATTAATCAAAGATCTAATTTGAATCATTGTTTGCAACGAACATTTATATCATATAAAGTGTGATTAGCTTCTTATGTGATAATGTTATAGTAGCAGTGCCTTTAAAGATAAAAGGTTTTTATGTCCTACACCAGGGGTCGGCAACCTACGGACCGCGAGCCAAAGTTGGCACGCAGAGCGATTTTTATAATGGCACGCGAGAGACCTCCAAGATGTGTGGGTTTTTTTAAATGATAACAAGACAACATTTTCCGGTTCTGAATGAGGAAAACTGACTGTGGAAGCCGATGTTTCTGAACTACATCACATTTCAGTCAGTTGCATTTACAAACTATTACAAACATAACTTTATTTTAGCATCACTATTGAATCAAATGTGGAAACTTTTGTTATTAAAGGTAGATAATTAACATGTTTTATTTGACCTATATTTATAATATGTATCTTTTTTTTCTTTTATAAAAAACTAAATAGCTTTTAATTTATACTTTTGGCATGATCAAACTGTAAAAAGTATTTGAAAATTATATAAATAGTATAAGACTAAAGAATGTATATGTATATTTTCAAACATTACATTAACTACCTACTTTGTATTATTACTACGTAACTATTCTGCTTAACTATAGTGGGTTTCATGATATATTTGATTTAAAAATATTAAAGGTCATATCAGTAACTGAGATCAAAATATAATTACTATTTGCAAGTGTTGGATCTTCATCTTGACTACCAAATGATAATGATTAGACAATAATTACCATAAATGTGAAAGTTTAGTAATAAAATATAATATTTAATATAAATGCAAATAAAAAGGATGATAATCACAAACACGTTAATTTTGTATTAAATATAAAACTTCTAAACTATTTTCTGTAAAAATAATCTCCTTTGCTTTGGCCTTGATCTTGCTACGGAGCTAAATTAATTGTCCTATAAAAAAAAAATTTTTAAAGTATAATGGAGCAGTTTGACTTTTAGGCTGTTGGCACGCTGAGTGATTTAGAAATCCTACTTTGGCACACTGTTAGCAAAAGGTGTCCTAGACTATCCATATCAGTGGATAAAGTTAATAAGTAAAATATTACTTTCAGATTCTGTTTGGACATGAGGCAGGGGTAGCGAAATTTCATAAGTTTCCATCGCCACGGCAGCTGCAGTATGCACGGCCAACACAAAGCCCAGACGCCTTTATTTTTCCCCACCTACCCATCATGCTAGAACTTCACTTCTCAACGAGAGAATGCGAGCCGAGATTACTCTCTAAAGGCCTTTTATAACCGGGTCGAACCTGAGATCGGTGATCTAGTTTGCAAACCATAGTCACGTGTACGAATACAAACCCCTAACCCTTCTATGAGGTCGCAGATCGGGGTTTGCAATCTTAACAAGGCCGATCCTACATTTGACGTACTTCTCTGGAAACGTAAATAAATATGGTCTCATTATCGTTTAAGTACAGTTCCGCCATGTTGATTACCGCAACCATGCATTGGCGTCTTTTTGCACCCTCCTGTGCCTTTCCGCTAAAAAAAGTGCCATGTTCGGCCTAGGTTTGCTCAACACGACGTGCGAACCTCCAACCATGGTTCGCGATCCATTCCAACCCGAGATCGCCAACCCAAGATCGGCAGGTTAATACGGAGAACGGTTCGGGTAAGATCGACGATCTGGTTTGCGAACCTAGAATTTGGCCCGGTTAATAAAGGCCTTTAGGGCTCAGAGAACGAAATCCGCTGTATCATGTAGTTTTGATACATTCTCATAAAGGGTTGGCGCAAACGGTTGGCCGTTCCTTTCCACTCTAAGATCCTGGAATCCGCAAGCACGTGCTCGACCGTCTATTTCGCATAACTGCAGTTTCTACACCGCGAATCTTCTTGGGGCCTAAACCTACCCTTAAAGTAGGCCCCTATTGGACAATGCCCAGTTCGAAACTGGGCTATAGTAGATGATTCCCTTCTGTGGAGCTTCAACCACGAGTCGGCTCGATGGGGTCGTTTCAGATGTTGCCACACAGCCTCGACCCTTGTCAGAGTTGTCCCAGCTATCGTACCACTGTTCCATTTCCCATTCACGGATCAGTCGGCATGCACTCTCAATTGAGCACGGCTCGTTCAGTGCCGGTGCCAGGGACCCCTTCTTGGCTAAGGAGTCCGCCCAACTACCCATCAAAGCTGGGTAGACTTAGGGACACTCTATTCACTAATTAGATTGCTCAAAGTGTCTTATCTACTGTAGGCCTCTAGATGCAGTTTACGGAGTGCTATTAATTTCACTAATTCATTGGTACGGCCAAATATAATGAAGGTAGTGTGGCCCAGACAATGTTGATGCCGTCTTGCCTTTTCCCAACAAATATCAGGTGCCCATCAGACCTTGCTAGACCATTGGACATTTAACAGGGCCTTGAAAAAAGATGTGTCTTTTCTTAACAAGGGATTTGTAACTAAGACTTTCAAAACCAACGTCCAGCGCTATTCCTTTAGACAAACGTATTCGACAGGGCTTAAGGCTATTATATACTTACATGCGAAACATCCGGTCAAAATATTGGCCAGGTTCCCGGCAACTAAGGCCGCCATACACATCTGAGAGAGCCACTTCCTTCTCTTGGGCAGGAAGGCGCTCATGATCCCCAGGTGTATAGCGACAGACAGCAAGCTGGCGAATCCACAGAGGGAGTAAGTTAGAATAGCTTCCGACCTTACCTGCAATTCATGCAGCGATACATGCATCAAATTAAATACGCTATTAATTCAAAGCGTGCTTTTTAACATTTACTATAAGTATAACACTTTATAATGCAGTTTTTTTGTTGTTATTAATTGTTTTAAATGAGGGTTTTGTGATTATATTTTTTTTACTTAGAAAAGCAAAGCAAACGCAAGTTTTACATTTTCTAAATGCTTACTGTTCGAGTTTTATTGGTAAATCTTTTACGTGAACATATGTTTTAAATATATAATCAATTAGTGGTGTAGTCCGATATTCTCTAGTATTCTCTTGCATTAGTTCTTGAAATATGATCAAGGAACGACTTTGTTCCAAGTAATGATTTATAGTCAAATAAGTGATTTATTTCCAGGCCTTTTTTTTTCTAGACTTGTAGTCAAAACATTTTTGTATACTTATAGTCAAATGGGTGAGTTTTTCCAGACATAATATAGCCAAAGTTTTTATAAAATCTAGACTTATAGTAAAAATTGTCATTTATTTTGATGATGTATGGTCAAGATTAATTAATTATAGTGAATTAGTGCCTGGCGATTGGTCAAAGTGGCGAGCTGATCTCGAGCACCTCAGGCCTATATAATATAACAATTATTGTTGATGATAACCCGTTGTGGACTTAATATTTTCAGACATAATTATTGGCTTTTTGACAGAAACAAAAAAAAAACGTATGTCTACAAACCGAAACAAATCCCTGTGTAAGTTTTTGACCCCACTGGTCAAGTATAACGTCATCGTTAATGAATGTCACTGTGGCATTCGCTCCAAACTGGGTCAAATAGTCTTCATACCGTAGTCTGTTGCGCTTCAGTTCGGCCAGCTGGTGGATATAGAATTCCATTCGGTTTTCAGACAGTTTAATTTTGTTTCTTATGTGGACACGATGGCAATTTGTAGCCAAATAAATAGCAATTGTGTAAAGTACTGTAAAGAAGAAAAACTATTTAAAACTGATTTTCGAGACTGGAGTTGGGAGGGGGGGGGGGAGTATGTAGCTGAAAATATTTGAAAGAATTTGTTGACTAGGGCTTGACGTATATGGGCCAAGTTACAGCTCGATAAAATCATGGGACGTGTGGGAAAATTCAATTGACAAGTTCCACCGCATACAGAATAAGGACAGAGATGTCAAGCTACATTCGGTTGATTAAAAACTAAAACTGATAACGCCTTTCAAGCATTTACTAAAATTCTTTTAAGAGGCTAGCTTTTTGTGTGTAATATGTAAGCCAATTAAGTCAATAAACTTTCATGTATAAAAAAGGTACTATATTTTTAATAAATATTGTTATTTTATGTATTAATCATTTAAATTTTTTAGAACAAATAAAATCTAATTGCTATTTATATGGAATCATGCAAATATAAAATATGAATACATAAGAATAATTTTTGCTTTACGTTTGTTAATAAGTATTTTCATAAATCTGTTATTATTTCTGTTGTAAATTGTTCACCAATTATCTAGTTGCCTATCTGGGAAAGTGGAAACATGTTGGCCAATACTCCAAGAGATAAACCAAGACAATAATATGTGAACTCCAGAATAACACCACCTCAAAAGGAAATAAAACTATATATTGCACAACTCCATTAGCTGGACTAGTTTAGAAAAAGGTGATGTTAGTAATTTGTGTTCTAGATTCTAGAGAAGAAGTCGCTGCTCCTGGTATTACCTTTAGAAAAGCGATGATGTTGGAACTGCCCAGACGGTATCCGAAGACCGTAGCAACTCGTCTGCAGTCTTCCAGGGTAACTCCCATGGCAAGTGGAACAGGATATAACAGGTAGGAAGCTATTAACTGTGAGGAAACCGACAAAACAAACTAAAAACCTTTTTTTTTCATAACACAACATTATTAAATATCTCAAAGTTATTATCTTTTTTGGCATATCAATACAAATATGCATGCATGTGACGTGAATGAAAATTAGAAAAAAAAAGTTACTTTAGAATTGACCAAAAGTTTCTCATAGATTTTAAATGAACTAATGTTGTTGTTTTTTAATTCATTCATATATGAACGTTCTTCTCATAAACATAAAGAAACAAAACAAAAAATATAATAAAAGTCATTCATTTAACGTTTAAAGTTAAATTGTATACTGTACATAAAGTAAAATTCTTGCTGCCAACACTGAAAGCAAAAAAACAATGAATATTTACCTCAATTGTGAAATTCTCGATGCCAACTCGATCTCCAAACCACTCCAGTGTCTTGTTCACCCAAGAGATCAGACTCACGAGTGCGTAGGCACTGACTGCGACGTTGGCGAATGGACCGAGCATTGCCGCAGCACCACACTGAAAGGCATCTATCACACTTGGGTATTTGCTGAGGAGTTCCAATTTAAACTTACCGTTGGTTATCTTTTGGTTTATTAAAACCTTGTATACTATGTAATACATCTTTAGATTGATAGATAGATAGATGATAGACAGATAAATAAATGTAAGATAAATATATAGATGATAGATAGATAGATAGATAGATAGATGATAGATAGATAGATAGATAGAAGATAGATAGATAGATAGATGATAGATATATAGATAGATAGATATATAGATAGATAGATAGATAGATAGATAGATAGATGATAGATATATAGATAGATATATATATATATATATAGATAGATAGATAGATAGATAGATAGATGATAGATATATAGATAGATAGATAGATAGATAGATAGATAGATAGATAGATGATAGATATATAGATATATATATATATATATATATATAGATAGATAGATAGATAGATAGATAGATAGATGATAGATATATAGATAGATAAATAGATAGATAGATAGATAGATAAATAAATAGATAGATAGATAGATAGATAGATGATAGATATATAGATAGATAGATAGATAGATAGATAGATAGATAGATAGATAGATAGATGATAGATATATAGATATATATATATATATATATATATAGATAGATAGATAGATAGATAGATAGATAGATGATAGATATATAGATAGATAAATAGATAGATAGATAGATAGATAAATAAATAGATAGATAGATAGATAGATAGATAGATAGATAGATGATAGATATATAGATAGATAAATAGATAGATAGATAGATAGATAAATAGATAGATAGATAGATAGATGATAGATATATAGATAGATAGATATATAGATAGATAGATAGATAGATAGATGATAGATAGATAGATGATAGATATATAGATAGATAAATAGATAGATAGATAAATAGATAGATAGATAGATAGATAGATAGATAGATAGATAGATAGATAGATAGATGACATATAGATAAAACAATATAAGATAAATAGATAAATGATAGATAGATAGATGATAAATAGATAGATAGATGATAGATAGATAGATATATAGATAGATGATAGATAGATAAAACAATATAAGATAAAAAGATAAATGATAGATAGATAGATGATAGATATATATATAGATAGATAGATAGATAGATAGATAGATAGATAGATAGATAGATAGATAGATAGATAGATGATAGATATATAGATAGATAGATAGATAGATAGATAGATAGATAGATAGATGATATATAAATAAAACAATATAAGTTAAATAGATCAATAATAGATAGATAGATGATAGATATATATATATATATATAGATAGATAGATAGATAGATAGATAGATAGATAGATAGATGATATATAAATAAAACAATATAAGATAAATAGATCAATAATAGATAGATAGATGATAGATAGATAGATAGATAGATAGATAGATAGATAGATAGATAGATAGATAGATAGATAGACAGACAGATAGATAGACTGTTTGTAATAGACATTAAGATCACATAATATTACTTCTTCTCTAGATCTCCAATATCAGAAAGTTTCCCGTCTTTCTTTCTACTAGTTTCCGGCATCAACAGTTTACAAATGGTAAAAGTCGCTGGTGCAGATATGAGCATGGCTCCTAATATTAAATCAACAGATACCTGGAAATACGTTGGTGAAATGTTTAACTATGTTCCATCCTTTAAGATAAATAGATATTCATTCATCTTATATACTTAGAATAGAAGAATTTATTTAGGCGTTTGTATCGAGACTGGAGAAACAAAAGTTTTTTTAATTGTATAGGATCATTTACACTAATTAACAATGCAAACATAACATTAAGAAATCGTACATTTATTCATATTTAAGTATTGAAACAAGTACTTATAACTTTTTAAAAAGTGAGGACTTTATAAGAATATATCAGATTTCTTGGGGAGTGGGATTGTTCAATGTGTGGATAATGTGGATTTGCATTATTCCTATTTATTCCACGTATAAAAATTAATATCAGTGTAATACTTCTGGTGTTAACAAAAAAAAAAAACGACAAAAAATTAATTAATGAGTAAATTTGTGGTTAACTCACCCCTATTTGATTCAAAATTGCCAGAAATGCACTTCCGATGGATGAGAAACAGGAAGTGATGACTAAAAACAGCTGTGATTTTGTCAGCCCAGGTAGATAAGGTTTAAATGCTGTAAGGGAGGCCACCTATTGAGAAGCATTAGAGACGTGGGTGTAGAACTAATTATGGAATACCTACAGTTTAAACCAGGGGTCTCAAAACACACGGCCCGAGGACCGCATGCGACCCACCAAGGGGATTTTTGTGGCCCGCCAGTAAGCGTCCAAAAAAATGTACTATTCGTGAAATTCAGACAGCTAGTACTGATACACATCAAATGTTATTGTTAATTTTATATACGTAACATAATTGTTAAAACAAAATCTGATTTAACCAAGTAAATACAGCTGTAGTTAATAAACCATTATTTCAATATTGACAGTATTAAAGTGTTGTTGTTTTTTTGTTTACTACGGTCGGGTTGTTGGAGGGGGGGGGGGGGAGGGGGGTTGCGCCCCTTGACACATCTCTTAAGTGATAAAATGGCACCATGCCTCCGTCCTAGTTTGAGATCCCTTGTTTAGACCATAGAAAAGTATGTGTATCACATTTGAAAGTAACTATAGAGTTTTAAATTCATGGACGTTTGAAAGATACGGAAGTGCAGATTGATTTTTATTTCCTGTTGTTAGAAAGAATAGATAATGGAAACCTTTTGATTTAAGTAGCACTTCTAATACACTGTGCAGATAGAGGGATAATCAGACAGACACATAGATAGATAGATAGATAGATAGATAGATAGATAGATAGATAGATGGATAGATAGATAGATAGATAGATAGATAGATAGATAGATAGATAGATAGATAGATAGATAGATAGATAGATAGATAGATAGATAGATAGATAGATAGATAGATAGATAGATAGATAGATAGATAGATAGATAGATAGATAGATAGATAGATAGAAGATAGATAGATAGAGTTACTACTTATTGATAAATAGATGTGTAGATGGATGCATGAGTGAGTGACTGATTGGACGGATTGTTGGAAAGATGGATTGCTTGATGGATAGATAGATAGATGGAAAAATATCAATCATCAACCTACTCCTTCCATAAACACCCCAGCTGCTACTGCCATAGACTCCACAGGTGACGTGCCCAAGATGAAAGTCAATAGGTTCCCAATGATATTGATAACAAGTTGCATTGCACCGGTATAGTAGAGTACAGTCATCATTCCATTGATAAAAAATAACAAAGGAAACGCCTTCAAAAGACACAATAAATATATCAATACACAAATGCACATCTGTTATTTTTAAGAATATAAACCTTTATATAACTATAATGTTTAAAAAATGTTTTTATATAGATTTTTTTAAATAGATTTTTGGCTGGATGATCTAATCGTATTTTATCTTAAGGTCAAGTACACTGGATGATTTATAATATTCTGACTAAACATATTCTATTACAAAGTATTTTCTAGCTTTCGAAAAAAAATTCTATAGCAGTTGCATTGACTATTTATGAAAAAAACAACAACATATAAAGTGTTTTGGGTGACACTCTTTAATGTGTGTTTGGTAAGTTAAAGTTTACCCCAAATATCATATAGTGATCCTTGTAATTATTTCCAAACATCAGCTTAGATCCAGCTTCGGAATTATCAAAGAATTCACTGATTCTCTCTTGTACCCAGGTGACGGAATCTTTGCCGTGTTTCCATTTCAGGACGTACAGAGCCAGTAGAAACTGAAGTCCAATACTCCAAAATACTGTGTGATAGTTTACCTGTTGTAGAAGTCAATAGACAAAAAAACGTTATTATTTGTTTCAGATCTTTGTCTTCTGAAAGTATTTTTGTTGTGATTATTATTTATAGAATGGGATTACTTGCATGTGATGCTTACGTTTTGGGATCGTTACCACTACACAGAACGGTCTTAGGAAGAATGACAAGTGCCATTTCAATTTAAGGGATTAAGATAAATAGATATAAGCGGTCATGGGTGAATGAATGACAGATATGTAAACCGTTTTCGGGTCATTGTCAGCAACCGTTAATTATTTCGAGACTTTTAGTATCTAGGTTGTTAACATCTTTATCAACGACTTTAAAATGTGTTGCACCAATGTGATTTATAGCAGATAGGGGGCGGAAACCATCAACGACATGTTTGCCGGACTTGGCACGCGGAAGAACCACAAAATGACAATTTAAGTCTCTTCTACAAAAAAAATTGATTGTCTGCGCAGGTTTTCTTTTAGACTGTTGCCACGCTAAATGATTTAGCAAAGCACACTAGTATCACAAGTTTGCCGACTTCCGGTAAAGCATATTATTATGTATGTTCGTTAAATTATGGATATAATTTGTATAATGAGATGTTTGTTGTATGTTACATTACGTTCAAACTTCAAAGTATATTAGTATTTAATTTACTGTTATAGAAAATGTCATTTTTTCTTCATGTCATTGTTAATACAACAGCCTACTCACCTTGTTAGGAGCCTTTGAACAGATTAAGCAGATCAGTAAGATGATCAGTATGCCAGGTAGTGACCTGAGATTGTTGGGATCTCTAATAGCTCTGTCCACTATCACCCACACTATAATACCACACATAGCTCCATACATAAGCCTTCGGTGTGGGAAGGAATAAAAAAAGAACTAAAAAGTCCAGTGGAATCGTTATATGACTTACGTATATGACCATTCATTTCACTCTGTGGTAGAATTCATGTTTAGGACTTAGGACTTCATTGAAAATATAATTATGTAAAAAAAAAATGGAATTTAATGTTGAGTTCGTAGCATCATGCTCCTGTTAAACAAAAAAGAATTATGGAATGTGTTTTATAAACTATATTGCAAGTGTATATTTTGAAAAGGAGCTTTCTGTGGTTATATTGCTAGACGTGCGTAATACTTTTATAGACCACGGAACATTGATCGCCCAATGTGATGTAGGGCGCGTAACGGACTAACTGCTACGGCCCACAGCATACAAGATGGATTGTAGTGTTAGCATAATACTGAATCGCTTTTACTTTTTTCAATTGATGTCAGGGACCCATCATTGCTTTGTAGACTTACGGTTTATATTTTCAGACGCCAAAAATAGTTTTATTGCATAATAGACGACAACAGCTACACACAAAAAAGACCAATTTACCAGCGTAGAAAGAATCTGCAAGTCAATAAACGCTTCGTCCAGACAGGAGTCAATTTTTCAGAACCTGTGATTTTGTTAAACAATTTCTTGCAGGCTCTAAAGACGTAACGTCGTGAGACAATTATTATACCAAGTACGGTACAGCCGAGCAGACGATGCGAGCCTTCATCCCCAAATCTAAAAGATACAAGGATAATCCGATAGTAGTTATCATTAAATTATTTACAGAATCGGAGTTCGCTAAGTTTTTAAAATAAAATTAAGAAAAGCTAGTGCAACAAATTTTTATAAACTCTTTTTTTATTTCAATTTTCCATACATTTCCGACTTAATGTTCAACGTATTTTCAATGTATATAATAATATTTTTTTTAAATTTTGTTTTATTTTCAAGTTAATCGAGTGTAGCGTAGATTTAATTTTTCGGCACAATTTATCTAGGCCACATGCCTATAAATATAAATGACTTTAACTAAACACTAATATCAGACTTATATTTCAGTACTGCCATTCGAGGATCGTACTGTTCAGCCACAGCAAGCGCAGTCCCTCGTTCAAATCCTAAGGGCGCATCCATTGCCTTGCGAGACAGATAGGAGCCATATATAAGAAAAGACTGGTGCAAAAAAACAACAACAACAACTAACAAACGAAAATGCTTACTAAAGTATAAAGTATACTAAAGCATATTTATTTCACGTTGTAGTAAAGCTCCTACCTGTGGCACATTGCAGCTATAAAGTAAGCCAAGTAACCGAGTAACAGAATCCCCGTCAGAAAGTAACCACGACTTTTGGAGACCACAAAGTCTAGGCATCTTAGACCGAGCGCCCGGCTGTGCATTATTAGCCTGGACACCAGGCCAGATCTCTGATCGTCGTTTTTTATGTCATAGCTTTCAGCATCTCTCCACTCACTCTCCTCGTCTGGTGCTTTCAATTTAACGGGCTCGATTTCAACAACTTGCTGTAGAATATATTTTTTTTAAATTCAATACAAAAAGTTACTCAGCATTAACCATCCCATAATATTTTCATTATAAATTCGTAATGGGTAAGCCTAAATATTTATAAAAAGGGTTATTTTGTTTTCCCTGACAGGTGGCTACACTTAAACCTTGGCTCGTTTGACTAAAACATATAGATCTCATGGAAGTTATCAAGAAAAAGATATTTCTAAACCAGAAGAAATTCAAATTACAAAGAAACTTTAGGCTTACATTAGAACAGGGTTCGGCGACCTACGGCACGCGTGTCAGACTGAGCACGTAGAGCGATTTTCAATGGCACGCGGAAGATTCCCAAAAGAGGCAATTCAAGTCTCTTCTACGAGAAATCAATTGGTCGAGCAGATTTACTTTTATACGGATGGCGCGTTGAATAAAGAACAGTGCTATGGCACACTGCTATCAATAGGTTGCCAACCCCTAGAAGATATATTTGTCTATTTAAATGTATATGACATTTTGTACTGATCCAATTGTTGTTTATCAAAATCTACACGTATCTCTATCATCACTACCCGCTCCTTACAGCGTGCTTTAATAATTCGCCATCTACCGGTGACTTACCAAAAAAGAATCGGAAACTTAGACATTAGTTTATAGAAAGAAAGAAATGTTACGTACTTCAAGATTTAGTGATTTTTCTTCCTGCAATAAGGAAGTGTTAGCGTCGGGATCTTGAGTTTTAGCATTGTTAACATCTTGAAGCTGTAAGACTTCTTTGTGGTAATCAACATTGTGTTTTGCTAATTCTCGTGCCTTGCCATTTTGAATGTTCCCATCATTAGAATGATTCATTCTTTAGTCTATGAATTTTATGCTGTCTCTAGAATTGGAAGCAAAAATCGTAACACAAAAAATGTATTTACATGTATATATAAATCAGATACAATTTAGTCGCACTTCTTTCTTAAATGATATAATACGTTTAGTAACTGTGATGAGGAAAAGGTGCGGTCAGTAGTATGCACGACTCCCTGCGCGTCCACTCGGAGTATGTGTTCCGAAATGTGGAAACTCTCCCTACAATAATAATAATAATACAATAATATTTATTAGCCACATAGTACATAGGTACAATAAAGGCATACATACCTTTTGCACCAATCACTGACTTTTCTAGTGGGTATAATGGCTGAACTTTTACCAGGATACTCGTCTGTATTTTGACACGAAATTTGGATTTAATGAATGCTTTCAGCCTTCTCCATTTATTCAGCATGCACACACATAAAACAAACTACGCAAACTATTCAGTTTTAGTGAAAATGGAAGAAAAGGTGTATTAGAATAAAACAGGTCTTTTCACGTTCTTTTATTTTAACAACGCGTAGCGCTTTCGATAAGTCGTTTCGCTTGACTGATTTATAGACGCAACCGATCTAAAGTTTGTAATTGAATTGGGGAATTATTAACTAATAATTAATCTCGAGCCAATTAGTTATTCACTAATCACAAGTCTGCCCTACACATACCGTAGTTAATTCTGTCTTGCCATTGATAAAACCAAAATTGTTCCCAGCAAATTGTAGAACAACTTAAGTTAGTTTGTTGTCTTAATAATATCTAAATTTTGTGTTTTTTAAAAAGATGACTTGTGTATATCTTTATTTTAAACATAAATGGTCTTATTGATTTATTTCATGATATAATTTAAAAAAACAACAATAACATTAATTAAATCAAATAAGATAATTAAAATTATATTGACGTAAAAAATAGACTGTATCCAAACATTACCTAAGTTTCCACAGAAAGTCAAAGTTACCCCACTAGACCAAAGTTACCCCAGAAGGCCAAAGTTACGCCAGGAGACTAAATTTCCCCAAGTAGGCCAAAGTTATGACAGGAGACCAAATATCCCCCAGAAGGCCAAAGTTACGCCAGGAGACCAAATATCCCCCAGAAGACCAAAGTTACGCCAGGAGACCAAATTTCCCCCAGAAAGCAAACGTTACGCCTGGAGACCAAAGTTACCACAGAAGGCCAAAGTTACTACGAGAAGCCAAAGTTCCACTTCGCCAGTTTTGCGGTTTCACGTTAGAAAAAGGCCTGGTCTCATTTCTTTATCATTCTAAGGGCTAAATTTAGAGCACTGGTTGATTGGAAGTGTCAAGTGTCATAGAATGTTTTTGTCACTACCTGTAGATTTATCCCAGTAATTTTCCACTCGTTGAGACGGAAAAAACAAGAAGATTCTGAAATATTTAACCCCCCCCCCCCCCATGTTTCAGTGTAATAACGAGCTATGAAGGCTAAATGTGTGGGTACGCACGTTCTAATATACATACATGTACATCGCTGGGTTAAATATCGTAACAATCTCTGTATTTAAATCATACGTTGCGGTTGAGTTGTTTGACAGTGTTATTTGAGGCAAGGTGAATAAACAGGGCGTAACGTGTACGTAATATTATTTCAACCAAAACCCAAACAAGTGAGGAGGGTAGTGGAGTGGTTGTTGGGGTGGTTGTTTAATTGAGAGATTACTCTTTCTTGTGGATTTTACAATAATTTACGAGCTATACATTTGCAACCCAATAAATAGGATTTATCAAATCCTTTACAGTAATCCTAAAAGAGGTACATTAACATGCAAATAATTTGTTCTATTTTAAAGTGTCAGTATAATATTGCGTTGTTGTTTTTTTTAGTTATGTATGCTGTTATATAAGCAAGGTTCTATTTATATATGTAAACATCATATTACAAAAAGCTCAGTTTATGCATAGAATAAAAGCTTAATTGGTTTAGCTATAAACTTCAGAACTTGAGACCAATGCTGCATGGGAGTTGTGTGTTGGTGTGTTTATGTGCATTGGAGTGGTGTGTTGGTGTGTGTATGTGTTTGTATTGTCTGTCTTTTTTGCTTTGTGCTTATTTTGGTAACGCGGACATATCGCTCAACACAGTCTCGTGTCCCTAAATATAGCCCACCTTGTCGTGCATTGTGTATAGCCCACCTTGTTGTACATTGTGTATAGCCCACCTTGTTGTGCATTGTGTATAGCCCACCTTGTTGTGCACTGTGTATAGCCCACCTTGTTGTGCACTGTGTATAGCCCACCTTGTTGTGCACTGTGTATAGCCCACCTTGTTGTGCATTGTGTATAGCCCAACTTGTCGTGCATTGTGTACAGCCCACCTTGTTGTGCACTGTGTATAGCCCACCTTGTTGTGCATTGTGTATAGCCCAACTTGTCGTGCATTGTGTATAGCCCACCTTGTAGTGCATTGTGTATAGCCCACCTTGTTGTGCATTGTGTATAGTCCACCTTGTTGTGCTATGTGTGTGTGTGTGAGTTTAATAGTGTGTGTACGTTAATAATTGCTCATTTCTTAACTATTTCTATATTGCTTGAAAATGCGTTCATGTGTGAGCAAAGGTGTAGCCTTTATCTTCCAGAAATACCATGATATTTCCATGACCGAAGATTTTTTTTATAAAGCTAAGAACTTTAAAGACGTCATGCAAAGCTCATAGGTGTGGTGTGGAAACGGCACGTGCCTCATACCCAACCTCTCCAAGAGCCCATACCCCTTTTTCACAATACCAATCTTTTTATTTTTTACAATTATTGCATGTGCATAGCCCACCTTGCTCTGCATTGTGCAAAGCCCACTTTTGTTATTTTTCTTTTTGAGAAGTTAAAATAATTTGGAAAACATGTATAAAAAATATTGATTTAACGAATTTGTATATTTTTACATTTAACTATTGATAATTTTATAAAATATAAATGTATTAATACTTTATGCTGAAATTATGCATCATTTCATAGTTAATATGCTAGTGTTACCATGCACGTCCCCTCCCTGCATTGCACTTTTTTTTTAACCCCTTCCCCACCATACTATTCCACTGCCAGAGATAACCCTTACAGTCCCGGGCGCGTATATAGCGGAACTGAAGGCAGCATAGATAGAAGTAGGTCGGCACGGGAAGGGTTAATAGATTTCTTACAAAGTGTTTGCATTTATATTTTCGTACTTTAGAAAATATATAATACATTTTCTATAGTTTTATAATAATATTAATTCATTGACATTTTATCAGGTTCTATATTTATAACTTTGCTTTCCATAGCAATGTTTTCGAACATTTTACGTCTTTTTTTTGATTAGCCGTCTACTGTGTCAGTGCTGTGTTTATTATTTAACTTAATTCTTGTGAATAATTACACACTTTTCTGGCTACATTTTGTTGTACAGAAAATTGGAATTTAAAACTTATGTTTTCATATTAAGCTTCGGCATTAGATAATTAGATCTTAAGTTTTAAATAGCCTTAAAGAGTTTAGAAAGAGTTCAGAATTTGACTGCCACTGACTGGCACTGACCCATGTTTTGCATTATTCTGCTACAACCCCCCCCCCCAACCCACACACACATAACTTCGCAATATCCACCCCCAACCTTGCATTAATTGCTGAACAATAATTGTACATGAACTAATTGTAAATTTATTTGCAAATAATACACTGAATAATGATGAATAACCAACTTTACAAATTATAACTATTATGCCTACATATTGACATTGCTACACATTATCGTAAAGTTTAAATTTATAAATGAAAACTATGTATCTTTATTACTTATTAATATTATCTTTCTGCTAAATGTAAATTGGATGTTGAGTTCGTTTGAACCGTTTTTTGCCTGTAAACGTTTTTATAGCTTTAACTTGTATGTACATTTGTTTATGAAACTGCTATTGCTCAATAGAAAGTAAAATGATAATTTGTATGTACTCACCTTAATCTTGCCCCGATGTCTTTAGAATAAATGTTGGATTAAAACCTGTTTTGAAATCTCTAACCCGTTTTCGTTTTAATGTACAACAACAAAAAATGTTGGTTAATCTTTGCAATAAGTAAAATGAATGGTTGAAATGGTGTTCTAGGCGTAACTTGGCCTGTTGGTAAAACCGTTATTCTACCGTAGGCGACACCAGTAAGAATCTCTTCTAATCTCTCATGAAACTGAAATTAAGTCTCGGCAAATTCATGTAGTCTACGTTAGTCTTTTTTTTAAATTAAATGTTACCGATATTCAACCTGCTCAATGTTAAAAGCACTGACCGTAACAAAAATATAAATATAAGCCTCAATGGGGAAGAAGTCGTCCGTGAATAAAAACACTGACATATAAAAACACTGACATGTTCTTGAAAGTTCTTGACTTATAATATAAGGATTAAGGGTTAGGGTTATATGTTCATGGTATATTAAACACCGATGTTTGAGTGTGCTACATACGTATGTGTTCAGAAAGCACATATTATAACATGCATCGTGTCGTCATTGCTGTGTCTCCCTTTTTGTAAAACCAAAGACAATAATAATATAGATCGCTTGCTCTATTGTTGGAGCTTATATGTTCGTTTATTCTGTGCGCATCCAATAACGCTGTCTGACTTCTACGCTATTACGTCTGCTTATACAACTTTCTATTTTATTTCTAATTGAGAAAATCATAGCGATTAAATAAAACGGAAGTGTACAATACAAAAAGAGATCAGGAATTCCGAAAAGAGGTCATTCGAGTCATCAAATAATAAAGTATCCCGTTGGGCCAAATTGATCCATAGGGCCGGTGAACGAGCGTTCACCAGTTTCTGTGGCCACGGCATACTGATTGTGTGATTGTGTGGCCAACACTATGCACAGCCGCCTTCACTTTACCCCAACTAAAGTCAGGTACCGATCAGAGTTGGGTAGACTCAGAGACCCCCTTCAGACCTGGGTAAAAAAAAGCCTAGCCTGCACCAGGATTCTAACCCAGGACCTTCGGTTCGCCAGCCGAACGCTCTGCCGCACAGCCACCCAAAATTACTCTGACAGCATGGTGGTAGTTTGGATTTTAAACTTTCTCTGTCTTTTGTTTTTGTGATGATATTATTCACTTCGTGTTACTACGTCGGCCATAGAAAATCAAGTTTGACAATTAGGAAGTTTGACAATTGACAATTATATATATTTGTTGTCTGTAATTTCACAAAGTAATTACAGACCCAAATGTATTTTCATTATTTCTTTTTTTAAATTGGACATTCACCTCAGCCCTTTTCCTAAGTAACAAAAGGTGCATATTTTTGGTAAAATTTTGCTTTATCGCACAAAAGATCCCAGTTTTTCAATCTGCACATTTAACAAACTATAAAATCCTATTTGAGAAGTTTAGATGTCCCTTCAAGTTGAGACAGAAGTATCTCGATCATGCAACACTCTATGTTTTATAGAGGAAATGGTGGTCTTCTAATACATTGTATTTATGTGTGAATTATTCCATCTTATTGTGTTAATCTTGACAAACAATACAAATAAAAGGATACAGTGTCATAAATCGCAGGTCATTGCGAAAATAAAAATTGTTAGTGTTTATATGTTGCCATTGGTTATCGAGTTATCTTTACCGTTCTCATTTCGAAAGTTCCATAAGAAAGGCGCTTTGATTGGATATCGGCCTAGCGGCTTCTTAACGAATATCCCAGGTTTGAATCTTGGTAAAGGCTAGGATTTATTTTCGGATTTTGAAGATGTCCCTGAGACTACCCAATTCTGATAGGTACCTGGCATTAGGGTAAAGTGAAGGTTTTGCTAGCCACGCAATCCACTAGTATCCCGTGACCATGGAAACTTGTGATCGCTGCTTCAAGTGTTCAATATATCAAATTAATATGACGGGGATAATTTACTTATATTTAAACCATGTGTGTGCGTGTGTGTGTCTATGTATTTGCTTTTTTGTGGTTAATTTTCAAAACACGCAACCGTCAGAGCGTAAAACTAAAATTTCTAGTTTGAAACATTCACAGTGGCTAAGATAAAAAGAAAGAGGTAATCCGTCAGGCAAGGTAGAAGCTACTCACCCTTAGCATGCTATAATTGCTTTTAAAATAAAATAACGGACGAGCCTTCCGACTCTTTTGTCCAGGCGTAACGATGTTCAGGGGTGAACCGGGAGGGGGCACATCAAGGTTCGATCCGGGCGCCAGCCATCCCACGGTTCGGTTTCCGTAGCCACATTATTTTCTCCCACTGCGGAATTCCCCCCCCCCCCTCGGATCCTTATCGTGGTAGTTCGCCTGTATATCTGTTATGTCGCCCGTTAGCACAAATCCCATACTAATAGGTATGGGCATCCACGGACCAGAGCGGGCTTGAGGCGGGAACACTGCAGTCATTGTTTTCTTCCCACCGAGTCTCGGACGCGCAGCAGGGATTCCCCCCCCCCCCCCCCTAAGCGTTAGCCCACCGGTGTGCTCTTGATGCAAGCGTACTGGTGGTTTCCACACTTCGCCAGCGATGAGAAGTGAAAAACCCGGATCAGAGATACCAAGGGCTTCACGTAGGGGAACTTTTCCACGTGGCACGATTGAAAAGCGCTCAAGGCTAGTACAGACAACAGAGAACACATGTAAAGTAGCGTATCTGATGCAACGTACGCCACCCAAAAAGGATAAGAAGGTTAAACCCAATGGAAAACTTAGTTTGACTTGTCCAGTTATTTACGTTTTCGTATGATTCACATAGGCCAGATAGTTAATCAGACAAAAGGAAAGTTTTACAGATAAGCATTTCGTCGACCAAAGCAAATAAGGGCACAAACAGCCACACATATATAGATAAACGCATTTGCGGACAGAAAAATAAGTTTTCATTACATATTTCTCACACTTGTTCTCTTTCTGTCATCCATACTCTCTATCTCTCTATTTCTCAATTTCTTTCTCTTAGTCTCTCACTCTCTATTTCTCTCTTTGCGTGTCTCTTTTTCTCTCGTAATCTATCTTTCTCTCTCTTATTGTTCTCACTTACTCTGTCTTACTTTCTCTCTCTCATTCTCTCTCTCTTTATCTCTATTAGTCTCTTGTTCTCACGCGACAATAAGAAATAAACACAGGCTAGTTGAGCAGCTAATTTGTAGACATTTATTTACATTAAAAATATGTTATAAAATACAATGTAACATAAAAAAATGAATTTATAAGCTCAACCTTTACGGAAACACAATTACTCCATTATAACAAACAGGACATAAATGTCTATTGTTTCCATCACAACTCAAAACCTAATTGTTGCACTTGACTATATAATTATTTCAAACTCTCCGTCTGATTACAGGACAATAAATTCTCCAATTACTCCTTTGCTTTTGTTTATATGCGATTTTTGATCTTTCACAATAACACCCCGATCATTAGGCTCTTTGCCAGGTCAATTTATCAAATTGACCAAATCAAGGAATATTTTTACATTGCTCCATTTTGTAAAACCAGGTGTTTTTTTTTAGAGTTTTCTTTTAAACGTTATTACACACCACATTAGAACACTGTAAACATCAGGCACCTATAAATGTATGCGTACTGGTGGTTTCCACACTTTGCCATCGATGAAAAACCCGGATCAGAGATACCAAGAACTTCACGTAGGTGAACTTTTCCACGTGGACTGATTATATAAGTGTACGGTTTGTGAAAATCTAACATGTAATATCTCCAGTAATGGTCTCAATGCGTCATAGTATTTCCCTTTATCTTAACAACATTCACGTCTCAATGTTAGACCTACCCATGTTTTTTTTCATTCTTTATTCCAACAAAGGTTTTATACTGAAGGACTGCTTGCTACGATAGTGCTGCCATTTGATGACCCGAAGACTCTTGTCTATGAGTTTCCCGGTACGCTATTACTAAAATGACTTCTAGTTTAAATCATAATCGCCGAGATATATCTTCACAAAAATATCGTTTACTATCATTTTAAAATTCACTTTGTTTTGTGAATGTCATTTTATTTCTATAATATTTCCTTTCTATTTCTAACATTTATATAGCGTACATGTAACTTTCGGTCCCAAGGAGTGTAAGCTAAAAAAAATAACCATTATAAAATTATGTATGTTTCTTTATAAAAATCTAATCCCCATACCGTGTAAGTTTTTTAAATTATTTTTATTATAGTTAACTAGTCATATATTGTAAATTTTTGGAAAAAATTCTGTGTCCATTAAAAAAAATTTTTTCAACACCCTAGTTCTTCCCTGCCCTGTCATCAAGCCCCAAGGTGCCTGCGCCAGAGTACATCCTGCAACTAATTATTTAAATTATATACTTTCTTCTTCCAAACCTCTACAATAGAATCTATAATATATTTTAATGCCTTATAATTATATATGTTGACAAGTATAATTACACTGCAGTCTTCCTTACCGTTCAATGATTTTTCCTACCTTCTGTGAGAGACTTCATTATACACGTTATAATTTTTGTCTTTGAAACATTATGATTCGTGACTAAATTGAAAATTACAACTCATAAAGGTGGCCATTTCAATTATCTTAAAATTTGGATTATCACTTCGTTTTAAAAACAAAAATGAGTTCTACAAATAGCTGAGGGTGCTGTAATTGCAGGCTTACTCTAAAATAATGATCAGATTAAAAAAAACAAAAGCTAAACATTAATTATGTTCAATATATAGTCAAATGTGAAAAGGTAATAGTAATTAAGACTTGCATACGCAAAAACAATATGTACCTATAGAACAGGATCTTTCTTGTTGAAAAGTTAGGCTGAAAACAAATATATTTTACAACCCAATGACGTTGTGAAAACAAATATATTTTGCAACTCAATGACGTGTTAAAAGTGAACAAAATTGATAACACTAAACAAACTGATGCTAAGTTTCTTGATTAATGCTGCATAATCTTTTTAAATTTCTACAGACATGTAGAAGATAGTATGCGTAGACAGATCTGCAAAACTACTGCTAATAGTTTTTTTTTTAAAAATAAAATACAAATGACTGCCTTTCATGTTATTAAAGTCTATAATAAATCATGCATTAATCTAAATCTAAAGCACTTGAAATCCATGATTGTAAACTCTAGGTGAAATAATAAAAAAAAATGGTAGAGAACAAATGTAGTAAAGATTTCATTGTCAAAGTAAACCTGCAAACGTGATTAAATCTATTGAATTAGATTTGTATTTTTTTAATACATATTTTCTGTAAGTACTGCATGCATTTTTGTGATTTAAGGCGTATGCCAACTGCGTCTAAGTCTTAGTTATAAAATGTATTAAATTAAGATTAGATATATCGAATATATTAGAAATATTATAAATATTGGACATATAGTTTATTTAGATAGCTATATAGCTAGATGAGATTAATATCAAACACAAATGGATAGATAGGTAGACAGACAAACAGACAGAGCGTCAAAGAGACAGATAGATAGATTAAAAGATATATTGATGGATAAATAGATAAAAAGATATATATATGATTTGATATAGAGATAGGTATAGCTAGATAGAAGAATAGATAGATAAAGTAAAAATATAGATAGATAGATAGATAGATAGATAGATAGATAGATAGATAGATAGATAGATAGATAGATAGATAGATAGATGGATAGACAGGCAGATAGTTAGATAGTTAGATACATTGATTATAGACACATACAAATTAGATAAATATTTTACTGAATTAAAATTTCTAGTTCCATATTCTGCTGTATACAACAAGAAAAAGAAAGAAAAATAACAGATATCATGGGTGATATCATCGAAAGTTCAAACTTATCTACCACCTTTACCGCTATGAATGTTACGACTTACACTAGTTTCTTTCCTCCGGGCTCCCTGGAGATTCTAACACTCGTAGACTTTATTATCATCTACACCATTATCTCCGTGTTTGGCATTGTCGCCAACCTCATCAACATCGCCGTCTTCGTCAAGATGGGCCCCCAGGACTCTGTCAACATCAGCCTCCTGTGCCTGTCCTTCTCGGACTTCTGCTTCCTTCTGTTGACCCTGCTCTTGAGCATCTGCTACTACCCGTTCTGGAAGCACTTGGACCTGAACTTCAACATCATCGACCTGAAGATGTTAACATTGGGTTGGCCACAGTTCTATTTCAGAAGAGTCAGCAACTGGATCACGGCTTTCATCACATTGGAGAGATGCATCTGCGTGGTGCTTCCTCTGAAGGTGAAGAGCATCATCACTCCTAAACGCACCGTCGCCATCTTGGTGCTGATCCACGTGATCATGGCGCTGACCGTATCACCGCCTTACTTCTCCGCCAGCTACCAGGCGCGCTACGACACGCGGAGGAACCGATCCACGGTCGTGCTGGTCTTTCACGACAACAGCGCGGAGACTGACTCCATCTCCTCGGCCATCTCTACCTTTTTCACGGTGGTCACCTTCGTCTGGGTTTTTGTCTGCACCGTCATCCTGGTGGTCAGTCTGAAGACCAAAGGGAATCTCCGCCTGGAAATGGCTGGGAAGAGCAACACCGAAGCTCTTTCCACCAGGGATCAAAAGGTCATCAAGATGATCAGTCTCATGTCCATCATCTTCGTCATCTCATTCACCCCTGACGTGATAGTCCTCCTGTTTATGACTTTAGATTATCGCGTCTCATTCTATGGGCAGTACTATGACCTATTCTTGACCCTTCATGGTATCAGTGAGCCAATAATAGCCATCAATGCCTCGGTTAATATCTTCATCTATTTTACCATGAGTTCCAAGTATCGCGAGATTTATGCCAGATTTCCTTGTGTAATAAAGAAGATGGCTAAAACATGTTAAACCAATAAAATCTGTTACATAGATCTATAAAATGTATATAATTTCCCTGTAATATCTCATCTGATAAACCAGATGCCATTAGATTTTTGTTGTTTTGTTTAATTGTGCCCAGGCGACAACTTCCGAAAACAAAATTTGAATTGGAAACCCTTGTCGGGTATTTACTCCAGTCGAGTATGTTTTCCCCTTTCTCTCTCTCTCTCTCTTTCTTTTTATTCCTCTTTCTTATATATAATTCGTTTAATCTTTAATTCATAGTTCATAGTTCAATGTGGTGAGTGTCGGGTGTATGCAAGTAACACGGAAGTGAGAAAATGATGTGAAATGTTTATAAACAAGACAAGATAACTTGGAGATAGGCAGATGATATGTGATCGTCCTGTAGTATGGACGAGATTACACTTGAGCTATGGTCTTCAGAGATGTGTTTTTGTGGGTGTTTGCTGTTCAATGTAACTACTATTGACTCATGCGATAATATCAAATATTGCAACCGAGGAGATCTTCGCTTGTGGGAGTGCGCTCATTTGAATCAGTGGCGCCTTCTAAATGGAACAGCTTGTCTCAGACCTTGAGAGAATCTGAGACAAGAGAGTCTTATAAAAAGAGCATAAAGTCATTTCTCTTTGGTTAATGGCTGCGTGCCTTACATACCAATACAACTGCCACTGTCTTACTTAATTGTTAGGTCGTTTAATGCTTCATTTATTTTTATTTGTCCTATGTTTGTAAAGTTTTAAATTATTAATTATCTTTATATTAATTAGTCTAGAGATTATGTCCGTGTTCTTAGTTGTATGTTAAATGCGATCTGAGGTTACATTATGTTTGTTGGCAGCGCTATAAAAATATTATTATTATTATAATTTATTCCAAGAGCGCACTGAGCATACTAAATTTAATAACATGGATAGAAGCGCTATATAAAAAACCATCATTATTATAATAACGATGAAGCTAGACGTTGCAGCTTTGTTGAATTTTGTTAATACTGCACGTTGAAGGAACCATGTTACAGGGATTTTGAGGAGGATTTTGGGAAGGGTGGGGCTAGGGTAGAATGTATTATCTCGGGTAACGAGTAAATGGCTTGCTATTCTTAATTAGCTCGGTACCATGACGCGAAAATGATCAATAAGAATTTCGAAGATTTCGCTCTAAACATCAAAACACACAAGTAAAGCTAACATTAAGAATTGTTTAAAATGCCAATCCTCAATATCCTTTTATTTAGCTTAACTTGTGCTATTCAAAAGCTGATGTGTGTATTTTTTCATGGAAGATATTTTGATAAATTTTTGGTAAAACATGTTCTTGATAAGTATAATACCGGCGAACGTTTTCGTCTTGCATAAATTTGCCTTGCATGCTAGTTTAAAGGCATGGATAGAAGCGCTATAAGAAATGCCCACTCTTTTCTTATATTATAAGTTGATTAAATACCTCCAATGAAACTCCGTCGTCTATTTATAAATCTTGTTTGTATGTCATAAAATATTATAAGTAGTTAATGCACACTTTTTATAATTAAAGTTTAATTAAATGTTTGTCTTTTGTAACATGTGGTTGTTTTTGCAAACCATAGAAAATAAAAGATGTTATGACTAAACCTATAGTTATCTTTATGGTTTTTGTCCAATGTGTCATTAAATAAAGTTTCAAATATTGTTGATGTCGCTTTTTTATTCCCTTTCTTTTAACTCGTACTGTCTGTCTGTCTGCTTGGTTGGTTGGTTGCTTGCTTAGAAAACTTTGCATCGATTTGTCGACCACTTCCCGTCGTCCAATGGTGCTGAAACTTGGGCAGCAGACTTGTCCCGACTAACAATACATTCTATTTAATTTTCAGCATCATAGCCTTTAGAATAGTCACTATTACCTTCGAATCGAAGAAAATATTTCACATCAAACATGGCTGCCTTTACCACAAAAATTTAGTGTGGAATTTCATAAGGTATGATATCACGTATATTTATTTTAATCTATCAAAATATAAATTTAATATAAACTTACTTTACAAAGAAATGGGGTATAAAAAAAATTTTGTTTTTATGGGTTAGTTTATTATTCCTGAAAACGTATATTTTTTTTTAATGTGGATTTCTGGGGCATAATCAGAACCTTATTCCGTGTACTTGGAAAAATCCAGATTACCAGTTACCCGCTTTTCGGGCAAGCCTTGACTATAATTAAATGTTTTAAAAACAAACAAAAAACTATAAACATTGCAGCCAAAGTTTTTGAGCCGGTAAGTTTTATTGTTTACAAGTATCTAGCGTGAAGTAATGTTCATATCTAACTACATCTTGAAATTGATACCATAAGACTGGACTTATTTTAAAAATCAATAATTAATCATACAAAACACAACAAATCGGGCATAGCTTGGTTGAAATTTTGAAACGTAAATGTAATTAAAGGGAGCTAAGCAAAACAAAAATTCCGTGTTGTAATAGTACAGAATAATATAATTTTTTTTTTGTTTTTTTTATACTGTTACTAACTAAACAATTTTGGATATATTGTGTTTAACAATATTTATCTCAAACAATAATTCTACATATAAAAAGGATCGTTGAAAATTACCAAAATATAAAATGACGAAAAATAAGATATGTACTTTTTGTACATCGATTAAAATACTTAGTTTGTTTGATTACTACGTATCTTTTCGTTTGTATGATAATTATAACGTTACTTTGTCGAATCAATATCGAAACATTGATAGATTATAATAGGTCTAAGAAAATGTACTATAGTTAATGTTATCACTTGAAGTCTGTCTATATATACGGACATGAAGACATCTAGACTTTCAGATCCGCATGACTTCACCTAGAAACAGGGTTACGGGTGCCGATTCTGGGCGAAATAAAATATTTTAAAGAAAAAAAGAAAGAGTATATGTTATTATAGAAGCTCAATATTTAGTCCATTAAAAATACTAGTATTGTTTAGTGGTAAAATTTAATTTCCACTAGGGATGGATAAATGCCCCAATCCCATCTTTAATGGACGCTCATGTTTACACATTCCATATGGTCAAGCTTAACACTTACAGTCCCGGGCGCGTATATATCGGAACTGAAGGCAGCATAGATAGAAGTAGGTCGGTACGGGAAGGGTTAAGCATTCTAGCTTACTAAATTAGTATATTGTATTTAATACTACGCGTCTTTAGTATTTTGTTGACAGTAACAATGTTTCACTCAAGCCAGGGGACAGCAATGGCTTTCAACAGACTGTGCAAGAAATGGTTATATCTAAAGGTCTGGAAACTATCGCATTACAATTGTACGTTTATTTAGCGACCTGGACTGAAGGTATAAGAAAAAAAAAGTATTAAATGCAAACTCAGTCATTCTCTCTGCTACAGAACACATATTAAAGCATTTGAAAGCCGTTAGAAGGGATAGGGTTGACAATGGGAGATTACCCCAGTCCACTGGTAAAAACACATCTCCGTTTAAATAAGAAACAAAACTGGGATAAACGACGTCGTGATAACGAGATAAGGTAAGATGGGCAAATCTAGATAAACTATACAAGTATATTTAGAAACTACCACATACAATTATATCCAGAAAAAACCACATACACTTTAATACAGAAACTACCACATATAATTATATCCAGAAACTAACACATACAATTATATCTAGAAACTACCACATACAATTATATTCAGAAACTACCACATATAATTATATATAGAAACTACCACATACAATTATATTAAGAAACTACCACATATAATTATATCCAGAAACTACCACATACAATTATATCTAGAAACTACCACATACAATTATATCTAGAAACTACCACATACAATTATATTCAGAAACTACCACATATAATTATATCCAGAAACTACCACATATAATTATATCCAGAAACTACCACATACAATTATATACAGAAACTACCACATACAATTATATCTAGAAACTACCACATACAATTATATCTAGAAACTACCACATACAATTATATCTAGAAACTACCACATACAATTATATCTAGATACTACCACATACAATTATATTCAGAAACTACCCCATATAATTATATCCAGAAACTAACACATACAATTATATCTAGAAACTACCACATACAATTATATCTAGAAACTACCACATACAATTATATCTAGAAACTACCACATACAATTATATCTAGATACTACCACATACAATTATATTCAGAAACTACCACATACAATTATATTCAGAAACTACCACATATAATTATATCCAGAAACTAACACATACAATTATATCTAGAAACTACCACATACAATTATATCTAGAAACTACCACATACAATTATATCTAGAAACTACCACATACAATTATATTCAGAAACTACCACATATAATTATATCCAGAAACTACCACATATAATTATATCCAGAAACTACCACATACAATTATATCCAGAAACTACCACATATAATTATATCTAGATACTACCACATACAATTATATCCAGAAACTACCACTTACAGGAATATCTAGAAACTACCACATACAAGTTTAGCTAACTGTTTAGACACTCCCACATTAGAGCTGTTCCTGTTATTTAGAAGCTATCACTTAGCAGCTATAACCTGTTTTTAGAGCTGTAACCTGTTGTTTACAGGCTAGCACATTAGTTTGGAAACAATTACAGTTGTATCCCGGTTTTTTTCGGTAAACAGACAGACAGATAGAACTATTAAATATTTAAAAAAAACATGTATTCAATTCTAGCCAATAATTCTTTATTATTTTACATAAAAAAATCAATTGTAATCGATAAAATGCATTATTTTATTTATTTCTGTTTTGTTTACACCTGTGTACTATAATTAGCACTGTTATTCTTGAACAAATTATAGGACCCTATTGAGGAAATCAACAAGTTTCTCGAATAGTAAAAAAAAAAAAGGAAATCGCAGTTCTTTCTCTAATTTAAAGTTCATAGTTGTTTATAAAAGTTTATCTAAAACATCGAATCGGTGTATGATCTTGAAGACTAAAGTCCTACATCAAGGTTCGGTGGCCGAGCGGCAGCGCAACTAGCTGGCGTACTTGGTTCGAATCCTGGTGCATGCCAGGATTTGTTCTCGGGTCTGGAATGTGTCCCTGACTCTACCCAGCACTATTGGGTACCTGACTTTAGTCGAGGTAAAGTAAAAATCGTCTGGGCATTCTGCTGGCCACACAAATACCATAGCATGCCGTGGCCCCAGAAACTGGTAACGCTGCTTCTCTAGCCACAAGGATCAATTTGGTCCGACGGGATACTTTCTTTACTTTCAAATTTCTTGTAGCTAAGAATAAGATGACAATACTCTGCATATGTTTGACAAAACCATGACGCTGGTGAGCTAAAGTCTTAATAAAGCTAGCGTTACATTATTGTAAAGTATGAATTGGACAAGTACGACAAGTTGCAACCTTTCATGGTGTGAACTAAAACAAAAGGCTGCCCAGAATCGAGTGCGCTGGAGAGCTGTTGCGGAGGCCCTATGTTCCACAAGGATCCAAAGGAACTAAGTAAGTAGAATGAAGTGAACCAGAAATATGACATCGTTTCAAGAAATGAAACTAATGGCATGTTTGGTAAAGGTGGAAATGTTTTAACGTGTTTATTGACCTGTATTGTTAATCTATTTTTTTCAATAAGCAATTATTTATTTAATTAGACCGTGAATATAGTGAACTCTGTTTTTTCTTTTCATCATTAAATCTCCCTGTCTTTTTCTAGATTGATGAATCGTAGCATAATTACAAACTTTTCTTTACTTGCATGGTGTAATTAGTTCAGTAAATAGTTGTTTCAGAAAAACAAATGGATCGCTAGCTTCTTCAAGTTCTTTCATTTGTATCTATTTTAGTCATGTGTTGACTATATGACGGAACTGAGATAATTATACTTCTTCACGGCATCACCAGGGAAATGACTTCAAGAAATCATGTTCAAAGTATTAATTTTTTTTTAATTAGATGAGCTTCCAAGTTTCATCGGGCAATGTTAACATTTCTTCTGCAACTCGATAACTTCTTTGACACCTAACGAAGCGAATAATTGCTGCACTGACAAAGAATTTCTCGCCAAGGGTCATAATTAGTTCATGCACTCCACTGATTCCCCTCGTGCAATCTTTAAACTCGCTACGCTCTATCACACTCTCTCTCTCTCTCTCTCTCTCTCTCTCTCTCTCTCTCTCTCTCTCTCTCTCTCTCTCTCTCCACTCTCTCACACAGACACAACATCTCTCTCACTCCCCCATCCCACTCTGACAGTTTAAATAAATTTGCCTGGAATAAAGGATTCCTGATTATACCGTCTATCAAAGCTTATACCATACATCAAGGTAGATAACACACCATTTTCACCTACTTAGCCTTACCTGTTTATCTCAACTGCCAATTTCTTAGAACGCAAAGGCGTTGGTTGTTCCAAGTATAAATACAATTGGCGCATTTTTTTTTATTAGCCTTTTATTTTGTCTATGGACATTGACAAGTCTTAATTAGGTGTGATCTTTTGAACTGGTGAGATCGTGAACTTCCGGTTATATTTTTAAATGTTTAATTATTTTAGGCATTTCCGTAAACAAAAAAGCATGCTTTTGCTGGTTGTTGACAGTTGACTTCAACCTCGACGGCTAGTTGTAGTCTTTTAGAATTATACAAAGGATACAATATTAGTTATGAGGAATCCGTTTTTAACATCAAAAGTGAGTAGGCGATAGTTAATACTCAAGTGTTAGTCGCATGTAGCTTGTTTATAAAATAAATTAGTCAAGAGTTGCGTTTTCTTGGTTATTGAAAAACAAAATTCGTATTCATAAAAACGAATAACAAAAATTATTTTGCATTAAGCAATAAGTTTGATATTATAAAAAGGTGATTATTCCCTTCTGACTTTCACAATAGATTGTTTTCTTTTGTAAACATCTTTTGGAAATGAAAGAAACTTTAATCCCCAACAAATGTTCGTACAACCAGTAACCTAGCACACAGACATGTTTCGAATAAAATGATCGAATTCGACCGGAAATGTTTTTTTTTGTGAACTTTTATGCATGCATACACGTTAAGACTTGTCAATAGAAAACTTTATTTGTTTTTAAGACAGGGAAGTAAAGTCAGCTGGGCATTGTGCTGGTCGTATAGTCCCCTTACATGCCGTGGCTCAAGAAATGAATAAGTCTATATCTTACTTACCCTAAAGACCAAATTTTATAAAAAAACTTGAAAAATACAACATTTATACTGAAGTAAAATTTTGAATCCAACATTCTTAAAACTATATTGATTATAATTCGATTTCCTAAACTTGTCCGAGCTAGCAGTTCTCCACTCTTCACACTATTGTATAGAGTGACGACTGTAGGGATATTGACGACTGTAGAGATAGTTGTAGGGATAGTGGCGACTTTAGGGAGAGTGGCGACTGTATGATAGTGGCCACTGTAGAGATAGTTGTAGGGATAGTGGCGACTTTAGGGAGAGTGGCGACTGTATGATAGTGGCCACTGTAGAGATAGTTGTAGGGATAGTGGCGACTTTAGGGAGAGTGGCGACTGTATGATAGTGGCCACTGTAGAGATAGTTGTAGGGATAGTGGCGACTTTAGGGAGAATGGCGACTGTAGGAGAGTGGCGACTGTAGAGATAGTTGTAGGGATAGTGGCGACTGTAGGAGAGTGGCGACTGTACGAGAGTGGCGACTGTAGAGATAGTTGTAGGGATAGTGGCGACTGTACGAGAGTGGCGACTGTAGAGATAGTTGTAGGGATAGTGGTGACTTTAGGAGAGTGGCGACTGTAGAGATAGTTTTAGGGATAGTGGTGACTTTAGGAGAGTGGCGACTGTAGAGATAGTTTTAGGGATAGTGGCGACTGTACGGGAGTGGCGACTGTAGAGATAGTTGTAGGGATAGTGTTGACTTTAGGGACAGTGGCCTACTGGAGTCAGAACAATGGACGAATCTGACAGGAACTAAAACGACCTGATCGAGAAGCCCCGTTATGCAAGCTGCGCAAATGGGATCGGGCTAAAGTCGCCATGTTTTTCGCACCTGACCTCGTGGTGTCGAAATTGTAAAGAATCAAAAGAGACAGTCGAGCATGTGATTTTTTAATGACCTGCCTTGCAGGAGTATAGAATGGATGGTAACGGTCAACTATTTGCACCGAACCTATAATAATATTTTGTCTTTGCGTAGCATAAGTGTGTTTTCTCTAAGAGAGTAATCTCGGTTCGCTTTCTCACTCTATCTATCTATTTCTCTCTCTCTCTTTCTCTCTCTCTGTATGGATTTGACAAATTGCTCTCTATGTGAACATTCCATTTCTCTCTCTCTCTCTCTTCGAATGGGATTGATAAATTTGTTATCTTTGTGGAATTGACTTGTTATTCATTAATTATTTGAAACTAATATCTATATAATTAGTTTTGGCATTCAAAATGACGCTGATGTTTTCTTAGTATTTAAACTTTAACGGAAATAAATTTACAAAACGTTTTCGGAGAGCAACAGTTGTTTTTTTTCATATGCCTACATAACTATTTAAACAGCAGTATTTTTTTTCCAAAATGCTCTAAGATACTGTTTCATAATATCTTCAAAATAAAAAGTTAAGTTAAAAAAAAATGATCTCTCTTTATTTGTTTACAGTGTATAGGGCGTTTGAAATCACGTGACAAAAAGCACGTGATTTTTGTTTACTTTGTGTAGTGGTGTACAAGTACAATGGTTGCTGTATTAATAAAGTTTCATATGGGCTCGAGCTTTTTTTAAATGATGTTTTGTGTTTTAATTCTTATTAAGATTTAAGCTGAATTATGTCTGTTAAATAAAATAGGCTATTTTATTATTATCATAGACATAGATCATAGACGATGTGAGCCTATTAGTGACTTGACTAGATAGCCTATTCACCAACACTATCACTTGGCATCGTAGCTGCCCTACTTAGCCATTAGCCCATTAGCCTAGCCTACGAAACATTCAAAGTGTAGGCCTATAAAGTGAAATTGAAAGTGTAAATAGCTCTAGCCGGCCCTAGCCTAATCACAGTAATCAATTAATCTACAGTACTACTAATTCCTTATTTTTAAGTAGGATAGTCAATATTCATATGTGAATTTGGCATGATAAGAAACTTCACCATATGCCATATTTGTTCCTCTATTTACAAAATGTCACTAAAAAACTTAAGCTCCGCCCATTGCAAACGCTCTATTTATTTGAATATAACGGTCTTTTGTTGTTTTTTTTCTTGGAGTATCTGTTTGTCTCTTATTGTTTAAAAAAGTGTACCTTTAACGGTATATTTAAAGCGAGTCTATTCAATGACTTGTTTCTGCTCTACCATTTACTATAATCATGTGTGGTACTAATAAATCACTCAGTATTTCGATATAATCCATCTTGACGCATTTTTAATGCATAACTTAGTAAAGGAAGAGTTTTTGAAATACAGTGGGCCGCTGCATGTATCCAAAGACTATAACAAGGTGGACCGCTTGCTCTATTTTTAGAACTGGATAGTTTGTTTGCGCATGTGCGGCCTTTAATACTTCCTCGATACTTCCCGTGTGCGCAAATATAAAAACTTAACACTTGTGATTTCCGGCGCAGCCAATAACACTGTCTTTAATGATTCCTTAACTTCTCTAAAGACTTCGATTTTAATCCTATTTTCCATTGAGAAAATCATAGTGAATTACTAAACCGGAATTCTAGAGGACATAGTGGGATCGGAAATTCCGAAACTAAGTGTTTCAAGTTATCTAAGCAAGCGGTCCATCTTATTATAGTCTTTGATATAGCACACTTCACACAAAAAACTAATTTCCCATCTCATTTATTTTACTGTGCACTTAACCACTGAAATTAGACCTTTGAAAGTTCATTTTAGTATTTAATATCACATTTTGCATTTTTCTTAACAGGGTGTTATATCGGAGAATTCTTGCCTGTGGGAATAAGAATGTCCAGCGAAACCACGCTTTCGTTCGATGTAAGACTAACCAGTAATACGGGTCTAAATGTTTCAAAATACACGACCTACTTCCCGCCGGAAACCTTGGAGCTTCTCACGTTTGTAGACTTCATCATCATCTACACCATCCTCTCCGTGTTCGGCATGGTCACCAATTTCATCAACATCGTCGTCTATATCAAGATGGGACCCCAGGACTGTGTGAACATCAGCCTCCTGGGCCTTTCCATCTCGGACTTCTGTTTCGTTCTGCTGACCCTGCTCTTGAGCATCTGCTACTACCCGTTCTGGAAGTACTTGGACTTGAACTTCAACATCATCGACCTGAAGATGTTAACATTGGGTTGGCCACAGTTCTATTTCAAGCGCGTTGGAAATTGGATCACGGCGTTCATCATGCTCGAGAGGTGCATATGTATAGCGCTCCCCCTCAAGGTCAAGGACATCATCACCCCCAGACGCACCGTCGCCACTTTGGTGATGATTTACGTCATGATGGCGATTGCGATTTCGCCGCCCTACTTCTCCGCCAGCTACCAGCCGCGCTACGACAACAAAAAGAATCGAACCATGATCGTGTATGTCTACGACGATACCAGCGCCGACACGGACGCCATCTCCTCGGTCATCTCCCTGTTGCTCACGGTGGTCACCTTCGTCTGGGTCTTCATCTGCACGGTCATCCTGGTGGTCAGCCTGAAGACCAAAGGGAAATGGCGCCAAGAAATGGCCGGTCAAGACAAATCTGGAAGCATCTCCGCGAGAGATCAGAAGGTCATCAAGATGGTCGTTCTACTGTCCATTATTTTCATCGTTTCCTTCATACCGGATGTGCTCGTACTTTTCTTCATGACCTTTGACCACCGCGTGTCCATCTACGGCGTCTATTTCGACCTCTTTCTGGTACTTAATGGCATCAGTGAGCCATTTCTTGCCGTCAGCGCGTCGGTGAATATATTTGTATATCTCTCCATGAGTACCAAATATCGTGAAATCTACAATAGATATTTCTATGCGCACAAAGGATGTCGCCAAATGTGAACAAGCCCTTGATAAGATAGACATCCATCTTAAGTTTAGAAATGTAAAGTCTATAAGCTAATTAAAGTTGTTTTTGTCGTGATTGTTAGTGTTTCTTTTGGCCTTCAGGCTATTTCATTGCAATTTTTTTTAATCAATATTTAAAATAATGTTAAGGTCATTTTTCTAAATAAGTGTAAATAACCATACATGAGAAAGTGTGTGTGTGTGTGTGGAGGGGGGGGGGTTAAGGTCACAGGAACAAGTTGTCACAGTGGCTCTAGAGCCCTAAATTTGATAACAAAATTAAAAAATATTAAATTAAGTATGTATTGCATTTCAGGGGGTAGAATGATAGTGGCAAAGGAAAGTTACTCACCTTTTCATGTTATCATCCAGTCTGGCCTACAAAATATACTCAGTCAGTTGTTTCATGTAACCCCAGCCTCCTTTATATATGAGCAATTTTAAAATTATATAAAATTTAAAAAAATGCCATATTTAACCGCACTCATTTAGTTAGGCTATGTGTCCGTTAAATTTGTGTCCCATAATAGCAAAGATCACGTCAACAAGACAAAAAGCATTTAATAACATTGTATACATCGGAACTAGAGACAGACCATTCTCTCAACTAATGTAATGACTTCATATATATATATATATATATATATATATATATATATATATATATAATATATACGTATATATATATATATAATATATATATATATATATATATATATATATATATATATATATATATATATATATATATATTATATATATATATATATATATATATATATATATATATATGGATAAGACATTTACGTCTGTAATCATGTGTCTCTAAGCTGGCGAATTGTGTAAACCAGGGGTCGGTAACCTAAGGCAAGGCACCCGAGCCAGTCAATGAGTTAAACTTGGGTCAAACCGCACTTGCACTCTAAGATCCCCACTGGAATGAATTTGCCTTGAAACTGTGCAAATCATGCCGTGAAATCAATTTCAAAACATATTAACCGCTTCCCTTATTTAAGGCACTCCAAGATAGATAGGTGTTTTTTTTATTCAGAAGCACTCATGTTTTCATACCACATCAAGAATGCGAATGTGTCATGATGTGAAATTTATTAAAGCGGAATAGTTTAGTACAATTTAATTAATCTCACAGTCTCTACGCGTTTATTCATGTGTTAGGGAGACGTCCGAAGCTCCCCCCCCCCCCAACTCAATCATGTCCTTTGTCTAGTAGTCGCCCTTCCCACATGTGGTTAATCGGCGTTATATATCTTTGTGTGTTTTCGCGTAGAGCCTTTGTCTAAGGTCAAGCACGAGACAATTTGGTTTATGATTGTTGACGAGAAATTCGGATCGTAGCACGTGTTTATACAAAGACACTGAAAGGTGGCACATGAGATGACAGAAGTTGCCGCCTTGGTAGGAGAAGTGACAAGGAGAGATAAACCACAGTTTTTTTACGAGACACGCCCCTGAAACATTTAACGACCGATGACAGGTAAATGGGCGTATACCTTGCAGCCATTGGACCTTGGGTTTATGACGAAACAGGAAGGACCGTCTCCTGAGTCTTGATAGCAATTTTGGGTCCCTATATAGACCCGCGGACGTTTTAGAAGGACACTCTTATTTCCGATTTTCACGGCGCATGACTGAAATTTCGGATTATAATTACTGTGCTTGCACTATATGTGTGCATTTTACTTCTGAATGTTTATTTCAAGTTGTGTATATGTGAACATGTGGTTGAACTCTCATGAAATTCAGATGTCTGTCTGATAAATACATCTGAGAAACATTGAAACATTGATCATCGCACGGTTATTTCACATTAAACTTGTCGTCTTGTCACTTGATCACAGTTTGGCTGTTTAATTAATTCGTGTGTCCATTCGTGTGAGTTCGTGTAGATGTAGAAGTCAACCAGCATTAAGATTAGCACGTTAAAATGAAATATCGTGCATTGTTAAGAGAATATTGCCGGGTCTAGCTTAAAGCCATTAACCTCGAGACAAACAGACCAGCTGTGGTTGGAGTATAGTGTGTGAACTAGCAGCGAAGGGTGCATCCTATTGGACACTCAATCCCATCATCACAGACTGAGTAGCTTGATCTTACTACCTTAGATCTGGATCTTTTTTTTTGGCGGTATATTAGCTATTATAAAATGCAGCAAGTTGAATTTTAAACTTTAAAAAAAAAATAGGCATCAAAATGTGCCAATTTGAGAAAAAATCTGGAAGGAATCTGCTTAGCATTCACTCTAGTTTTTGCTTTAAGTTTAACTTACACGTGTGAACAGATGTTATCGCACATGAAAGGCAAAGAGGTCACTTACACTTTATCACTTAGAATTAACTAAATATGTACCCGACATTGAACAATTAGCTACGGCCTATCCCACATGTTAATTACATTCAAAAGAGTTTTTTTTTTGCTTGTCTTCTTTAATTAAGCATGCATAGACTATTATGAATTCAAAAAAAATGTTTGTTTTTTATTATTATTTTAATAAGAGGATTATATTCTAGCATTATATTATGTTATTGTTGCAATTATTAATATTTTTAAAATATCCTTAAATCGACTTAAACAATTAGTCTAATGCAAGATATATTTATTTACAACTGTTTAACGTAAATTATTTATATACATTTGATTACTACTTGAAATAAATAGGCCTACCATTATGCTCGATTTATATAAGGAAAAAATAATTGATAAATAATGTTAGTTATATTACACACAAAAAAACGTGTTTGGTATCACACTATATAATCGCACGTGGATACGTTAATCCAAGGGAAATAATTTTCTCGTTTTTATTTGCGTTATATTATTTTTTCCATCAATAAAAAAAATTAATCGGCTTACAAATATAAATTTAAAATGAAAAATACAACTACTTTTTAAGTTAATAATTATATAAATATTATATTAGTGAAGAAATTATATGTACATTTTTAAACATTGAACACTACATTAACTACCCACTTTATATGATTATTACGTATCTATTCCGCTAATTTATTAATCAAATGCAAGGGTATGTGTCGCTTAATCCTATACTATAATACGAGTTAAAATTGTATGTATATATATATATATATATATATATATATGTGGAAATTTTCTTCAAAAGCGCTCTAACGATTATCTTCATGTTTTAATGCACGACTTGTTTCACCTAAAAAAAATTCAACAGCTTTTCGGCCACATAAATAAAAATCGGAAATGATCGTTAGACAAAAATACACAAAAGATTTATCGTAGATAATTGATTTTGGCCGTGAAAACATGCCATTGCACGATCCACATGTAGCGCGGCATTCAAGAGCGGTGTTTTGTTGCGTCGCAATTATGACGTTGCGGAAATACCCGTTCAACATTAACAAGAAGTTTAATTTCTTGTTTATGCTGGCTGTTTTGCGCACCGATGATAGATATAATTTAAAGCAAGACCAAGTGTAATAATTTATGTAATGCAGGGTGTGCAAACTACCGCCAGTGGTTGACTCGCGGGCTGACAAATAATAGTATGCGGCCCTTGAGGCTTATTTAGATTAAAACGTCCTCAATATATTTTAGATTAAATTAAAAATAAAATAAAAAATAAAATATTTACGTATTAATTACTAGTGAGATAATAGTTTGCCGTTTAAATAAAAACAGAATTAGATGAGATTTCTCCAAACTATATGCCTATTTGTAAATTTTGTTTATTAAACATTATTTTGGAAAAAAAAACACGTCGAAAATAATAATAGGAACTACTTTTTTGTACAAGACATCTGTTTACGAATGTTTTATTAAATATTTTTATGATTTGCTTATATAGGCCTACCCAAGTAAGATATATTAGAATATGTTAACATTGTCAATTCGAAATCTGGTAAACGAGAAAAGATGTATTCAGTACATTCGTATTTTCCTTATAACAATAGTCAGAAGTGTAATATACTGTTAGTTTTATTTAGGGGCGGGGGGAGGGGGGAAGGAATTAAACACATCATCTAACGTAGCCTATATATATTATAATCTTTTCATTTGCAGTCTTTTCAATGAATAACCTAATTTCACCGTTAATTATTTAGTATTTAAGTTTAATGCTCAAAATTTAAAAAAAAAAAAAATGTTTATATTAATCAATATTATATTTTGCCGCGATAGTTTATTTTAAATAGTAACACAAAGGGAGGATATTAGATAATGTTAACACCAAACTATATTTTTTTACTTTTTTGTCAAACAATGTTTGGAATAATACATTGAAAACATTGAAAATCTATATATATATAAAAAGAACGTGTTTGTGTCCCCACGGATACCCATTGGTCAATTTGTGAGTTTGTGTCACTGACTTATTTAGGCCTAGTCCTATATACTGTCTAATAGCTTTTCACATCTGACATGTGCCTTCTCTAGCTAAGTTGTTAACGTAGAGGACTGCTGTGCGGGCTACCCGGGTTCGATTCTCCAGTTAGACTATGTCTATTTTTTTGTACCCGATTTACATTTATTCGTAGACCTTTTTAATTCCTATCAAACATATTTGCCGGCCGTAACTCATTGTTAGCTTGAATGGGTTCAGGGAGGGAGTTTAAAAAATTGACATAATTTTATTGGAAAGTTTGACAGTTGTTAAAGTTAATTAATTAATTGGTCATTTATATAGCGCCTCACTCCATGCTAATAAAAGCATGCTCAGCGCGCTCACAAAATCGAAACGACAATAACACTCTAAATTAGTTTTAAACAAGGTTTCGGCCGATGGAGGCACGAAACGACAATAACATTTTAAAATAGTTTCAAACAAGTTTTTTGCTGATGGATGTGTATTTGATCAATTTAGTTGAAAAGAAAAGTCTTCAAATTCTTCTTGAATGCCTTTTTTGACACAGAGTTTTTCAGTGTCTCAGGTAAGCCGTTCCACAGTGAAGGCGCCACAGATTCAAACGAGCGTACACCAATAGGGGAAGGGGTAGAAGAACTAAAAATTGTAACGTAATTCACGATATTTTAAATTTAAACTTTCATTTTCAGTCTTTTAAATAATAATAATAATATTTGTATAGCGCTGCCAACAAACATAATGTAAGTTCAGAGCGCTTTAACATACAACTAAGAATACGGATATTACACTAGGCCAGGTGACAGAGCTAAATTGATGATTAAAAAAAAAGACAAAACAAATAAATGTAGCATTAACCGACCCAACCCATAAATAAGACAGTAAGTTTCTAAAGCATGTTAAATGTTATCGAAGGTAAATATTGAAATAATGAGTTTTTAAGTTCTTTTTGAAAGTAACAGTAGAGCTTGTTCGCCTCAGTTGAATGGGAAGTTGATTCCACACCTTCGGACCGGATACTGAGAAGGCTCTCAGGCCAACGGTCGTCAGAGAGAAACGGGGCTCTTCCAGAAGCGATGAGTTTGCAGAACGAAGTGTTCTTTGCGGGACATAAGGTCTGATTAGGGCCTTGAGATAGGACGGAAACTCGTTATTAAAAATGCACTGATGGCAAAGTAGCGCCACTTTATACTCAATTCTGGCTTTCACGGGGAGCCAGTGGAGCGAGCGTAGAAGGGCAGTTCCCAAGTCTCTTTTAGACTTGCACATAAACAAACGCTTAGTACTTTTATGTATTCGTTGTAGCCTGGCGATTTAATGACATAAATGACATATATTTCTGTTGGATTTAAAACTGACAACTCTAGCCTGCATGTTTTTTTTTTGGTTTAAAATGAGATTAAGCTGGGTTTTTTTTTGTTGTTGTTGTTTTTTTGTTGTTGTTTTTTTTTTTTTTTTTGGGGGGGGGGGGTTATCGGGCGAAATCTAGATATTAGACTGCACAAATAACAATCTACTTCGACTGTTAGAATTTAAAGCCTATGTTATTCATAGTAGAAAAAAGAAAAAAGACAAATACAATTTATTGGTCTGGTAAAGAAGTATTTTTAAAATTTATGCACTGTTGTTTTACATACACATGATGTTAAGGTACAAGCGCCTGCTCTTTATTACCGATCGAATGATCGGTCACCTGGTACTATATCTTAAACATGAACGAAAAATTCTCCCCCACACAACGTGTAGATCTTCTCCGCCTTGTGCGATTAGATTTTTCACACAGGTGTGGGAAGTGTTTGTCTCCTCCGAGCTACGGCTCTCACCTAAACTTACCCAAAGTAGGGGCACGGCAAGGTTGTACGAATCCGACGCGCCTCCTAATGGAAACAAAAAAAATCTCAGTTTAGCTGAGATTAAAATTTAATGAAATAACTCTGGCATCTCAACATAAAATGTGGACAGTACAGTCAGCGCGATCGCATCTCATCTTGCATAAGATCAGAGTGTCGTACATTTTGATCTCAGAAGGTGGTAAAGTTGACACCTGGAGGGAACGGTTAGGACAATACACTAGGTAGTGGCATGTTGTCCGAGCCTTTCGAGACTGGGAGCTTGCTCAGCCTTTTCGCATTGGCTCTCATTCATGGTCGACCTGGACTACAGCTGGTCGGCTCTTCTGCTTGACGTAAGAGTGATTGTGCAGAGGGCGGAACCAGATGATCCACGGCTGATGACCCGCCATTCGGGGTGGGAAGCCAGTACGGGCATTAGCATATAAACGCCGAAAGGCCCATACAGTGGCGTAGCCAGGTTTTGACGCTAGGGGGTGCGGACTTTCAAGAAATAGGCCCCACTTTTAGCAATTTTACCAGATTAATAGACGAACTAAGAATTTGCACATATCAAGTCTTACAATAATACTCTGTGCCTCAGGGCACACTCACTATATAAATTTGCAGTTTTTATTTTACCTTTCACGATTCGGTAGTGGCATGTTTCCTAACAACTATTAAAATATTAACTATTGATAAGTTCTGCAAAATTGAATGCATCTACTGCTCATTTTTGGGGATGAACATCTAGTATCGAAAAGTATTTATAGAATCAACGCATTGTTCTTTTTTTAACATTGAAAGAGGAGATAAATCGCCAGTATATGTAAGGGTCTGCAACTATTTTTAAGTTGGCAGCCGTTTCCAAGTTTAATTTTTATTCTTTTCTATGTTTTTTATCCATTTCCGCCCGCCAGAGAATAATAGGGTTGAGTGAAGTAGAGCCATTCGCTATGTGCGTGTGCGATTGATGGGGTTAGCTGTGTGCTTCCCTGTTTTTACCTTTGTGTGGACTTAGTGTCCAGTGGTCATTTTTTTGTAGTACTAAGGTGTGGCTGCTAAGGTAATTATAATAGTTTTAATCGATGTTTTATTATGCCTTGTATTTAGTGTTTACACACGGGACTGGTATGAGTCTTGTGTGTAATTTATTTTAATTATTGAATGGTTTATTTTTATAATGTTTTCATGTTGTTATACGTGGTAAATAGCACTACAATTTGTGTTTTATTGGGAGTGCCCATTGCTCCTATGTTTACAAGTTGTAACAGGTGGCGCATTTATTAGCCAGCCACGCTGTATTGGTTATATTTCCTATTTACATGTGGTTTACTTCATTGTTACCCACTTTGTAATATGAGGTCGAATATGTTTGATTTTAAATGTGGTTGGCTTGGGCGCCAGAATCACATTTAAATTAACTGTTTTCTAATATATTCTTCAGTGGCTTTTTCTTAGTCACTGGTGGTGGTGATTTTGTAGTCCTTTTGTATATATTGTTATAATGCATTCCCTATTTGGCATAATTACGTGAGATGCCTTGTCTGGCGTGTCATCGTTTACTATTTTATGTTTACCTTTTATTTATATGTATATATTGTTATGAATTTAAATTGATTATTTAATTATATGTTTATTGTATGTTTCAGCCAGGTGATATTCTGGTTGGGTTTTTTGTTGGACTGTTAATAGTGTTAACAATTGGTCGTTTGTATTGTTTTAGTAGGATGTTAAATAAGTTTTTAGGCAGTTGAAACTTTATTGTTTGTTTTAGAAAGTCTATTTTTAGTTTAATTTAAGTTAGGGCTTCAGTTGGACCGAATCAGATGATTATGTGTTTTTTTGTAATGATTTTCTTGAAGTTAGATTTAGAGTATTTTTATGTAGAATAAAGTTAAAGTTTGTATAGTGTTACTTCGGCCTTTGTTGCTATATCTTTGTTTCTTTTAAGTGTTGTGCTCTTGTGCTGTGTCGTGCTGTTTTAGTTAGCTAGTTGTAGCTGTTATCTTATTTAGTTTAGTTTAGCTAAAGCCTTAGACTTGACAGTCACCTTGGGTTCGGTTAGGCCAAGGTTGCACAGACCACGATCCCCCCTTTTCCTCCCTTCCTTACCCTTCTTCTTTCTCCCACTCCCACCCCTTACATATAGACATTTATAAAGAGATACACTAAAACCGCAGCCCAGCTTATTACTCACTGCGGTTCCCCTAGGTTTATTATCGTGGTGGCTCGCCCGTATACCTACAATGTCCCCTGTTAGGACAAATCCTATAGGATAGGCACAGGTATCGAGGCGGGGGAGGGTCTTCGAGACGGGTTTGCAATGTTTTTTTCTACCTACCCACCCGGGTTACAGGCATAACCAGTGTGCATTGAATAGCGGGATTCCCGGTGAGTAAACCAGACTTCATCAGAACCCCATTTCATTTTGATACATTACTCTTTTGGTAGAACGAACTCTGCTGTATCACGCACCAAAGATACATCCCCGTAAAAGTTCGGCACAAACGGTTGGCCGTTCCTGTCCGCTCTAAGATCCTGTTATGCAGGCTATTCAATTAGCACATGCTCGACCTTCTTTTCTGCGTCCCTACAGTTTCGACACCGATAATCAATGTGGTGCCTAAACCTACTAAAGTAAGACCCTATCCCACAATGCCCGATTCGAAATGTTGCAATCCTAGACTGTTCCATTCTACCGAGCTTCAAAAACGGGTCAGCTTGATGTGGCCGTTTTTAGTGCTGCCGTTGTCAGATTCGTTCCACCCGTGTACCACCGTTCAGTCACCCGCTCACTGATCGTTTTCCGGTCACTCTCAAATGAGCATAGCTCGCAGAGAACGTGAGCCAGGGCCATTATCTCGGCTATAATTAGTTCGCTATTTCGTTTCCAGAGACACATGAATGATTCTGTATCCACTGAAGGGTGGCCTTCACTTCGTACTTAGAGATCAAATCTGAAATAGTCGCTAGCTTACGAGAGAGTCGCTCAGGCAAGGTCCTGTGGCTGTCGACAGCCTGTGGCATTGAAACAATCATTGACGAAGGCTATTTCGCCTATAACTTCCGAACCATCTGTGATGACTTAGGTAGAACTTAGAGATATGTATGTGGAATCTTACATACGGTTGGCCTATTAATTGATTAGCCGGACAATGATAATGTATTCCCTTTGCTTGGCAAAGTGTGAATGTTTTGTTGTTTGTATTATAATATATATCTTATTTTCACATTACATGTATGCCTAAATTCATATTTTAATGTACTTTTAAATGTAGCCTATTTGTTTTATTTAAGGGAATTTTCTCACAGTCCCAACATTCCTATGCTAATGTGTGTTAGTAGTCCCTTTTGTTCTCTCTCAAAGATTTATTACCCGCCCAGTCACGGGCGATCACCCCTCGTTCCTTACACCCCCCCCGCTCCACCCCCCCCCCCCCACAGACTCTAGCTCGTAGCACGTCTTGGGATTAAGTTTCCACGACGCTTAAAGGGTAAGTCCTGCCTTAATAGTAACTTAATTTCATATTAAAGCCTTTGAAATATCATTTTCAAATATACAAGTCTTTCTTTTGAGAGTGGACGATAAATGTGTTAATTTAATTAAATTACATTGCCAATTACGGAAACTGTCGACCACGGGCCGGAAACTCACGAACAGGTAGTGACGTCACAAGTTTCCAAGATTTTTGTTTACAATCAATCGACTATGCTATAATCGACATGGCTTCACGCGACGTAGAACCATACACGTATTGCATGTTTGAACAATAAAAAAAATCTATCAGACAACGAGGACGAAAGGAATTTTAACGCTGAATTCAGCATATATGATTATATCAATTAATCGAGAAAAATGGATCACGCATCGGAAATATCAAATGGTAAGTTGGCCTACTTGATTAGCCTCCTACAGTCCTACTAGGCTAGGTCTATAGTCTATCATCTATGCCATAGACTATGACTATGCAGTTTCTCGACACTTTAGTAGGCTTAGCCTTAGCATCATAGCCTTAGGGTTTGACTTTATCAATTTTTTAGTTTCTGACTTACGTTAAAGATAGGCCTATGTAGGTAATCTTCACACTAGTCTACATAAAACGACTTTTAAATTCACTTTTACTACCGGAACTTTTAAGCTATATGAATAGTATATGCTAGCTATTGCCTACTATATTAGGGCCTAATTACTGTGACTGTATGACTACCCGGTATACTATAGGCTATAGACTATAGGAGGCTTACTTGTGCGATTTAGTTTAGAATGAATACGCTACTAAGTAGCCTAGTTATTATGAATTGTGACGGACTAATAATTATACTTGTAAAAAAAGCTACATATCGGTAAAGGTAGACTATTGACATAGGAATACCGGCCGTAACAGGCATAATAGGGGCTAGCTGTTTCCTGGTCCTCTTCTTAGGGGGTGATCAATCCTCTTATCTTTACCACCAGTGATTATTACCTATCTGTTCAATGTTTAAAGCTACTTAGGATTAATTGTATTTGATCTTGATTATTAAAAGATTACATTGGCAACAGTTTTTAGATATAATAATGAAAATTAGCCCAATTTATAGTTAGGCTATATAAGCTCAAGCTTGAAACAAAACAAAAAAACACTTTTTGCATTTCAACGTTTAATTGAATCAATTGCTCTATACTATAAAAATATTTCATATACCGAAGAAGGGTTTTAAAAAATATAGTTGTAGGCCTATATGTGATTTATATAAAAATACATCAAATAATGATATGTTAAAAAAACAGCTGAATTATGAAAAGTATTGACTAAAACCTAAACAGTAATTATTCTTTTTTTTTTTCAGGACAATGCGATACACAGCTTACAGTTACAGGAACTCAGTTTATTGGTGTTTTGGCATACTTGGTCATGAAATTCAAAAACCGCTGCCTGCTTGTGCTTTAAACAAAATAATGTTGGCCTATCCAGAAGGCAGACTAACTGGTTTCAAATGGGCCGATATTGATAAAGAATAAGCTGTACAGGCTTAGTTCTAAAGTATTAGTATATTTCTTTGAACAGTTATAAAATAAAAGGATTAAATTTGAATGAAATGTCTTTATTGCTTTCAATATAGTTGCTAATTTAAACAAATATGCCCATGTATTATATACATTTTTAAACACAGTATAACAAAATAACATGATTGATAATTAATAGGTAGTGCATTTGGAAAACAGTCGATCATCCTCTGTTCACTTTTTTGCAGTCATTTCCTTGGATTTATGAGCATTAGGCACTTTTAAAAGAGTATTCTTAACACAGGATATCCCACCTACCCTCCATGGCAGCAAACCAGTTGGTCCACGGCAGCTTATTCAGTATTCACAACTGACCTCTATATATAAAGACCATTTCCTTATTCGCCACCTGGGGACGCCCTTGGTAGAAGATGGTAGCTCCCCCAAGAAAAATTTCAAATTTTTGTACTTCCAACTCCGACTCCAGGTACTTTAAATTTCCTCCGACTCTTCGACTCCACAGCCCTAGTTTTCACTGATAAAAAAAGTTATTTAAAGGAATTATTATATCAATGTTGAACAAAATGTTTCAAGACTTCTAATACCAGTGTATGAAATATTTGTTCTTAAATAGGATTAAAATTAAAGCAAAGTTTAGCAATATTAATTAAATATGACAAATATTGCAGATATTTAATAAGACTAATTAGTAAACTAATTTAAAATGTCTATCTTATAAGATACATTTCGCTAATATCAGATTCATCGTCTTCATATTCACCTTTATCTGGAACTTAGTTATTGGTGTAGGTCACTGAAGACTTGCCTCGGCTATGGCTCACAGGTCTGAACTTCTACAGACTTGCATGTTTTAATCCCAGTTTGTACTCCTTAAAAAGTATTGTTAGATAGGTTGTAATGTAATATATGTAGGCCTACAAAGTAAATGGCATGAGTAAAAGTGAAATTTAAAAAAAAGTATTTATATATTATAGTCGTTATATAGCTATATATATATAAGGTTTAGTCAAAATATTAAATATATTATATATATATAAATTATCATTAATGTATTTTTGAATGCTTACCCTTGCTTCTGATTCATTCTGAATATGAGATTTGTCTGTATCATCTTGTCCTCTTTGGAACTGTGATCCACATAAGATCTGAAGATCTACAGACATAAATTATGGCTTCGCAATTGTTGGTTCTCACAAGTCAAAGCTTCACTCAGTGGTGGCGGTGGCATTGGGTCCATTGAAAGAGATTCTCTGTTCGTGGATTATATTTCCTGATTATAAAATGATTACAAATTTTACTATCACCTAGTATATTTTACATTTTTACAACCACATATTTTTTTTATATATTGTTATTTACAACAATTACACTAATATAACATCTTAAGCAAATTATAGCAAAGTATAGCTAACAATATATGGCATGTAATGGATATATAGTAGACCTTTAAAGAAAGCATAGGCTCTACTCAGAATTTTAGTATTTACCATTAGGCATTAGGCTTTTAGCCTATAGATTAAATAGGCCTTTGCATTATTTATATGAGCCTACTATGCCTACAACATGGGTTTTTAGCTATGATACAGTTTATTACAAGTAAACTTTAGGCCTATAGATTTTGTAAACTAATAGGACATATAATAAAGCCCTTTACATTTATTGTCTGTGACTGTAGTCTAATATAGGCTACTGCATGACTATATAATAGGTTAATAGGCTATAATCTATAATATAGGCTAGGCCTAAAGCCACTTAAAGTACTTAGACTTATAGTAGTAGTTAGATCTATAGTAGTCTATACCTATAATCTTATCATTAGACTATTGGCCTACTATAGCCTACTATATAGACACTATAATATAGTGAGTCTATAGTTATAGACTAGGCCATAACATTTACATAGGACATAGGTCATAGGCAGGTATAGGCCTAAGTCAAAAGTCTATTAACTTTTTTTAAATGTAGTTGCTTAGCCAAAGAGTAGAGTAATAAGAGTCTTATGAATTTTAAAAAAATTTACCTTTGATAATAATTCATTTTTCAAATCTCTTATGAGTAGGCCTATGCTTTTTTTTTTCTCCGATCGTCTGTCTTGTTTGAGGGTGCTTCCGAATCAGTCTTAGATTTAGGCCTGCATTGTAATTGTTTTGCCACCTAACTTTGCTTTTTAAGGAACAGATATCCTTGTGAATGGACGGAATGCTTTAGGCATTCAAGATTTCTTCTTCTGAAAGCCCTTCTCGACTGCAAGAATGTTTACAAAATCCTCTCGCACAAAATGTTTACGGCAATCAAATAGTAGGCTATTGTCATGATGTGTCATAGTCTCACTCTATAATAAAAGGAAAATGTAGTCTATATCTATAATTATCTGGACTTCTTTATTAAGACAATATAAAAGATAGCCACTTAGTAGCATTGAGTGTGTGGAGTGATTGTATATATGTATAACATTTATCTATATTGTTGCTTTCACATTGCCTCTATGTTCAATATTGTTCTTAAACCTTCCCCATGTTATATTGTACATCCGCCCCCACCCCCACTACTACCTCCAAGAAATAACCAACACTTAGCCCACGGCTATCAAATTACATGTCAACTGGCCAAAACTAATGTTCACCCCCCCCCCACACACACACAGCTCGCCTCTATCTTTCTCTCTCCCCTTCTCTCTGACACTGACATTCCTTTGTTAGGGCGTTTCCGCTCCCGTCCCTCTCTGGCCGCTCTTCAACCCCTGTTCCCCCCCTCCCCTGCCCTCCCCTTCTTTATGCTATATTCATGGTTAGTTTAAGATTGAGGAGTCTACACAATGACCATGTGAGAGATAGGTCGTGTATTATTTTTGGCCGGCCTGCGAGCCGCGCCTAACACAGTCTAATAACTGCTGTAAATAAAATATATATATATATAAAACTATGCCAGCTTTATCCAGTGATTTATGTAATCTATGTTTTATGTGCGTAATGTGATTAGCGTAAAGATAGTTACCAGTCCTAATTACTTGTCACGAGCTGGACTCAACTTATAAATATTGTGCGAGAAGTCGTCACTCAAGAATTGTAACAACACACTTTGGGGACCACATACCCTGCAGACAACGAAGCCACCCAATCCCTTCTATCCCTTATGTCAACAGTCGGAACGATATATAATTAGCCTGCAGTCAAATACCTGTTATAACTGGCTTGGTGTAGGGAAACGAGTTTTATACGTTCCAATTTAACCCAACTCACGACATAGATGAGGCGCTCGCCCGTGATGTTTTCGTGCTGTATATGGATAAATACTCACGATAAACGCTGAATCCTGTGCTGTTCAATTCAAAAGGACCACTCTCAAACAGGGGGCTCTTCGAGTCCGTACAAGGTAAATAAACTGTAACTACTTTTCACTATAACTCGCCACCATAGTTCTACATGATCAATTGCTGTGCATATCCCTAACCTGCGCTACGGATTAGCTGCCGCTGTTCCTGTTATCCAGTACTGCTGACTGATATCGCCCAGTCAACTACCTAGGCTGTCAATTGCTGTAGGACTGCAGACCTACACGCAACGTGCACTACGGACTAATAACTGTTTCCTGCTTTGAGATTAAGTGCTGTAAATTGGTATTCCAGTCAACTAACAGGTCGTCCCTTGCTGTCCCCGCAACCCTGCTTCTTGGATTAGTAACTGTTTCCAGAACTCAGTATACTTATTGCAAAGGGTTCCAGTCGTCTACTGTACTGCCATGATACGCCCGGATTAGTAGCTGTGTCATATTTGCCTGTCAACTTACTGCTAACCAGTGTGCAAGACATCTACCGTACCACACCCCCATCCCATGCCCGGGATTAGTAACTGTTTCCTGCTTACAGCCATCCCACTGTCAACCAGAGTTCTAGTTATCTACCTAGGCCGCCATCTGCTGTGTACGCCACCCCCACCCCACCCCCCATCTACTCTACTGAAGGCCGTTGTTCGTTCCTGTTTCCTGTCAACCGCTGTTCCAGAGATCTGCTAACCCATCAAGTCCTGTTCGAAATAAACACTGTTTTCTAATCAAATGAACTGTTCCTGTGACGCGTATAGCCGCCCCTTGCTGTACTGCCAACCCGATGACAAGTAGACCGCCCTGCCACCCGTACCGTCAACTATCTGAAGTCCAACAGAATGAAACGTGTGCAAGTGGAAGAATGTTTTTTTTCAATAAAACGCTGGTGAGTGTCTATCTTATGTCTCGATATATTGGAAGTCCAGGTTCAAATAGCATAATTATATTTCTAGGTCCGATTTAGTTAAATGTAACAAACGGTTAACCATAGAGATAAGTGTAAATTACACACTACCCGCTTTAGAAACAGTACCCCACAACCCTCGCCGCGCGAACGCGCTGACCTGATAAATCATATTGCACCTCCCCTTGTTAATCTCCCGCTGACTAGATTAGAGTCACATAAACTATATTCAAACTAAAGAAATAGATTTGGGCAGCCTTTAAACAAAGGCTGAGGCAACGGGAAGGAAATTAAAAGCAATATCTGATAATGGTCATGATTGAAAATCATAATACTCGCATAAACCCAGTTGAAATATTTGCGTAAAAGGGACTCGACCCATGTAATTCCTCCCCCCTAGTATTCGCCGATGAAGTTAGGATAGACGGTACCCTCGCTGCCCCTCTCCCCAAAGAGATGGCGTAGCGGAAAGAGGTAACGATTCGTCCCGGAGCACTGAAAACGTGCTACTAACATGCCATGTTAGGCTCTCGCGTGATGAACTAATTAAACTCATTGCAACCTTCGCCTTTATGATTGGACCAACAACTCGGCCTTATATAAAATAAGACAGTCGACTATTCGTCCTAGGTTAGCTTATCCTAACGTCTAAGTATAACTATACTAGATCTATTGTGTGGACAAGTTGTAATGAATCCCCCCCCCCCACCGGCGCCAATATAACCATATCAATTATGTTATGATGTAAACCCGACCTCTAAGCCCCATGTCCTGAATGGACACGTAACGCACCCCCTACCCTTTAGGCCACAACACACTTTTCCTACCACCGTCCCGATGGCTAGCTAATTACACGCAAGGACGCAAATTGCAAACCCCTTTCCGTCTGAAGACAGACCGCTCCCTTCCCTTTCCGTCCATCAAGGAAAACGTACCCCCTTCCGTCCATTATGGAAACCAAAATAGAGTTTGAAGGTTTTGTTAAAGGAAAAAACCAGTAGGTAAATTCGGAAGTTAGGTCTTTGCCTAACAGTTATACTGTACTACCTACAATTCGATACTCTTCCCCCACCCATGCAGACCGCGAATCCTTGTAATTACCCCACGGCACAGAGAAGGTCAGGAATTAGTACGTGCGCCCCACTTGCTAAACAAGCAATCGGTCATTGACCAGCCAAAGGCACTTCAGTGTCTAAAAACACCCTCCCTTTCTCAAGCAATAGTTGCAAATTCACTGGGATCTGAATAAACAGAGCGAGATGTAAAAAGTATTCCCCCGTTGATAATGTGCTAAACACACACATAAACACAGGCAAAGGACATGTAGCAGAAATCCCCCCACCCTGCGAGCCCCACCCTTAAATAGCGAAACACCCTAAATTGTCTTTCTGACTCCGGCTACACAGTACGAGACGCGAACAAAAACCCTCCCCTCTCCACACACACACTTGTTGTGAAAAAGGTGTTTTCCTCCACCACCCCTGCTTCTCTTCAGCAGTCCCCTTCCCAAAACACACACACAGTGTTAAAAGCGTCCCACGGATTTCTATCCCCCCTCCCCACACACACACGGAAAAGTTCCGTGAATATGTGGTTGGAAATATCTCTTCCGCGCCCCCCCCCTTATAACCTGTAAAAGGCAATTTGTGGAGACCCTCCACTCATCCTCGGTTCAACTGGAAATGGACACCTGTCTGACACCACTGTTCCCCCAACCCCCCCCCCCCGCCTCGACCAGCCGTGGTCAATAAACCGCGATTTGTTTCAAGCCGCCTTGCGCGTCCCCCCATTCACCCTTTTCTCTTTACCCTGGTCGCGAAAAAGAATTAAGTTTCCGGCCGAATATAAACAATTGACCCATTATAAAATGTTAAGCCTAGCATAACATTTGGAAGCCAGGGGGATGTGTCATGATGTGTCATAGTCTCACTCTATAATAAAAGGAAAATGTAGTCTATATCTATAATTATCTGGACTTCTTTATTAAGACAATATAAAAGATAGCCACTTAGTAGCATTGAGTGTGTGGAGTGATTGTATATATGTATAACATTTATCTATATTGTTGCTTTCACATTGCCTCTATGTTCAATATTGTTCTTAAACCTTCCCCATGTTATATTGTACATCCGCCCCCACCCCCACTACTACCTCCAAGAAATAACCAACACTTAGCCCACGGCTATCAAATTACATGTCAACTGGCCAAAACTAATGTTCACCCCCCCCCCACACACACACAGCTCGCCTCTATCTTTCTCTCTCCCCTTCTCTCTGACACTGACATTCCTTTGTTAGGGCGTTTCCGCTCCCGTCCCTCTCTGGCCGCTCTTCAACCCCTGTTCCCCCCCTCCCCTGCCCTCCCCTTCTTTATGCTATATTCATGGTTAGTTTAAGATTGAGGAGTCTACACAATGACCATGTGAGAGATAGGTCGTGTATTATTTTTGGCCGGCCTGCGAGCCGCGCCTAACACAGTCTAATAACTGCTGTAAATAAAATATATATATATATAAAACTATGCCAGCTTTATCCAGTGATTTATGTAATCTATGTTTTATGTGCGTAATGTGATTAGCGTAAAGATAGTTACCAGTCCTAATTACTTGTCACGAGCTGGACTCAACTTATAAATATTGTGCGAGAAGTCGTCACTCAAGAATTGTAACAACACACTTTGGGGACCACATACCCTGCAGACAACGAAGCCACCCAATCCCTTCTATCCCTTATGTCAACAGTCGGAACGATATATAATTAGCCTGCAGTCAAATACCTGTTATAACTGGCTTGGTGTAGGGAAACGAGTTTTATACGTTCCAATTTAACCCAACTCACGACATAGATGAGGCGCTCGCCCGTGATGTTTTCGTGCTGTATATGGATAAATACTCACGATAAACGCTGAATCCTGTGCTGTTCAATTCAAAAGGACCACTCTCAAACAGGGGGCTCTTCGAGTCCGTACAAGGTAAATAAACTGTAACTACTTTTCACTATAACTCGCCACCATAGTTCTACATGATCAATTGCTGTGCATATCCCTAACCTGCGCTACGGATTAGCTGCCGCTGTTCCTGTTATCCAGTACTGCTGACTGATATCGCCCAGTCAACTACCTAGGCTGTCAATTGCTGTAGGACTGCAGACCTACACGCAACGTGCACTACGGACTAATAACTGTTTCCTGCTTTGAGATTAAGTGCTGTAAATTGGTATTCCAGTCAACTAACAGGTCGTCCCTTGCTGTCCCCGCAACCCTGCTTCTTGGATTAGTAACTGTTTCCAGAACTCAGTATACTTATTGCAAAGGGTTCCAGTCGTCTACTGTACTGCCATGATACGCCCGGATTAGTAGCTGTGTCATATTTGCCTGTCAACTTACTGCTAACCAGTGTGCAAGACATCTACCGTACCACACCCCCATCCCATGCCCGGGATTAGTAACTGTTTCCTGCTTACAGCCATCCCACTGTCAACCAGAGTTCTAGTTATCTACCTAGGCCGCCATCTGCTGTGTACGCCACCCCCACCCCACCCCCCATCTACTCTACTGAAGGCCGTTGTTCGTTCCTGTTTCCTGTCAACCGCTGTTCCAGAGATCTGCTAACCCATCAAGTCCTGTTCGAAATAAACACTGTTTTCTAATCAAATGAACTGTTCCTGTGACGCGTATAGCCGCCCCTTGCTGTACTGCCAACCCGATGACAAGTAGACCGCCCTGCCACCCGTACCGTCAACTATCTGAAGTCCAACAGAATGAAACGTGTGCAAGTGGAAGAATGTTTTTTTTCAATAAAACGCTGGTGAGTGTCTATCTTATGTCTCGATATATTGGAAGTCCAGGTTCAAATAGCATAATTATATTTCTAGGTCCGATTTAGTTAAATGTAACAAACGGTTAACCATAGAGATAAGTGTAAATTACACACTACCCGCTTTAGAAACAGTACCCCACAACCCTCGCCGCGCGAACGCGCTGACCTGATAAATCATATTGCACCTCCCCTTGTTAATCTCCCGCTGACTAGATTAGAGTCACATAAACTATATTCAAACTAAAGAAATAGATTTGGGCAGCCTTTAAACAAAGGCTGAGGCAACGGGAAGGAAATTAAAAGCAATATCTGATAATGGTCATGATTGAAAATCATAATACTCGCATAAACCCAGTTGAAATATTTGCGTAAAAGGGACTCGACCCATGTAATTCCTCCCCCCTAGTATTCGCCGATGAAGTTAGGATAGACGGTACCCTCGCTGCCCCTCTCCCCAAAGAGATGGCGTAGCGGAAAGAGGTAACGATTCGTCCCGGAGCACTGAAAACGTGCTACTAACATGCCATGTTAGGCTCTCGCGTGATGAACTAATTAAACTCATTGCAACCTTCGCCTTTATGATTGGACCAACAACTCGGCCTTATATAAAATAAGACAGTCGACTATTCGTCCTAGGTTAGCTTATCCTAACGTCTAAGTATAACTATACTAGATCTATTGTGTGGACAAGTTGTAATGAATCCCCCCCCCCCCACCGGCGCCAATATAACCATATCAATTATGTTATGATGTAAACCCGACCTCTAAGCCCCATGTCCTGAATGGACACGTAACGCACCCCCTACCCTTTAGGCCACAACACACTTTTCCTACCACCGTCCCGATGGCTAGCTAATTACACGCAAGGACGCAAATTGCAAACCCCTTTCCGTCTGAAGACAGACCGCTCCCTTCCCTTTCCGTCCATCAAGGAAAACGTACCCCCTTCCGTCCATTATGGAAACCAAAATAGAGTTTGAAGGTTTTGTTAAAGGAAAAAACCAGTAGGTAAATTCGGAAGTTAGGTCTTTGCCTAACAGTTATACTGTACTACCTACAATTCGATACTCTTCCCCCACCCATGCAGACCGCGAATCCTTGTAATTACCCCACGGCACAGAGAAGGTCAGGAATTAGTACGTGCGCCCCACTTGCTAAACAAGCAATCGGTCATTGACCAGCCAAAGGCACTTCAGTGTCTAAAAACACCCTCCCTTTCTCAAGCAATAGTTGCAAATTCACTGGGATCTGAATAAACAGAGCGAGATGTAAAAAGTATTCCCCCGTTGATAATGTGCTAAACACACACATAAACACAGGCAAAGGACATGTAGCAGAAATCCCCCCACCCTGCGAGCCCCACCCTTAAATAGCGAAACACCCTAAATTGTCTTTCTGACTCCGGCTACACAGTACGAGACGCGAACAAAAACCCTCCCCTCTCCACACACACACTTGTTGTGAAAAAGGTGTTTTCCTCCACCACCCCTGCTTCTCTTCAGCAGTCCCCTTCCCAAAACACACACACAGTGTTAAAAGCGTCCCACGGATTTCTATCCCCCCTCCCCACACACACACGGAAAAGTTCCGTGAATATGTGGTTGGAAATATCTCTTCCGCGCCCCCCCCCTTATAACCTGTAAAAGGCAATTTGTGGAGACCCTCCACTCATCCTCGGTTCAACTGGAAATGGACACCTGTCTGACACCACTGTTCCCCCAACCCCCCCCCCCCCGCCTCGACCAGCCGTGGTCAATAAACCGCGATTTGTTTCAAGCCGCCTTGCGCGTCCCCCCATTCACCCTTTTCTCTTTACCCTGGTCGCGAAAAAGAATTAAGTTTCCGGCCGAATATAAACAATTGACCCATTATAAAATGTTAAGCCTAGCATAACATTTGGAAGCCAGGGGGATGTGTCATGATGTGTCATAGTCTCACTCTATAATAAAAGGAAAATGTAGTCTATATCTATAATTATCTGGACTTCTTTATTAAGACAATATAAAAGATAGCCACTTAGTAGCATTGAGTGTGTGGAGTGATTGTATATATGTATAACATTTATCTATATTGTTGCTTTCACATTGCCTCTATGTTCAATATTGTTCTTAAACCTTCCCCATGTTATATTGTACATCCGCCCCCACCCCCACTACTACCTCCAAGAAATAACCAACACTTAGCCCACGGCTATCAAATTACATGTCAACTGGCCAAAACTAATGTTCACCCCCCCCCCCCCCCACACACACACAGCTCGCCTCTATCTTTCTCTCTCCCCTTCTCTCTGACACTGACATTCCTTTGTTAGGGCGTTTCCGCTCCCGTCCCTCTCTGGCCGCTCTTCAACCCCTGTTCCCCCCCTCCCCTGCCCTCCCCTTCTTTATGCTATATTCATGGTTAGTTTAAGATTGAGGAGTCTACACAATGACCATGTGAGAGATAGGTCGTGTATTATTTTTGGCCGGCCTGCGAGCCGCGCCTAACACAGTCTAATAACTGCTGTAAATAAAATATATATATATATAAAACTATGCCAGCTTTATCCAGTGATTTATGTAATCTATGTTTTATGTGCGTAATGTGATTAGCGTAAAGATAGTTACCAGTCCTAATTACTTGTCACGAGCTGGACTCAACTTATAAATATTGTGCGAGAAGTCGTCACTCAAGAATTGTAACAACACACTTTGGGGACCACATACCCTGCAGACAACGAAGCCACCCAATCCCTTCTATCCCTTATGTCAACAGTCGGAACGATATATAATTAGCCTGCAGTCAAATACCTGTTATAACTGGCTTGGTGTAGGGAAACGAGTTTTATACGTTCCAATTTAACCCAACTCACGACAGCTATAAAATAAGACTTCACCCTGTCTGACACTTGTGACGTCACAAGGAAGGGAAGTCACTGCATGGTCGTTTTTTAGGTCAATCAATAATTACACGATTTATTAATGAATTAAACACATTTTCCAAAAGAATAAAAATAAATAAAATATTTGATAAATCTTATTTTTAAATAAGCTTTCAGGAAATATATAATTTACGTATTTGATTTTCAGGCAGGACTTACCCTTTAATTGAGAAAACGCCCATTCAAGAGTGCCCTTCTTCCTTTCTCTTCCTCGCAAATACTTCCATACATCACCTGTAAACGATTCCTTTGTCCAGCAAATGAGACACGACCCCCTTCCCACCCACACAAACACTGGTTCTCTTTTCTGTCCCCCCCTCCCACCTTGCCCCCCCCCCCTTTGTCTTCAGTGAATTGACCAATCATAGGCCAGAATGGAACTAAACTTTAACTTTATATTAGCTCCCACAGACTCGAAAAGTCAGATTCCTATCACGCTCTAGACTAGTCAGGTCGCTTTTCCTTAGGCTTAGATTTTCCTGTATATAGCCAGACTTAGACTTAGACTTTATTGCATCGTTTATTAAACATATGTGTGTATTTGATTTAAATTGATAAACATTTTTGCCGTCTTCTACACACAAACATTCCATCCTGCCTATTCTTCACTAGAGAATTAAACATTGCATTAATACTAAAATTCAACCAAGTGTGTTAGTCCAGTTTTACTGTTACGTCAAGCTTGTTTGTGCAAAGAGTATTGTTTTATATGCCAGAGATAGCCACTCTGGCACGAACCAGGAACTGAAAAATATAAATTTACTTGCTACATGACGGTCTACTCTGAACGGGCATACCCTGTCAGACAACGTAGCCAACGAACTTACTGGAAGTAACAACCAGTAAACCCCAATCCATCACACCATCTACAAATATTTCCCCGATTGCCTCGATGGTATGTCTGATGGCCTCCACATCTGTCTCGTTGCTGCAGATCGCACCACAAGGCCTGAACAACTATTCTGTTCAGGTATCCGCTCTTGAATACAGCACAACACATCACGCTTGTCAACGTCGATCATGGCACTGCCATCAGTAAACGCATTGATGCACGCATGAAAGGGTGAACAGTTTCGAGGGCGGTAGCAGGCTTCTAAGCGCAGCTGCAGCTACTGTGTTTTCCGACTTCGGGATCAATAAAGCGCATTCGTACCTACGGTAGATAGGTAGAAATATGTGGAGGAGGCTCCACTCTCGTCCACAAAGTCATGTGGTCCATTGGGATTTCGATGCTGATCGCGTGAGTAGAACATAAGTGATCAGAACATAAGTGATAACATAGAGATCTGCCCTCTACCCTCCCAGGAATCTAACTTCTTCTTGAGCGCCAAGCATTTCTTCAAGCTCTTATACCGCTCAAATTCAGTGTCTATCAATTTCATTATCATTTTTCATTTTTTAAAAAGAGTACTTATCAGCACTGAAATGACTCCCAGTATTGTCTTTTGATAAAGACTAGCTCATGTGAATTTATTGGGTATTGCATAGTTGTGTCAATGATTGCATGGAATCTTACTATGTGTCCCTTTCGTCCTCCATATGAGATTTGATCAGATTTTCTGTGAAAGCAGTTTCCTATTTCTGAACAGTCCCGGCAGCCGGAGCTGTGGTGTTGTTATTAGCTCCTAGGTTCATATAACGGTTTTTGTCGTGACGTGTTAAAGAAAATCATGCATCCTACATCTCACATTTGATGATTCTTGTACGATCTTCAACTTTGTTTTCTTCTCCTTTTTGTCCCATCCAGACGCTTAGGACCACTTATTATTTGTAGTTGTTTTTCCTTCATTAATATTTGTCTGTAGCTTATGTAGCCGTTTGGGTTTTAAGACAGCAGAATCGTTTGTTCAAGGACGTTTGTGATTATGTGCTACGAGTCCAACAGATTTAGCTAGCCAGTCTATGAAATGTAGTTCTCACCATTCTGTCTGTGGCACCATGAGATATTATATTAAACCGCCTCTGGATCAACCACAGAGAGAGCTTTGAGAGACAGAGCTTGTAAGTTAGAAAAAGGCATCTGCTCAATAGAGAGTAGAAACGATTAATGAAACGAGACATGTTTGTTTTTCCCTTTGCTCTGAAAAGGTTCGGTCTCCTCTCAGAAGTCCAGCTATTCCGCTTGGCATTCGGTCGCACCACAATTGATCTGTTGAAACAGGGAGGTTAGAACCTTAAATATTTACATATACGTGAAGGTGGCCATTCAGACACTTCAGTAGTATCCTGGAGCATTATTGATGTCAGCACTTGGCACACTCAGGCTGTTACTACCTCTAAGCAAGAGGGGCTTTATATTACTCACCCCACTCCCTATAGTATTTTTTCTTTTATCCATTTTCTTTCTTGAAAACACCTCCCTTTTCAGTCCTTTAAAATGTTTCACTTCTTTGAAATTCTTAAACTCTTAAATAATTCACTTTTTATTCATTAAAAAGCCCTATTTTTGTGCTTAAAACGGTAGTCTTCTTTCTTGAAAAAAGGCCACCTTTTTAATCTTAAAAAAAGTAATTAATGTAGGCCTACCAGGGATGACTAAATCATCTCGATTTAGGAAATTGACCGCATTACCCACATTGGCCACACCCCAAAGAAATTGTAGCGTTAATGTTGAAAGCAATATAGGGCCTACATGTGTTTTTTTTGGCCACTGAATTTAATATTACGGCCGATGATTCTGTTGATGAAATATAGTATGTAAAGAGAAAAGCTTTGTATAAAGTAGTCCGTTTAGATTTAAAGACAGTCAATGCATGTCTTCGATAGTAATTTAGTGTATGAATCTTAAGACCTTTTTACACCCACATAAAGAAAATAAATATAATAAAAAACTAACCAATGTCTACAAATTACACAAAAATATTATTAAATATAGACTAAGTCAAGTTTTCTGAAAAAAATAAAGCGTCATAGATTTTTTATTAAACAAAACTAATCGAAGCATACCTACCATCCACAATGTTTGCCAAGCTACGGAACAGTTTTTATGACCAAAAAAATAAATAAACAAAAATATAAGAGGTTTGGTTTTCACATACCTACACTGACCTAGGATTCTGCTATTGAAGTAAGGCAATGTAGGCTACTGGGTATCAAATGAAATAAATCTAAATTTACGTAGATTTCACTAAGTTTATTAATTAGATTATAACAAAATAATTTGTTGAAGTTAAATTTAAAGAATAAAATTAAAAACAGCATACATTGTGCTTTGTGACAATAAAATTATTAATAAAATATTTTTTCTTGAAAAGGCCCTTTTTTTCGAAAATGGTCGCCCCCCCTCCCCCCCCCCCCCCCACACCTGGCTACGCTACTGGGCCCAAGGAGTTAGAAAGAGCGCCAAGCGCCACTATGCTATTTTTTTTTTTTTTCTTCAAATTCTTAACGATTTTCTGTATAAAGTTATTTTGCGATTGACCTAGGTCTTGTTACGCACTTAATAAATTGTCTTATAATAATAAAAAAAAATTAAATATTGTAGAGCAGGTTTACTTTCATGCTGTTGGCCGCTGAATGGTTTAGAAATTAGAGTTTGGTGCACTATTAGCAAAAGGTTGCCGACCCCTGGTGTAAACCATAGATATGCTCCCAGTAAGAGTACACCGGTGGGCTAACGCATTAGGGAAAGCCCCATTCGCACGTCCGAGATTTTATTGCCTAGGCAAAAGCTACGGTGACGGGGAGGGAGAAATGTGCGCAACAGCCTGTCTGACCAAGCCCGGGGTGCCTGGATGTCCAAGCCTCTAGTATGGAATTTGTTGCTAGCGAGCGACAGTGCAGATATACGAACGAACAACCATGTTAATTAATGACCGAGGGGAAATCCACAGATGGGGAGAAGCAGAGAAGCGCATGTGACTGCGGAGACCGTAGTCGCGCGGTGGCCAGTCGTGCACACATCTTAGTATGGTTCCCTTTAATCCACCGCTTTACATAGTTACGCACTGAAAGGTTCATGTGGTCATTTTTTTTTTTAGACATACGATTGGATAAGACATGAACTTGTTTGACATAGCCAACTTCTCTAGTTACACTCCTATCTTGTGACCTTTGAAACATAACTTCCTACTCTTCCTTTCCTTGTGCAATCAAGAAACCATTAGAGACTATCAGTTCAAGTAGATTTCTCCCTCATCTAGTAGTGCCCTGCAGAATGGTTTTGGCGAGCCCGTTGGTTCTGGTTATGTGGCCATACGAAAGGTGAAAAGAAATGTTAGAATTGTAACTAAAGTACTAACTGTTTCACTTCTACGAGCACAAAGTCATAGTCTGCCCTTTGGATAACTTCTTACGTCTATATTTGATCCACGACTCAGATCAAATATGTCCAGAGAATTACCCAATTAAGTTACGAGTGAATCAGTCTTATGTGTATAATTTTATGGGGAAAATTGGTACTGTTTATTGTCGTCACTGAAAACTATTTTAAAATTTATCAATCACCATCTTGATATCGTTATGGTTATGATATCGTTATTGTTATCGTCTTCATATATTATGTCTAGTTTATCATAAAAGTTTTCTTTTATATTTGTTACAGCTTCTGTGGCGACATGAATATTTATTAGATTTTCCGGCGCATTCGCAACGAACATATCTCTTTCTTTGCTGGCTTGAGTGTAATCAATTTCCCTATTTCCCTCCAAAGTGTCAGTGTTGTAGCCTCTTTAAAATATTGTATAGTCTTTGATTCTTATGGTTATCTAAATTTTTACATTGTATTTCTCTTAAGGCTGCAATTGTGAATGTGTATCATTTTACCTGGTGTGTTGTCTATAGCTCGTGCTCTATACTGGCTTGGTATATTCCCAGTGGCAATCCATTAAAAAAACCTAACTTGGCATAGGTCGATTTATTTCTATTCGTCTTGTTCCACTTTGTATTATTTATCGGTTCTGGGCACAACCTTCTGTGGAGAGTGTGGGTTCATTTCTTAGCTCTGGCCTTTATTTTCGGGTAAATGTTCATAGTCTTCGTGGATCCCTCCCTGTCATGTAAAACATCTTGTTCTGATATCGGTATTTAATCTTCACAATGGACTATTCCGATCCGCCACCATTTGCAAACACTGCTAAACAAACATACATTTATTTTAGATTAATAGGTTGAGATAAACCCACAGTCAGTGAAACTATAAAGGGAACTTATTTCATGTAAAAAAAACAAACCTAGATAAATAAAAACTCTAGCTCATACATTCCAATGACCCCCCCTCCCCTTTCCCCAAAGCCTTTCCCGTGAAAGAAAATGTCACATTACTATGGCTATATGTAAGTCTTATAGGCTGCACGTAGTCATTAAACCATCACTGGTATTATTAGTAAAAAAAATATTGACAGCTTTGTACTATGCGCTAAATAGACACCTACAGACAAGATGCTACAATTACTTAACTTTCCCTAGGCTTGTATTTAACCGTGCGTGCGTTCGTTTATTTCTAAATCAATCACAATGTTGAGAAATTCTCAGTTCCTTCATATTAATTATCACCTTGTTATTAATTAGTCCCTCACACCTTTGTCTAATTCTCTTCACTGCTTTGACTAGCTACTACTATTATTAGTGTCGTTGAAGCCAGCTGTAAGTTTTAATTACATAATGGGATATAATTGACACAACGTCGGGATAAAATTAATATTAAAACTTAAAATTCTAGATTTATAAAAAAAAACAATAATTACGTGTCAAAAATTAAAGAAGTGTTGAATTTGTAAAAATCTAATGAAACATTGTAAATATTTAAAACTATGTGTTTAAACATTTGTCGTAAATCACTTCTGTAAAGATGACAAACATAACGTCTACTAAGTCCCCATACAATGAAAACGACCAAGGCAGTTCATACAAGGGTCTCTTATCTTTGAAGACCGTTGAGGACTTAACTTTCATAGACTTCATTGTCATCTATACTGTTGTATGTTTATTTGGTATCGTCACTAACAGTTTTAACGTTTTTATATACATGAAAATGAAAGGCAGGGATTCAGTAAACATAAGTCTTTTATCTCTGTCTATAGCGGATCTGTTGAGTTTGTACTTTCTTCTGTTTGTTAGTATTTCATACTATCCGTTCTGGGAGACGGCAGATCTTGGGTTTTCCATACAGGACATTGACATTCTGATGTTCGCCTGGCCTCAGTTCTGCTTCCGTCGCATTAGCAACTGGATCACGGCTTTCATCACGTTCGAGCGGTGTGTCTGCATTGCCGTGCCACTCAAGGTCAGGAGCGTCATTACGCCGAGGAGAACAATGGCCGCCATGGTCGTTATAGCAGTGGCCATGTCACTGACCATTATGCCGGCCTACTTCGCCGCGACCTACCAGTGGACATTCGACGCTGGACTGAACAGGACGAGGTTCAGGTTGGTTACGCTAAGTAACAGCGCCGAGATAGACAAGATTTCCGCGGGCGTGTCCCTGGTGCTGACCAACGTAACATTCGTGTGGGTGACGACGTGTACGGTCATTCTAGTGACCAGCCTGTACAGAAAATCTAAGTGGAGACAAGCTGCCACTGTTTCAATACAGTCTGATAAGGTCACCAACAAGGAAATGAAGGTCATCAAAATGATCCTTTTCCTGGGCATTATCTTCATCGTCACTTTCACACCGGACGTGGTCACTCTGCTCACAATGACCTTTGACCAACGAGTGTCCATCTACGGTCAGTACTTTGACTTGTTTCTTTTACTGAACGGGGTTGGTGAGCCACTTCTGGCATTAGGCTCTTCAATCAATTTCTTTGTTTACTTCACAATGAGTGGAAACTTTAGGAAAACATTTTATGAACACTGTTGCTGGATTTTAAATACCGGTAAACATTCTTTGTTACAATAGTTATCATCTCGTAGCTTCATTGTATGACCGTTCTTTTTTACAGTGTTAGTAATATCGCAGATTACACTTCTACGTGACGGGCTAGAGACACTGACTCCTGAGTCTAATTAAACTTTCTGCTTTTTTTCCAAAACGTACAAGGTTTATTTTTACCGAATCAATTCAAGCTTTTAACAATTTAAACTCTTGCCTTGGAAAAATATATTTTTACAGTGTGTGTATGTGTTTATTATTTATTTTCTTTTGTTGCTTTTGTTGTTGTGTTTTAAGATTATACCGTATTATTATTATTATTATTATTATATTATTTATTTCATTGATTACATAGGAAACCAATGACACGTATTCCAACTCTAATCGTGAAATACAGCTTAAAAAAAAACAGACGGAATTAGAAGCAAAGATAATAATTGAGAGAGAACTAGTACAAATAAAGGAAGGACGAAATCCGACAGTCAAGGAAATCGCTTTACAAAAACTGAAATAAACATGAGCACATGAATGAAAACAATTGCACAAGTCATATAAGTATTATTATCCAAAATAGTGCCAACACTTAAAGAAAACGGCCAGCTACATCTTTCTACGTACTTGCAATCACGGGAAAGGCAGCTCAAGTATTTTTTATTATCTCTGACCAGTGAAGAACAGAAAGATTATCATAAACTTTATAAACAGTATACTGAGAGAATTTGTTCGTGTTCCAGAGTCATATTAAAAGACATTTAGAGATATAAAGATACACCCAGAATAGATTTATGTGGTTTGTTAAAGAAAAAGGAACTATATTTGGGAGATGGGTAAAGTTAATAAATATTCGCTCCAAACTTAACAAGTTTGAAAAACCTCATAGTAATGGTGTAGCTAAAAAATTGTATTTTAGTTGATATCAGAACTTGCATTACCGACAAAGCGGATGTACTAGCAGATCATTTTGCTGTCACATCTCAATTAAGAAAGATTCAATTTGAGACGACATCTAATCAATATAATACACGGAATACTGAACAACCTCAAGCAATTGCTTTGTATAAAAGAATAAGAAATGCGAAAAATTCCTAACAAAAAATAGCATGCTACTTTTGCAAGAAAGAAGGTCATGTCCTTGAAGAATGTCAGAGATTTAAGAACAAGAATGAAAGCTTTTGTGTCTAGACCTTTTATTTTTCAAAGTTTGTTTGGAAATACAACTTTAAATGTATGCTTTCACTTAAACAAACTATTTTCAAGGAACAAGATTAGCTTGACTCCAAATACCCATTGTTCTTACTAAGAGATTAAACTCTGATGGACGTTGTGACTAGGACGACTTGAAAACAAGTTTTGATGACCAGAGTTTTTTCTGCTTTTACCCATGCTAGTATAAAATCAACATTACTCCAATGAGAGAGTTTGATGTCAGTCCAAAAAAACTACATCAAATTCTACTGATGTTTTGTTGGAGGACTGACTTTAAACCTTTTATAACGGATGGATCTGCTACCTATCAAAATTTTAAGGGACACTAGTGCTTCTTAGTCGTTTCTTTTTAATAATATCCTATCTTTGTCAGATTCACGTTAAAATTGAAGAATCGTCATATCAACTTTCATCAACTTGGTCCAATTTCTTGACTTTTTCTAGGTGTCTGACAAACACTAACCTTGGACGACATCTCATTATTATTAGCCTACAACCCATTGTGACTCGTGAACCAGAATCTTCCGATGATCTAAAAGAAGATCAAGATTTATATTTAGCTTTTGTGGTTACTTGTTTTTGTACAAAAACCTTTGACTTGAAAATGAAGACATGAAATTAGAAAGTACATTTTCTGCAATTATCGCAACAGAACATTATTCTCCAGAGAATGAGATCTCTACTACAAAACTAGTGAATAACACAAGACGTGTCGTGATCTTTTCACGTTATAGTTCAATACATGTTCAATTTTTGGAAGTTGGCCAACGTGTTCATCTTTCATTCGTCTAAGGGTTCTATCTGGATTTGTATAATATTTACTTTCATTTCACTTCATTCAAGCTTCATATATAAGTAATCACCAAGATAACGAGTATTAAACAGTTTAAATTAAATTTAATGATCTATATTCAAATAATTAATGAAGAATATATGTACAAAAAAAATAGAAGAAAATTTCCATTGGTCATTTTAAAAGCATCGGAAGATCACATTTTAACTTTATTGAACATACGCGATGTCAAAACCCCGAAGAGATACTATTGATCCTCTAAAATTGGTCATCAGGAGAATGGCGAATTTATCAAAGAGTTAACAGGATGGAGTCCAGACTTTGCTGCGAGCAATAAAAGCGAATTTCACGAGGGATATGAACAAAGGATGTTTAGATATAATAGTTTTAAATGTCATTTCTTTACCATCTCCATGGAATCAAGTGGACATTGACCCTTCACTACCTCGTGTACTCTATTTAATATGATCTTAATTTGTAACAATTTGTAAATAATGACATACTGTTTCGAAAATGTATTTTTTTTAAATAAATAGGAGATGCTTTTTATGGTTTTAGTTATAAATTATTGTTAAAATAGTTCTTGGTGTATAACAACACAGTGCTATGATATATAGCCTATATATATAGAGAGATAGATAGATAGATAGATAGAGAGAGAGAGAGATAAATAGATAGATAGATAGATAGATAGATAGATAGATAGATAGATAGATAGATAGATAGATAGATAGATAGATAGATAGATAGATAGATAGATAGATAGATGGATGGATGGATGGATGGATGGATGGATGGATGGATGGATGGATGGATGGATGGATGGATAGATAGATAGATAGATAGATAGATAGATAGATAGAAAGATAGATAGATAGATAGATAGATAGATAGATAGATAGATAGATAGATAGAAATAGATAGATAGATAGATAAATAGATAGATAGATATTGAGATTTTGCATAAGAAAGTGGTATGGGCAAACGCCACCAAACGACGGATTGAAACGGCACGTCTGAATACTTTGTTTAAAATTTCGTCTGCTGGCAATTAATTAAGGCTCTTCCTTCACCAAAATAATATGGTGGATCTCGGCCGGTGTTTGTTGGAAGCTCAAGTCAAGGAACGACGGATCTCTACATTTCTCCATCTAACCATTTGGTGCCCACTGGGCAGTGATGTCTGAAAAATCTTCGTGTTTAGACAATCTCGATTTAGATTAGTTCGAATAAAATAAACATGAAACACTAAAATAATACCACACAAAAAACTCTTAGAAAAAACTACAAGATAGTCAAATCTAAATTTTCATCTGGAACTATATCAACTGTTAAAACAATGCAACAGAAACATACAAAAATACAAATAAATAATCTGTAATTTTATTTGTTGAAAACATCTTAATTCTAACTTAAACCTAAAGTATTTGGTGCTAAAAAAATATATATATAAAAGTGATCATAGAAACCACGTGTTGTTGAAGTAATAAGACACATGTAAATAAAACATAAAGTTTTAATAAAAGAATATTTGACAAATGTAACAACTAATAAAATAAAATCCTCGCGTTAATTTGAATAATTAGAATATACACAATTCATCTGATACCTTTTCGCTAAAGAAAGTGTTTCAAAACTAGAAGTCATTCAGAAAATAGTTTATCTTATCTTCTATGTTACAGACGCTCCTTCTATAAAGAAGATTATTGCATACTAAAATCATCCGTGGTCCGAGTCCAGTCTTGCATTTTTATTAATGTTTTAAATAATGTTAAGTTACTGGTTTTCCTGGTTTGTTCCGGCAACCCCTTTCTTGCCCGAATGCCACTCGGAAAGAAAGAGTACTTGGATGCATTTTTTTCCGCCTAAAGCTATATTGTTCATTACACATGGCAAGACTCAACTATATTCACGGATATTTATAATAAAAACAAATGATATGTAATAAGAAAATATCTTCTTTATTAAAGTAATGACTGCTGCATATAAGAAAAGATAAGGCCAAGATAAGATAAGATAAGAAGATCTTTAAGGTTTCTCAAAGTATTTTGGTTTAGAGTTAAGATTATCCCTTGCATTCGCTCTGATGACGCTAACGGTCTTTAGTAAACTAGACTCGTATAGAGCTTATAACTGACATTGGTGTAGATCATCAACTACAAAAAAAAAAGGTAAAACGATGCTCTTGCGCTGTCGAATAAAGGCGGGGAAAAGGCAATGCTGTAAGTTATAATAATAATAATGTCTTTTTAGCGCATTTTTCCACTTCATTGAATTTAGCATGCTTAGTGCGATTTCCTTCCACAATTTAGTTGCTGATGTTGAGATGGGTGTGTCATAAAGTGGGTAACCAATAGGCCTGAGATGAATTAGTCCACGCCTTAGCCTCTTGGTTTTTTGATAATCTCCAATTTTAATGACTAACTTTAGTCGGGCGCGCTGAGAGAGACCAGTCAAGAGAAACAATGAAGCGATAACCCGCTCGTTGGCTTTTAAGATAAAAGACTGCTGTTAAAGGACAACGACTTGCATTTATTTAGATAGCGCAATCTGGGTGAATATGTTCACGGACGGTACTCCTCTTTGTGTTGATATAAATGATATCACCGGAACGTGTGTTAAAAGAAATGAGGTAGATAGATTAAGGCGACCGATCGAAAGAAAACAATATCCTTTTTAATCGGAATTGTACAAAATGGACTTTTCTCACATCACTATCAATTTTTTCGTTGTTATCGTGATGGACAAACTGGAAAGTCATTTTCCGACGCAGAGGTAAGCCCTTCCCCGTCTATATACGATCCTGATTCGCCGCCTGCGACTAATTGACAGGGGACTCGTGATTTGACCTTAGTCTATATTGTTGCGTCTCGCTGTCTAGGGTTGTCAGTTTATCACAATTACTTCTTGATACCCTTGAAGAATATTTAACTCTCACCCAAACTTTCATCCAAGCAATTTAGAAACAACGTCAAGAATAACTATTAACAACTTTTAATTCAACATAACACTGTATTAACACATAACATCGAAGATCAACACAAGTCGATAATAATAACACGCTTTAAGATGAACACAGGAAGCAGCCCAACCAGTCTCTCAATACACTCCACCCTCTCTCTAACTACACACCACAAGGTCCGGAAACACACCCTCCTTCCCCCTCCTCCATGCCAAACGGACAAGGGTCACCGCGGTCACCCAGTGTCACCTAAAGAATGTAACTGGGTAACATAACCACCAGTTACAAAGGAAGGTAATCAAAACTAAAAAAAAAACAAGGGAGTCAAATAAATCTAATCTTATCAATATACATAACAATATATAATGCACACGCAATAAGTCATGTACACTACCTCTTTTCGACTTCTAAAACTTCTATTCTTCTGTTAAGGAATACAACTTCGATTGCGCGTTTACCTGCTACGCAATAGATCTTTCCCACTTAAGTTATTGGACATAAACCATGTGTGTTTTTTAACTATGTGACTCACTGACTGTTCAATATACCGGTATCAAACTGTAGTGATCGCCCATCTAAACTCTCTGTATCAGTGATGGAAGTTTGCTGAGTATGGGAGAACATTTAAATTCATTCTGAGAACATTGCATGTGCTGTCAAGTGTCCGAATGACTGTGGTGAATACAGTACTGATACATGGAGTAATATAGCGTTCAATTGTGTCACCGCTTGGACCTTTTTTTTTTTTTTAAACGGATTCATCCATTTCACTAGAACAGGGGTATCCATACTTTTCAGCCCGAAGGCCGCATTAACTATCAAACGGCAGTTTGGGGGCCGATGACAAACTTGGGGTCCAAATAAAAAAGGAATCGAAATGTGGATATTGTTTTTAATTATTAATTTAATATTATTGTTACTCAGTTATTATTTAATAACACATTGACACACTACACATGAACACCTGTATTAGTAGGATTGGTAAAAACATAACGTCCACGTAAGCGGCGGCTGATCTTGGCAGGATATAGATAATTTCCGTAATTTTTTTCGTAAATAAAAAGGTCTCCACGGGCCGGATGAGAGGGCATCGCGGGCCGCATGTGGCCCGTGGGCTGTAGTTTGGAAACCCCTGCACTAGAACAAAATATCTGTGCAGTTATCCTGGACAAGTGAAGAAAGCTGTCTGCATCCATTAAATATAAATATCTTGGCATAACTCCGACGAAAGCCAAGGTAAACGTGTAGCCATCGTATCCACTATATAGATAAGCCAGTGATTTGTGGACAAAAGGTGTCCGATGAGAGAGTTTCCACATCCCGGAGCAGGCAAAACTCCGAGAGAGTGTGCAGGAACTTGACTTCTACTGGCCACACTATCTTCGCATCACAATGGGGAAGGCACATAAATCTTTGCCTAAAAAAAAAGTTAACAACTCTTCTTAAATGACTCTTTTTTAAATGACTCTTTTGTCTCACAATTCCTTGGTGTCTGGAGTAAACTGGTTCACATTACAGGTGCCGCATTCCGAAAGACTTGTTTTTCTTTTGTTGATTTTTTCGTTTTCTTTTATAGGATCTTTATTACTTGAAATTTACAGTTTGGGACCCAAACAAGAACGATATAATATGTTGTTTTTTTTTAAACTAAAATACTGAATGTTTAACATTTGATTTGACGATTTGCCTCAACTGGACTGCGCATGTCTGTTGCCGCCAACTTAACATTAAGTAAAGTAAAGTACCCTTCGAACAGAAATGATTATAGGGCTGGTGAAGCAGCGTTCACCAGTTTCTGTGGCCACGGCATACTAGTGTCAGGTACCCATCAGAGCTGGGTAGAATCAGGGGCACCCTCAAGTCCCGGGAAAAAATCCTAGCCTGTACCAGGATTCGAACCCAGAACCTTCGGATCGTCAATAGATCGCGCTGCCGCTAGGCCACTTACCATACCCGTTGTTTTATCCCATTGATTCAAAGAAATAAATAAAAAAAGGGATATATTGAAAAACGTTGAGAACGTTACGTTACTCAATATATGTGGTTGGCGAATCATGTTTCTTGTTACATTTAAACGTTATGACATTTTTACAGAACTAATACAATCACTATACATAATAAATAATTCGAATGTTGATAAAAATAATAAACTTGTTCGTATTGTTATTTTGAATAAAACAACAACACCTACAACACTCATTGGGAGTAAAGTCTTTCGTTGATGCAGATTTTAAAATGGATAGCTCCAGTGATACACCCAAGTCGGCGCACACACATCAAAACAGAGTGCACATACGCTATTATTGTCATTTAGAACAAACAAAGTTAACTTGTGCTCCAAGCCTGCCATCTTTATGAAACAGTTAGCAACAGGTTCTGGCCGCAGATGACCACCACCAACACTGAACAGAACAACAGTAGAACAGAAACAGACTTGGACACCACCGTGCAATTCACCATTGCTAGATCTATTTGGTATTAATGTTTTAATCCCCCCCCCCCCCCCGATTGACAATACTGAGAACGAAGAAGGAGAAGAAAAAAAAAGAAACAAAATGGAACGTTTTGCTTCGTAATCCCGTATACCGTTATTGACGCACCCATTTTAATTCCCTTCCAAAGTTGCACAAACAATATCTTTGAAGTACACAGCCTTCCAAAATATGTAGATGGAACATTGGGTAGCTCTTGTCAGATAAAACTTTTTTTTTCACACTTCACAACAAAGAAATGTCAAGGAAATGTGAAATTCAATAGTCTAGTAGGCCCTATCAATTAACTACACTGATAAACGCTACATCTTTTAACTGCATTCAGAAGCAATTCCTCTTTTTACATTTTAAATATTCGCTATGTGAAGCTTGCATTTTTTTAAAAGAAATACTTGACACATTTCAGAGTTTGTTCATTTCAATCATGTTATTTTTATTGTTTCTTTTGTTTATTTCTTGTATTTAGATCTATTAATTTAGCACTAAACAGACACATTCACGGTTTACTAATATAGATTTCTTTTAGAAACAATTATTGATTCATTCACAAGTAGAAGAAAGATAAAAACGAAAACTTGTTTTGGCAACGTCAATTGTCTTCATTAAAATGAACATAGACCAAGATAGTGTATGTATCGAGTGCCGCATTTCGCTTTTGTTAGATTTGACAAAGAACCACACCCATAATTACATAACATTATCCTATCAATTACCATTCTCATTAAATTCACAAATTCTAACATAACTACATGTTATCAATAATATACACAAGCCTCAAGGTCGCTTAGTGCTACATTTATTTGCTTTGTCCTACAAAGTCTTACATTATTAATTAGCTTAATTATTTTGTTTAGCCTAGAGAATGATATCCGTGTTCCTAGTTGATTGTTGCTCGATGTTTCATTCGCCCCGGGCTTGCATTTTTTTTTTTGGGCAGCGCTATAAATGTATAGTTATTATTATTTATAGAAAGACATAGAATAAAATATAATTACGAGTAGAAAAATTTAAATAATTACTTCTATTTCAAAACTAAGTTGTACAAAGTTATTTGTTTGAAAATTCAACCGTAAACTGAGAGCCGCAAATTGTCCAGGAGCAGCTTGGAGCGCCGGAAATTCCCATTTCTGACGACGACAAATTTAAAATGATCTCTTTTTACCAACGATATATTTTTTGTTTTTTCTTTAGATTTTATTACTTTGTCTGTCTAGTGTGTGTGTGTAGAGCCATTAAAATCAGAGGTGATTAAACCGAACTACCCCTCTCGGATCGATGTGAAGTCTCGCACGATAATTTTAAACTAACCAATCATACGGCATCGAACAGTTCCTTAATTCTTCGCAGCTATAAGCACGATGTAGAATAATTGTTTCACAAACGTTGGAATAATTTTCCTATTTTCGGTGCTTAAACCCTGTACAGTAATCACTATTGCTCTTTTTTCGATCTTAAGTTTTTTATACTGTAATTGTGAATAAAATTGATCTGAGTATATACACGCATTTATTTTTAAACGTAGAAAAGCCAGATTGAAAAAAAAAAAACAGTAAAATTTGGATAGCAAAATGTGAAGCCAAAACTCAAGACGTTTAAAATTGTATGCTAAACATTTGAGATAAATCGTGATTTTTTTTAAACATCATCGAAGATGACAAACTTAACATTAGCTAATTCATCATACACTGATAATGTCCAGGGCGTTATATACAATGGTCTGTTATCTCTCAGGACTGTTGATGATTTAATTTTCATAGACTTTATTGTCATCTATACTGCTGTATGCTTATTTGGTATTGTCACTAACAGTTTTAACGTATTTGTGTACACGAAAATGAAAGGCAGGGATTCAGTTAACATCAGTCTCCTTTCTCTATCTGTAACTGATCTGTTAAGTTTGTACTTTCTTCTGTTTGTTAGTATTTCATACTATCCTTTCTGGGACACACCGGATCTAGACTTTTCCATCCATGACATACACATTTTGATGTTCGCCTGGCCTCAGTTCTGCTTCCGTCGCATGAGTAACTGGATCACGGCTTTCATCACGTTCGAGAGGTGCGTCTGCATCGCCGTGCCGCTCAAGGTCCGGAACGTCATCACGCCGAGGAGAACGATGGCCGCCATGGTCGCCATAGCTGTGGCCATGTCACTGACCGTTATGCCGGCCTACTTCGCCGCGACCTACCAGTGGACATTCGACGCTGGACTGAACAGGACGAGGTTCAGGTTGGTCACGCTAAGTAACAGCGCCGTGATAGAGAAGATTTCCGCAGGCGTGTCCCTGGTGCTGACAAACGTAACATTCGTGTGGGTGACGACGTGTACGGTCATTCTAGTGACCAGCCTGTACAGAAAATCTAAGTGGAGACAAGCTGCCACTGTTTCAATAAAGTCTGACAAGGTCACCAACAAGGAAATGAAGGTCATCAAAATGATCCTTTTCCTGGGCATTATCTTCATCGTCACTTTCACACCGGACGTGGTCACTCTGCTCACAATGACCTTTGACCAACGAGTGTCCATCTACGGTCAGTACTTTGACTTGTTTCTTTTACTGAACGGGGTTGGTGAGCCACTTCTGGCATTAGGCTCTTCAATCAATTTCTTTGTTTACTTCACAATGAGTGGAAACTTTAGGAAAACATTTTATGAACACTGTTGCTGGATTTTAAATACCGGTAAACAAGATGTTATTTAATTGCTTTTTTTTTTTAATTTACATTATCGTTTTCAAATATCACACTAAAAATTTAATAGCAAACTTAATTAACGAGATTTAGGTTTTAGAAAATAGAGTCTCTCGGTGCACAGGTTTAAAAAAACAGAAAAAAAACGCATTTATTTAAGTGAACTGCTGCAAAAGTCACCGTTTGATAATATTTTCTTGGTTTTGTTTATAATACTGTATCAGACATTGACAAGTTGATGTGGTAGATTAGTTTACGTGTAAAAAAAAATGATTGATTGTATTACCATTTTGATTTTAATTTTCCAACAAAAGAAATTGTTGTGTCTTTCAAAGGCAATTTAGATCATTCAGACAATGGCGTGGAGACCAAGTGAAGAGCTTTTAATCAAAATTGAGTTAAAAGTTTATTTTGATAGTAAATATTCGTTGGTATTTTCAAGTTGTTATTCTAGTTAAAATAAATCATTTTGTTATAAAAGTTAAAATTCTTTGTTTCAGACTTGATAAGAATGGGTTATTGTTTAACATAATTGACTTTTACAACAAAAACAACAAGCAAAACAAAAACCTGAAGAAAAGGGAAGTAGTCAGAGTTAGTGGGACAACTTAGTATTTTTGCAGTTGTCCTTCTTGGACATTTGTCGTGGCTTGGATCTGTCAAATGTAAGAAAAAAAAACGAAAAAAAAACCCCACAAAATTCACCAACTTTTTACATCATTATTTAAATGGAGGGTTAGATATGCGTTCAATTTACCCAAATACTTGCAGAAAAAGGCCGTAAATAGCACAAATTATAATAAGATACGATAAAACAAAAAAATTTTTTTTGTTTTAAAGCTGATTCCTAGCCGATACAAATGCTAGTTTGTCTAAAATATTACTAAGCGCGATCTCTGCAGTGATTAGTTAGAATGCCATGTAAACTGTGACAACTCTTAGAGGAAAATTACCAGATAAATAAATAAATAAATAGATAGATAGACAGAAAGACAGACATACAGACGGATAGATAGATAGATAGATAGATAGATAGATAGATAGATGGATAGATAGATGGATAGAAAGATAGATAGATAGATAGATAGATGGATAGATAGATAGAAATATAGATAGATAGATAGATAGATAGATAGATAGATAGAAAGATAGATAGATAGATAGTTAGATAGAAAGATTGATAGATAGATAGATAGATAGAAATATAGATAGATAGATAGATAGATAGATGGATAGATAGACAGATAGACAGATAGATAGATAGATAGATAGATAGATTGATAGATAGATAGCTAGAAAGATAGATAGATAGATAGATAGATAGATAGATAGGTAGATTGATAGATAGATAGATAGATAGATAGATAGATAGATTGATAGATAGATAGATAGATAGATAGATAGATAGATAGATAGATAGATAGAAAGATAGATAGATAGATAGATAGATGGATAGATAGATAGATGGATAGATAGATAGATGGATAGATAGATAGATGGATAGATAGATAGATGGATAGATAGATAGATAGATAGATGGATAGATAGATAGATAGAAATATAGATAGATAGATAGATAGATAGATAGATAGATAGATAGATAGATAGATAGATAGATAGATAGATAGATAGATAGATAGATAGATAGATAGATAGATAGATAGATAGATAGATAGATAGATAGATAGATAGATAGATGATATACAGATAAATAAGCTTTCATACTACAAGAACATCTGACAAAAGAATTCTATAACGGAGTAACCGCAACGCATTTTCAAAGGCCGTGTAAATATGAAGACGTTAGTAGGAAGAATGTAATCATGTCAAGAAATGAATCTCATAGCACTTAATCTCATTACTCTTCTTTGCTTTTTTTATAAACTATATTTTAGTTGTACATTTTCCACATCCATAATATATCATTAAGCTAATTCCTTGGCGTCAGCCTGTGTAAGCGGGAGTAAATGGGGCCCTTGAGCCCCCACCACCACCAACATTTATGTAAATGCCCGAATCTCTGGTAGGCCCCAACATGACATCAGATGGGTAGAATTTTCCAGTTTGTGAATAAATGTTCCTGTTTGTTGAGATCTCACTCCCCCCCCCCCCCCCCTTATACTTCCTTCAGGGAAATATATGTATATAAACATGTCCCTTCCCCCTCCTTCCCTTCTACAGGACACACACTCTCCTTGAAGAACACAGATTCTCCGCTTGGCGCCCTAGCCATGTTAGACAGCGTTTGACCCTCGCGAGCATATCTCCTCCGGTGTCACGTTACTCTTGTCTTGAGGAGAGACCCCGAGACACAGAGCGAGTGCAGGGATAAGCCTAGAGTGATGTGAGGCGACAGACTACAACTACGCCACCTATCGTCTTTCTGCCTTGCGGGGGGGGGGGGCATGGTGAGCGGTACCGCCCCGTGTTTGACAAACTTATTGTTTACTTTTTAAACACATAAACCGGAATAGTTTAGAGATGATTGTACAGCCCAAACAGGTCATATCTGATTTAGAGTTGACTCTACTAAACTAGAGGTCGTAATAGAGAATGTTTATATATGACTGCAATGTTTGGTTGTTATGTTTCCAGAGAACTACTTCGACGTTCGAGTGCTGTCGCTGTTTTGTGTTTGTTTAATGGTAAGTGGGTGTTGTGTTGTTGTGTTTGTGTTTAATGATAAATGTAAGTTTTATAGATTTTTTGTTTGGTTGTATTTTTCTCTTTTGTAATTGTTTCTTGCAAATGTTTTATTTATATTAAATTATATTTATGATTTACAACGTATCTCGTGCTAATATGGAAAGTAAAGTCTTTGCATTGTGTTAGTTACACAATCCCCATGAACGCAGTGCGCAATTATAAACGTATCAACACTGACCAGACTGTAATAGTAGGCCTACTTTACCCACAAGGTAATTTTTTTAAATGTTCTTTTCACATTAACAGTATGTAGGCCTACCTAGAAATTTCACAGTGGAAATGGCTGGGGTAAGTCCTAATAAAATTTAACCCTTACAGTCCCGGGCGCGTATATAGCGGAACTGAAGGCAGCATAGATAGAAGTAGGTCGGAACGGGAAGGGTTAATAGTATTGTCCAAAAAAGGATTGCTGAATTGAAATTACGTAACATACAAAGAAATTGTTGTAAAAAAAAATTACAATTTATACTGGTACGTGATGTTTTTGCCATCATCGTTTTGGCTCTGGAAGTTTTGGTGCTGGGCGTTTTATCGCTAATTGGGCCTAATTTAAAAAAGAACATAGTAGACCTAGGCGTACAGAATTCAAAAAAAGGCGCCAAAACGTCCTGCTTCGATAAATCCAACTGTAGCCTATTGTATGGTTAATGAATATTTTGAACTGCTTCTATAAGGAATGGACCAGATAGGATGTTAGAAGAGTGTAGAAAGTAATCTAATATTGTTTTCTATCGATTAATGTTTCTAGATTCATTCTATTTTGTGTGTTTTATTAAATCCATTCTTCTTCTAATTCAATTCCTCAAAGTCTCCTAGCTAGGACAATCGTCATGCTCACTCTTGGCTCTGCCAACATTGACTTTTTACAGTCACTCGACTAATCCAACTACTCCCCCCTAGCTGCCAACTAATATTTTTCTAACTATGGGAAACTGACTGCGTGGATTCGAAATCTTCCCTCCTCCACTCTTTGTGGAACTTCGCTGACAAAAGTAAACACGAAGAACAAGAGAAGATGAACAGGTTATCACCCCCCTCTTCCCTGTTGTTCAAACCGTTAGTTGTGCTAACAAAGACAACTCTGTTGAGAAAACATGACCGTTAAAAGACCGGTTCTCTGCAGGCTATTTTCTAGCTCATTTTGTAGGTTTGAATTATTTAAAAAGCTTTAAGACGATAAGATATACTCGATAGTTTTTTTTAATATTTATTTGCACGTTATCTTCTCATCTTACATGTTACAGACGCTACTTATTATTTCTCATCTTATATGTTACAGACGCTCCTTATCATTTCTCATCTTACATGTTACAGACGCTACTTATTATTTCTCATCTTATTTGTTACAGACGCTCCTTATCATTACTCATCTTACATGTTACAGACGCTACTTATTATTTCTCATCTTATATGTTACAGACGCTCCATATCATTTCTCATCTTACATGTCACAGACGCTACTTATCATATCTTATCGTGCATGTTACAGATATATCTTATCGTACATGCTACAGACGCTCAGCTCCTTCTATACATAATACTATTGTATCATAGGCGTATCCATGGTTTGAGTGTAGTCTTGCAAGTTGGTGAGAGGGGTTGGGAGTTGGGAGTCTGGATTATACAATACAGGCAACCCTTTTTATGCCCGAATAAAACTTGGGATAAAAAAAACATTAAAGTGACTTTGTCCTTGCAAATATGGACGAACTATTTAGCAAGTGTTGGATTAATGTAGGATTCTGACTGAGAACTAAAAAAAAAAATAGATATCTTTTCCGACCACAGATCACGTAGAATGTGCAGCCTTGTTTGGAAATTTGTCCCAGAAATACTGGATTTTTTTTTATTAAAAAATGTCTGCATAGTTTATACAAATATTTATGATTTTTTAAAACCTTGTGTTTACAGTACAAAATAACTCTGTATAAAATTTTTAAAAATTGTGTATCATTGTGATTTTGTTTATGCGTGTGCGTGTTTGGAGGGGGAGGGTGTCTGTGAATCTACCCAAAGCATTTGTATGGATCATAGGTTCTCAATCTTTTTCGGCTCACCGCCCCCTTTTACAATTTTGGTTCCGCTCATCGTTCCCCACCTCAATTTTAGCGCCCACTCCCCCCCCACCCCCACCCCCCGATTGCAAGTGGTTGAAGTTGAACAAAAAAAAAAGGGGGGGGCACAAAATAGGTCACTGCGACCATTTTTAACTTAACTTTTCTTTTTTTTTTTTTAAGAGCTCCACTTGGCTTTTCTGAAATTTTACAGCGGAATCACTGACAAAGAGGTAACTTACAATCGACCGTTCATTCATTCATACAGACTAATTACATTTAGTTTTTATGCTCATCTTCTTTAATAAAACATAAATATACGTAATTCTAAAACAAATGCATTTGTATTATTAATTTAGAAATATAAGAGACTTATTTAATAGCACTATAGTATGTAATTTCTGTAATTATTAAGGTTTAAAATATAAACTCCTTAAATTTAAATGGACAAACAGTTAATGTGGGAAATGTTTATTTACAACTGTTTAATGTAAATTAGAATAATCCTCTAATAAATAAATCTTTTTATGAATACCATAATGTTAAATCTATTTAAAGAAATAAGATCTAGTTTAGTTAGTAATATTTGTTATATTACAAAACAGAACTTGTTTGGCAACACTATTGAATCAAATGTGGAAACATTTTTTATGAAAGGGAGATAATTAATTAAGCTAATATTTCTAAAAAAATTTCTTCTTTTATAAAAAATAAATAGCGTTACAATTTAAAACTTAGAAATTATCAAACTGTAAAAAGTATTGGAAAAATATATAAATATTATATTACTAAATAGTTTATGTGTATATTTTCAAGCATTACATTAACTACCTAGTTTGTATGATTACTACGTATCTACTCCGCTTAACTTTAATAGTTCAAATTAACTCACGCCAAACGCATTAAAGGACATCTCAGTAAAAATTGAGATAAAAAAATCAATAATGTTAGCACTTAAAGACTTCACTCTTTATAACTGGATGAGTCCTCACTATCAGTCGATCAAGCTTTACTTTTAGCTTACGATTATTTGACTACAGGGATCGGCCGGCGGCAGGGATAGAACCTGCTACGTGTCCTTTGAACCAACCATAGGACCAGCCGGCCGCACACCATACTTGTGACTTCGAAAAGTCATTGCGGTTAATATTTCTTAGTTGTATCATAATATGTAGGCCTACTTTTGGGGGATATCAGATTTTTAGCAGCACTTGCGCTTACATCACATTTCATCCAAAATTCTATCGATTCAAATAGCAGAGGTGTTCAAAATATATCAGGCATGTTTGTACCGCCCATTTGCAATTCACCGCCCCCCCCCCCCTCCAATCGTCCCCTGGATACCTTTGGTATAGATTAAGAGATTAAGAGAAATTACTTTGCGTGATCGATAAACAATAATTAATGAAATAAATATTCGTATCAGTTGATAAATGTCAATGGCGTCCTGAACCGTTGGTCGTTTACGCTGCAAAAACAACGAGCGGTCAACTGAGGGCCTAATTCTTAAGAGGCTTATTATCTTCACATTTTTTGTTTTTCGTTTACCGCGGTGGAAACGAAATAAGGCTAGATCTACAGGGCGCGACGCAGAGGCTAGTCGGATTATGAGTGAAAGTTTAACCATTTGCAGCATTCTATCCGACAACTAAATACACAGTTTACCAATGTGTTAATCAGCGGCGTATGCGTTAGGTAGGATCCCATGGGAATACATTTTCGCAACTGTTTTCTTTTTTTTTTTGTTCTTTTAACAAAAAATTTTTTTACACCTGTTTAAATGAAAAGAAAATATTTAACTACCAATTATAACCTATAAGAAGGGAGAGTGGTTGTGTGTGTGTCGAAAGGAGGGGGGATGGGGATGGCGGGTCAAAGTAAAAAGCCAACAATTTTATTTCGCTTTCTTCTTTCATATGATTATGTTCTTACCAATTTATATATCAATTTGACTCCTCTTTTTATTCTATTTCTATAAATTGTGAAACAAAAAACTATCGTTCACTTGTTCGTTGTTCATTTGTCGATTTATAAATCCAAGTGTGACAGAGAACTGAGCTCTATATAAATAAATCGATGACGGGGAAGGGTGAGAGTATCCTAATCGCAGTATAGTTTTTTTTGTTTGTTTTTTTGTTTTAGGTGGGGAGGACAGGTCACCTTCTGCTGACGCCCATTGAGCTATACACAGATGGGTTGTGTTTTTACTTTTCTATGTCAAAACGTCAAATAATGTGTGCATGAACGATTATCTCACATCCCCCACTCGATGAATGTTTAAAGAAGAATCTAATGATAATTTACAATTCAACATTCACTGGGCACCCGAAAAGAGGCAGATGACAACTAAACTAGAATAAAAGTGTCAGGAACGGTACGGGGAGGAGCATACTTTTACAGTTTAAAGAGCAAAGCAGGGGTGAAGGGGGAGGGTGGTGTAAGTAGTCAAGTTAAGTACCCTTCGGTCAAAACTGATCGTAGGGCCGATGAAGCAGCGTTCACCAGTTTCTGTGGCCAAGGACTACTAGGGGATTGTGTCAACCATGCCCAGCCGCCTTTACTTTAGCCCATCAGGTACCCATCAGAGCTGGCTAGAATTAGGGGCACCCCTCAAGTCCAGGGGGGAAAAAATCATCCTAGCCTGCACCAGGATTCGAACCCAGAACCTTCAGATCACCAGTCGAACTAGCTGCCGGCTCGGCCACCATGTTCCTCATGGTGTAGGCCTAGTTAGTTCTCTCCCATTTAGGCCTCTTTTGTAGGTTGACTATTTTAGATGATAGGTCTAACCTTTTATTTTCTTGTCTAAAAAAATATCTTAATCTCTAAGTAGGTCAATGCTTACTTTACAAAAAAGTAAAACAATTCTTAAGCTCATTGCTCCGACAGAGTCTTTCAATATGCTTTCCATGAATGAATTTAATTTTCCATTTTATTTTTTTTTGCACGCTAGCTTTTTTTTTTTGTTTGCTTATACAGAGAAAGAAAAAAAAAACAAGCACATGGTCCACACACTTTCCCCTCCCTCCGACCCACTTCCAACAAGCAAGTCTTCGCTACACCGCTGATTACAAAACTGTTCAGCCATTTGAAAGTTTGTTGGAGTAGATCTATTAAGTGCGTTTGTGTGTATGTAGGTTCGTGCAAAAATTTTTTTTAATGAATTTTCATTTTTTGTTTAATAGTCTGCTGGTTTATAGACTATGTAATGGATAGGATCATCTGCCGCCATGTTTTACCCCTTTTCTTGTCGACTTCCTGTGACCTTTGACCTGTAGCAGTTGACAGAAGGGAGAATGGACAGATTTGTCTTAAACACATGGAGGTGATATTGACAAACAAGATAAAGACGGGAAGAGGGATGAAAACAGAGAGAGAGAGAGAGAGAGAGAGAGAGAGAGAGGGAGGGTGTGAGAAAAGAGAAAAAAAAGAGCCAATGAGAGGGGTCGGTGCATCTTGTACACCGTGGGGTCGGTGCATCTTGTACACCGTGGGGTCGGTGCATCTTGTACACCGTGTGATTTCACATTTTAGGATTTGAAAAATCTTTTGTTTTCGATTTTTTTTTACATGGACTATTTAATGTTTATTTGTATAGAGTGAGTAATAAAACTTTTAAACTTTAATATTAACAAATAGACACAGTTAACATTGTGGAATGCACTATGGGAGATTCAAACAATATAAATTTATTAACGCTAATCGTGTTTCATTGATGAAACCGTTTAAATGGTGGTTAGCCTATGTGTGTGCTTATTGTGAGTTTGAACTTCAAGAATCTCAATTAAGAATTTGTGTGACTAAAGAGTGATGTTATAGAATTCCGTCTTGTACTTTAGAAACGAGCAACAAATTGTATCAGTATAAATAAATACATCATAAGGTGCTCATTACTTTAAACAGTTCATTGGATATGTGCTTATTATGTTCATTTCTGATATAAACCACCATAATAGCACACTACATTGGCTGAAAATATCGGTCCAATATTTTGCCAACATTTAATGGTGGCCTAATGTTGGGCCGATTTTTGGCTTTTCTAGTGTGCTATTAGGAGCAGTAAGTACAAAGGCATGTGTCTTTGTGTCTGCATATGTCTGTGCGTGTAGGTCTTTGTGTATGTATGTTTTTGTTTGTGTGTGTGTGTGTGTGCTTGAGCGTGTGTTAATGTTTGTCAGTAGCGTACCGTCGTTTATTTGTTCTTCACCGGAAAGGAACTAGGGTTTTCCAAAGTGCCAGCGAACAGAAACAACAGTATGTCCTAACATAATCTCATAGATTTCGAAATCATGCGTAAACCTTCCCATAGCAGGGCTCATATGGCTAGTAAAACGGGTTAGCTAACCATATTTATTATTTCAAATTTCAGATAGTTCATTATTTTGAAAGTGTGTGTGTGTAATATTTTGCTGGTTTCTTTTTTGTTATCAAATTTACTTATCCGTCTGCCCTTAACAGTAGCTGTTGCTTTGTATTTTTATTGAAATGTCTGTTCTGAATTTAAATGTGAACGTATAAGGAGAACGTACATGTCCATTATAGTGTCTGTGTCAATGGCAGACATTACAGGTATTACGTTGTAGAACATAAGGCATATATATTCTTATATCCCGGGTATTCTGTCGTCTTTTCTAGGGTCTGGTTCACTATATAATAATACACTCAAGCCACTCGATGAATGTTTAAAGAAAAAATTAATGCTTGAAGATATGTATAATAATAACATATAACTTCGCAGGTCAATAGTAAATAGCTACTTTATCGCTAAGGACAACAAACTAACTACAACCTCTGTGTGTCTTATACAGATTTTGGGGCAGAAAGTGATGGATTGGATTTTCACCGAAGTTTTCAGAATGCAGAAGAAGAATTTAAAAATATTGATATTATTAGGTCATTATAAATAACTATATATTCATTTGTATACAAATAATCTTGAAGACAAAAAAATAAATATAGATTAACTTTACAAAAATTATCAATACAAGTATAGATACAATATGAAAACTATTCTAACATGATATACACAGTATAACAGTATATATACTACATCAAGAATATTTTCAAAATCCTAAACTGTATTTTTAAGAACAAGAAAACCATAAAAACGAAGTTTTCATTATACTCCATTTATTTGCAAACTAAGTTTACCATCATGTAATTAAATAATTGATTGACTACTGCAAATGAAACGTACAGAAAAAAATATCTGTGTCGCAAATCTCAAAAATATCTCCGTACTCTGTATGAATTGTTCTAACAAGAAAACCGTAAAAACGAAGTTTTTATTATACTCCCTTTATTTGCAAACTAAGTTTACCATCATGTAATTAAATAATTGATTGACTACTGCAAATGAAACGTACAGAAAAAATATCTGTGTTGCAAATCTCAAAAATATTTTCTTACTCCGTATGAATTGTTCTAAAAATAACCTTAGCGCATAATTTTTTTTTCTAGCTTTGCGCCGAAAAAAGTATAAAAAGTTACACAGGCATTTTTAACGCGAAATCAAAATATTTCTTATACTTTCCTTTTAAGAAATGAATATTGTCATAAGTGTAGTATTATTAAGTCGTTTTAACTGAAAATTTGATAGGATGTATTGTTAGGCGCCTAAAATCTGCTGTCTAAATTTCAGCTCGATTGGACCACGGGAAGTGGTAAAAAAATCGAAGCCAATTTTTGCACCATTGACGATTGCAGACATTGCAACTTAAAATAAAGGGAGTAACAAGAAAACCATAAAAACGAAGTTTTCATTATACTCCCTTTATTTACAAACTAAGTTTACCATCATGTAATTAAATAATTGATTGACTACTGCAAATGAAACGTACAGAAAAAATATCTGTGTCGCAAATCTCAAAAATATCTCCATACTCAGTATGAATTGTTCTAAAAATAATCTTAGCGCATATTTTTTTTTCTAGCTTTGCGCCGAAAAAGTATAAAAAGTTTCACAGGCATTTTTAACGCGAAATATAAATATTTCTTATAATTTCCTTTTAAGAAATGAATATTGTCATAAGTGTAGTATTATTAAGTCGTTTTAACTGAAAATTTGATAGGATGTATTGTTAGGCGCCACAAATTTGCTGTCCAAATTTCAGCTCGATCGGACCACGGGAAGTGGTCGAAAAATCGAAGCCAATTTTTGCACCATTGACGATTGCAGACATTGCAACTTAAAATAAAGGGAGTAAAAATGAATTCATTTTTTCTAATACATGTATAATGATTTTATATTAATTATTTCAACAGTTATGTCAAGACATTCTTATAACGTGCGAATGATTCAATAGAAAATGTTTCTCTACATTTACATCTTACAAGGTAAGAATTTACTTCAGTTATATACTTTGTTTTATTTTTTTCCTATTGGTTATAGTTATATTGATTAATCTTTTTACCTCCCGAAGTAACTTTTTGATTATAATACTCAACGGAAGATTTGTTGATGTTTTTTAAATGCAATGATCTACCATAAGAAAAGGGACGTAACATTGATGAGTTATTTTTTAGCCTTAAAAGCAAGGGGGCAATTATTTTTTTATTTTTTTTGTGGAAATGAATTCCATTCTCATTAAAAGTGATATTGAAGCCAAATTGTTAAACGTTATAATATTTAGCTTTGATTGCGTTATTTTTTAAGGATATATATATATATACGTCTCCAGCTATGATGAGTTATTAAAAAAAAAAATTTTAGAATTAAGGGACATAATTCTGCTTATACAATGACATACTATCTAAAACACAGTTATGTGTCTTGGGTTGTTTTAAAACTAAAATCCATAAGCTAGTCAATCCCAAACGCTAAGACAAAGTTCTACATAAGCCTAATGTGTCGAGTTAATTTGATCGTGAAATATATTTCGTCTATACTTAAACATCGAAGTCAGCTTTATTTAGTTGGTAAACTCCTTCGGACCGGATACTGAGAAGGCTCTAAGGCCAACGGTCGTCAGAGAGAAACGGGGCTCTTCCAAAAGCGATGAGTTGGCAGAACGAAGTGTTCTTTGCGGGACATATATGGTGTAATGAGTTGCTTGAGATAGGACGGAAACTCGTTATTAAAAATGCACTGATGGCAAAGTAGCGCCACTTTTTATTCAATTCTGGCTTTCACGGGGAGCCAATGGAGCCGACGCAGGAGAACTGTCACAGAATCACGCCTTGACTTACGCATGACCAGGCGGGCGGTAGTGTTTTGAATACGCTGTAATTTGGCGCCTTTAGACTATTTCTAGTACATCCTTTATTTCTCGATACATAGATCTATTTCACTCAATCCATCTTTCTCTTTTTCTTCATGTTACTTTCTCCCTCTGTTTCTCTATCACTGTCTATTTTTATTTTTTAATCGAACTCTCCCTTTCTCTTATATTATATTTCTCTACATTTTTTTTTTACCGCGGTAAATAGTAGGCCCTAGTATTGAACTACTAAGAACACTATCTTTTGTAAACTGTTATAACTTTTGTTTTGTATTATACCAAAACTAACGGCATTTGTACGCAATAGATACCTTAACCTTTTGGGCGAAATGAACAACCTATCATTTAATTTAATTTAATTAAATAAATGTTAAAATATGTCTTCAATAAACTTATGTTTTTTTTCTCTCTTACAGCATTGACTTACTGCTCTGTTATAAACCTTGCAAGTACTCAGGAAACGGTGAATGGCACTGGGACAAATGTCCTAACGACCCCCACCAATCGAAGCAGCCCTGACATCTCAAACAGGTGGATGAACAATGGAGTCGTTTATCCTGATTACAAAAGGTTTTGGAATGCGCGTCTGTTTTCATTTCTTGGTCGGTCCTGGTCTCTGAACTACAAAAAGACTGAGATTCCAGAACAGATGGCGTTGAAGAGGCGAAGAAGATCAATTAATAACAAAGTCAAGAGAGATGTTAGTGATGACTCAACATTAGGTGACGTCGAACCAACTACATCAGTGCATGATTTAGACCAATCAGAGCACATAACACAGATCCCAGTAATCAGGTCTGAACAGTTAAATCTGGGAGTTACTCGTGTAATTATACATAACTCAACAGTATTACCACATTCTTCAGTAGGTCAAGACTTATACAGTACAGAACCTTCTAACGAAGATCCTGCTGATTCAGATCATACAACACTTTCAGATGGTGACAACAATGCAGATTACACAACACGGACCCACAGCGAAATTAATTCAGAGCCTACCTCGATGGTCACGAGTATATTTGGCTCCGACGTCTCAACCTTGGCTCCAAATACAATGACCCCTGTTGGGGATGTAGCTTCTGCTTTGAATGTTCCCATTTCAGAAATCACAAACTTGACCTCGGATATAATTATCTCAGAGCTGACAACTATAACTCCGGTAATAACTGGATCAGAACATATGTATTTGAACACAGGTGAATTTAATTCTGAAAACATTACTTATTCGGAAAATGTAGTGGTTTCAAGGGATGTTGCTTCTTCTGCAAATACAGCTATTTCAGAACAAACGACGGTTTCGTCAACAGAACCAACCACTTCGGTCTCTACAACTGCTACTCCCGAACCCACATTTATTTCTACAGAAGTATATAGATCAGTGATCACCAATATGGCTCATGTTGGTGACACATCATTGGCGCCTAATCTTCTTGACTCTATGCCCACTACTTTATCTCAGGTGGATATTTTCTCAGACCACACCGCTCCATATATTTTAAATCCTGACACGCATTCAACTGTTGGCCCATTTGAAATTAGTTCAGTGGAAATCAGAACATTGTCCCCTGACACCGCTGAATCCATGCATACCAATATTGCTGAATTAGTACTTGGCTCTTCGCAAACACCTTTGAATGCCAACGAGGTTGCATTGGAATTCACAACAAGGTCTCCAGCTTCGGTAGGATCAATAAATGTGTCATTGTTGACACAAGACCTTCATAGCTCTGAAAATCACTTAACAAGAAGTCCGAAATTGGTTACGATTGAAAACAGCACAACTTTAGAGACGAATGTGGCTGGTTTGAATACCACTTCTCAAGCTATTCACCTGGTTAGCCCAACATACGAAAGCGTTACAGATTTGCATATTGCCACTGCCGAGCACACAGTATTGGCGTCTGATAGCTTAATGTCTGCAGTGCAAACATCATCATCAGCTCCAAATGAATTGAGCTCAGAAGAACATGTAACTTTGGCTCCATTTGACCCTGTGTCACATACATCGCTGTCTTCTGGCTTTGTTAACTTAAACCAGATAATGACCTCTTCTACTGCTCAAACCTCCACAACAGACGATGAAATAAGCTCAATTGTTCCAGGTGAATTTAGATCGCCGAATCCAACACCATCTGTAGCTACAATGCGCATCGATAATGTCACAGCCCCGTCGTTGTTTGTGAACAGCCCAATAGAATACACAGATATGACAACCGATGCTTTTGGCTCAGAGAAATTAACGACATTATCTCCAATGGAAATTAGAAGATTAGCAGAGCACACAAGTATCATTTCAGAGATAGTCAGAATGGGTGACTATAATAGTATGGCCCCAAGTGACGTACTTAGCCCAGTTCAACATACAAGTCTGGTCCTAGAAGTAACGAGCTCAGAACGCAAAACAATAATGGCCCAAGATGCAACTAGTGCTTTACAGCATACGGCTCTGGCTCAGGATTTAACTAGCCCAATTTACCCCACAGCTATGGTCTTAGAGATAACTAGCTCATTACATTACACAGGTATGGGCCAAGATGTAACTAGCTCATCGTATAACACAGGTATGGGCCAAGATTTCACTAGCTCATTATATCACACAGGTATGGGCCAAGATTTCACTAGCTCATCATATCACACAGGTATGGACCAAGATTTCACAGGCTCATCATATCACACAGGTATGGGCCAAGATTTCACTAACTCATCATATCACACAGGTATGGGCCAAGATTTCAATAACTCATCATATCACACAGGTATTGGCCAAGATTTCACTAGCTCATCATATCACACAGGTATGGGCCAAGATGTAACTAGCTCATTATATCACACAGGTATGGGCCAAGATGTAACTAGCTCATTATATCACACAGGTATGGGCCAAGATTTCACTAGCTCATCATATCACACAGGCATGGGCCAAGATTTCACTAGTTCATTACACGCTCCGCTACAAACAGATCTTTTATCTTTAGCAAGTGAAGCAATAAAAGCGGAAAACTTTACTCCAAGCTCAGAACAACACACACTAGTAAATTTGTATAGAGTTTCTCCAGAGTACACAACAATGCTTCCGATCCAAACATTGTTCACAAACACCTTCACAGTAGCCCCAAGCTCTGATTGGTCTGCTCAAGAGGCTGTAACAAGCTCAGGTTCAACACCAACAGGTTCAACACCATCTTCATTTCAAAACGCTAATCCTTTTAAAGAACTAACATCTGAATTGAAAACATTTGAATTATCTGAAACTTCTACGTTACTTTTACCATCAACATTTGATTTTCACGATGGTGTTTTGGAATCTAGTGAACAATATGATACAACTTCCTCATCACTCTCTGGTGAAATGCTGCAAATCACTCCTACTGATGTAGGCACACCAACGCAAGGATTAGAGCATTTAATATCCAGATCACGCCTGATATATAATTCAAGTTCTAGCCAGTCATTGCAAGATAGTCTAACAATTTCACCAATCAGCATCTCTGAAGCGTCTTTTACATCCGTAAGTAGCATTGATCTGACAAAGGAGATTAGCACTTATAGCTTATTTTCGCCATCTAGCCCTCTGTTGCCGTCTCCAAGTTTACAGGATCTTACTCGTTCCACGTTCATCTCTGGTACTGAGGCTTTTTCCAATTTAAACTTGGGTTCTCTGATTGATAGTCTTACCACCAATGTACCCAACGAGCAAATTACAAGCTTTGCAGCTCACAGTTTTACCGCTTCCGTTTCTTCAGAATTGAAATCCTCTCTGGGTCTGGTGGCGACGCACATATCAAACGCCACAGAATTGACAACAAGTCGTTCCACGGGCATCTGGCATTCCCTGAGACCTACGAATACTATTACCATTTTTAGAACGTCCGTCTTATCACCTAGCCATGTCACGAAGTACTCAACTTCAAGTTTTTCAACACTGTCGACAACGCACGTGATCACAAAAATATCCCCCAGCTCAACGCGTAGGGAGTCTTTCTCCTCCTCATTGGCGCCCACACATATAGTTATAACAACAGCGCCTTCCCTGAAAAATATCACCATTCAATTTTTCTACGAAAGTGATTGTGAAGTTGTCAGCGTGTCCCCGTTCAAAGAGGAACTAGTCATTACACTCTACAAGATTTTCTACGAGATCATGAAAATCAACGCAAAGTCCATTAACATCGGAAGCCCTCAATGCAACCCTCAGCAGATCATCGTCAGCTTTGGCGACGCCGGGAAGTCAGCCTTGCTGGCCTCGCTGAGAGAGCCCGGGGTCACCCCATTCACGCTTGGCCCGGTTCATAACAGAATCTGGTTTAACATAACGGACTTCCGGGAAGTGGTCACGCGTGAAGAGAAGACTGGCAATGTGGGGGACATCGTTGTAATCATTGTGGCTCTGTGCATCTGTGTCACGCTAGTCTCGGCCGGGATCATCATCTTCTTCAAGGAAATATACCTGAAAAGAGGCCGCAGAAACATCAATGCCACCACGGAAGCGCCCGTGGCAGCGAAAACGTCTGCGGGTCAAGGGAAAAGCGAGAAATACATTAGTATGGAGATGACCGAGGCGCGATCGGCTGACGAGTCCTACTGCTCTCCATACGACGCCGAATACTCTTCTATCGGAAACGGAGAATTTACGTCGTTCACGGCATCAGGCAGCTGTGAGTCTACTCCGGCACGCCAAGAAAACGGAAGGTCGTCCTCACCCACGGCGGTCAAACCGAAATCTAAACTACAGTTCAGAAAACCTAAAAGAAAGTCGAACGCGTCTAAAACTTCCGGAAGGTACGGCTTGGTCGTGGGTCTGCTGGGTTACCAAAAACCGCAAGTGCGACCCGAGGCTGAGGATTGTCACCTGTACGCTGTTCCGGAAAAAAATGATTTGCCGATTCGTCACGAATATCCAGAGGAGCATTGCTATGTGAATTCTCCGAATCCTTTTCGTGGAGATGGTTCTAAGGGGTCCTTGGTGAGAAACTCCGGCGCATTGAAACAGGAGGGTCTGGTGGTGAACAGTTCTAGGGAACAATTGGTGGCGAAAAGTTCTAAGGAACAACTGGTGGCGGCCAGGCAGGAACCAAACGTCTACAACAATTGCGTTTACAACGCTGCATTTCTTTCGGATCAAGATCCCGTGACGTCATCATCTTTTGACAGTGTCCATTTTTAATGACAAGCCGGGCACACCGGAAGTGTTTCAGCAATAATAATAAAACAAATGGCGGCTTTTTTCAAAATTATTACCTAATGGAATGTGAAAAGAACTAAAGATAAAAATATGTGGCTGCTTGCGATAGAGACCATTTGCATTCTGTTCTTAAATATATTAAATAATTATACCTTCTTGTTGACATTGTTCCAAGGAAACTCGATTTATTAAGCTTATATTCACAGTTCATTTCTTTCTGCTAAGTTGATATTGTATAAAAAAAATGTTTTCTAGAATGTAAATACAATTTTGATTCAATGTAGTTGTTTGTGTGTGGGGGAGTTTATTTTTAAATTGATTTATGACGGTCATAACGGCCGAATAATCAAAACTTGACTCAATCCTGTATATCCCCATAGGAGCATAGGGCCGCAACTACACTTCTCCACCAGTCTCGGTCTTGAGCGGCTCCCTTTATTTGTGTCCTTATGAGGCCAACAACCTTTGTATCACCTACGACCGACCTGATCCATGTCTGCTTGGGTCTGCACACTTTCCTTTTGCCCTGGGGATTCCAATCAAGTACTTGTCTAGCCGCACTGTCTTCTAGTCAATAAAGAAATGCTGTTGCGCGTTTCCCTTTTAGAAAACAAGTTAAGGATATATTAAACCCAACTTTACATTATTCTCTATTGAGATTAAGGCGGGTGACACCTAACCTTAACTCAAGAGGCAAAATGTAACAAGAACATCAAGCTACATTGCTACCTAACGTTAATTAAACCTATACTTGAATATGCATCTTCTGTATGGGATACAACAACTATAGAAAAATTCAGAAAAGGTCTACAGAATTCATTGCTAGTAAATATTCACAACTGATAAGTGTAACACCAATACCTAAAAACCTAGAGGATATTACGGCAATGAGCAATAATATATATATATATAATAATAATATATATAACTTTTAATTCTAACACAGAAATAAAACACATCAACAATTTAATACATTGCTCAGATAAACATAAGGATAAAAACATTTTTTTTTATTCCATATACAAGAACCAATGCAAATTAAATCTTTCTTCCCGCATGGCAATTGGTGCAAGCAGTGGCGTAGCCAGGTTTTGACGCTAGGGGGAGCGAAATTTTAGGGAAAAGGCCCTACTTTTAGCAATTTTTCCAGATTAATAGAATTACTAAGAATTCGTACGTATCAAGTGTTATAATAAAAACCTATTTCTCAGGATACACACACTGTATAATAGTTTTTTTTTATTTAACCATTCACGATTCTTTTTCTAGCAGCTAATAGTGATGGGAATTTCTGCAAAACTGATTGCATCTACTGCTCATTTTCGGGATGAACATCCAGTATCGAAAAGTAATTATAGAATCAACGCGAATGTTCTATAACATGTGTCGGCAACCTAAGGCATGCGTGCCAGGGTGCAAGGAATGAGTTGTCTATACAAACCAGGAAAACCAGTAACTTTATATCATTTTCGGCATGAGTCAAAATGTAAGATTAGACTCAAACCACAGATAAGCGTAGGACGCAATAATCTACTGTATAAAAGGAGCGTCCTAAACACTTGAGATAAAATCAAAATTATGACTAAACTTAGCTGTCGGGTCATTAAGACTTATAGAATGTGTATTAATTATGGACTTAGCAGATGTGTTTTATTTTCACGGTTTCAATTGATACTTTAAACCAGTAATATAGAATCCTATATTATTGATAGGCTACATTTAATTCAAGCTTATCCTACTGGACGATATATAACAAATTAAGCTGTAAAGGGATATAAAAGAGATGACATTCAATGAATTATTGCAGTACACATGTGACACGATGACCCCTTGCGTCGGTTTGTCGTTCAGTGATGAGTTAAAATGCTTACATCGTTCTGCTCTGTGAGATATCATATTTTCAGTCATCTCTGGTATGATTGTCCCCTGACATTAAAAAAAAAATGAAAAAAACGTCTTAACATGCAACGGCAACACAATCCCCTTTTATGTCGTGGATAAAAAAAGGTACCCTTTGAACCAAACTGATCATAGGGCTGGAGGAGCTGCGTTCACCAGTTTCAGTGGCCACGGCATACTAGGGGATGAGTGGCCAGCACAATGCTCAGCCGCCTTTACTTTACCCCATCTAATGTCAGGTACCCATCAGAGCTGGGTAAACTTAGGGACACCCTCAAGTCCCGGGAAAAAATCTTAGCCTCCACCAGGATTCGAACCCAGAACCGTCGGATCGCCAGCCGAAAGCGCCCCTTAGTACGTGGATAAAAAAACTTAAATTAACTATCTTTTAAAAAAAAAATTAAATATGTACTTTACTTTTTTCATTTTCACGACCATTTAAAACGAAGATAATTGTATAAATTGAAATTAATACGATTGTATCTAAAAGCACAAATGGGCTGAAATGGATTAATTGATAAATCCTTACATTAATAGCATATAAACACTTTTAACCACTGGGACATCACCATAAACATTTGTAAAATATCTGCACATCTTAAGAAATGTTGATAATATCATATGAAATATGCACTAAATTGTTGTTTCATTAAAACTAATTCTGTATTTTAACAATTATCTTTGTTACTTTTTTTTAAAAAGATGCAATTGTTTAAGTAGTCTTTAATAAATTATCAAACCACATTTTTGTCTTTAACTGAATTCTGTAACCTAAGCTTTATAATCTTAAGATATATAAGTGTCACTGCTCCTTAATACCTTCAAGAACTGATATCAATACTTCTTCATATTATTGTGGAGACCACGTTAAGACCGAGAAAAGAAGGGGCAGTGATGGAGGCCTGGTCCAGTGTGTTCCACAGTCTAATGGCTGACGGAAAAAAGAATATTTGTAGACGTCGGTGCGTGCGTGTGGTACATGCAGTTTGATCTGATGACCTCGGGTAGAGCGGGACCCCTGTCGGATGCGACCTGGCTGTGTGGACATTTGCACATGGCGGTTCATGATCTTGTACATAGTGGTGACCTTGTATACCGCTCTGTGGTTGGTGTTAGAGGGGCTCGAGTTGGAGTTTGGCCACCAAAGCAGAGGCGCTTGTTTTAAGGTCGTAGTCTTGTATGATTCAACGTGTCGCTCGGCGTTGGGTCATCTCCAACTGGGATATCATGTGCTGTTGATGGGGATCCCACACCGTCGTTGCGTACTCCAGGAATGGTCGAGCAGCGAGTCGAGCTTAGCTTTTATAATAATGGGTCTGGATCCTGGTGGAGCATCCCCTGATGTTCCTATGTACGAAGGCTTTGCTTTGACAGCTCTTCATCACAATCACTCCTTAAAATTCCTAGTGTGGAAGTATACAAAAAGAAGTACCTTGGAGTGCGCTCATTAATCCACAGCACCTTCTATATAATAATAATGGTTATTTATATAGCACTTCTATGCATGCTATTTTAGCATGCTCGGTGCGTTCTATATAAAACAGTGTGCCTCAGACACTGAGAGAATCTGAGACAAAAATTTTTTTTGTAAAAAGCTTAAAGACCTTTCTCTTTGGCTAGTGGCTGTGTGCCTTACATACCAATACAACTGCCACTGCAATGTATTCCAAGAGCGCAATGTGCCAAACTAGTCACGCAAAGCGATTTTCAATGGCACGCAGAAGACCTCCATTAGGAGTTTTGTTATTAAAAAAAAACATTTTCCGGTTCTGAATGAGAAAAACTGACTATTGAAGCCGATATTTCTGAATGACATAGCGACACATTTCAGTGATTTGCATTTAAAAGGACGATTGTAATGGATTTGCATTAAAACTGGACATATCTTGCCGTGAAATCAATTCCAAAACATTTAACTACATGTCATGTACATCCATATATTATGGCATATATTAAGATAGATAGTTGGGCTTTTTAAGAAGTACATCGAAACACTCAAAGCGGGTTTTCTAAACAAAGGCAAGACATCAAATTGATGGACATATTTTCATACCACATCAAGCCTAACTATTTTGATATTATTACAACATTCTTAGATGTGGATATTTTTTGAAGCGGAGGGATATTGGCGATTTTAAAAAGCATGTATTTTAAACATTTAAAAAGTGGGCATCCAAATGTGCCCAATGGCGGGGAAAATCTGGAACGAAGCTGCTCAGCCAAGTCATCGGCTTTGTTCAAATGCTAAGCATTCTGTTACGAATCTCGGTCATAAATGAATGACGTAGTAAGGCATTGACCTCTTAACAAGTGCGTATCAGAGTCCAAAGCGACCAAGGTTTGACCTTTATGCCCTGAGGGCAGTTTAAATAAAATAATTCGTTCAAATCCCGTGGAAATTGGGGGATAATTCTGGATCGTAGTAATTATAGAGAAAGAGGTTAAAATGCGTATTAAGACCCTGTAGAATCTTCGATGATCGTTTTCTTTGTAAAGTCCCGACCTCCTTAAAGTTAGTTCAGTTTAAACGTTTGTAGAGTGAAGTCGCTATATTCATACATGTACATATAATGCCATTTTATTGATACTTATGTTGCCACCAGTTGATGAAGTTTATTGATCGTTTATATTGAGTCTACAATTTAAATAAAATTGTTTATTCAACAACTGGAGTTGTTTGATCTATCGTTGTTGAGAAAGGTGTTGAAGATAATTATCACGAATATAACTACATTACTGCATAGACCTGTCAGTCAAGGAACCCCTAGCTTGGGCTACAGATTAGCAGAATCTAGAGACTTCTAATAAAGATACAACTATATTCATTGAATCCGATTTAACGAGTCGTAATAATAGTCAATCATATAGAGGTCCATAACAGATTTGCGGGCTGCGTCCGATATAGTTGTATAGTGAAGCATATATTCAAGTTGTGTTGTGTTGTGTGTTGGAGCAGTGACCTACTGAGCAAGCCTAAGAACGCTGAAATTATTCTTCCGATTGGAAAAACGTAAGTTGGAAATTTACCACTTTATAAATCTCTTAACTAAAGAATGGAATTTATTGAAAATCCAGAAGAAGAAGTTCTGAAAACTTTATCAATAAAGAAGTTAAAAGAGATCGCTGAGATCTTAAAGATAGAAGTTACTGAAACTACACCATCGAGGACTGTGTTGACACAGCAGATAAAAGATGTGTTGATTGCGAGTGGAAAGTTGAAAGTAGAATCAAGAGCGGAGGGATATCAAGTTGAAGGTCAGATGTCTGAACAGTTCCGATTTCAACTAGAAATGAAACGGATGGAAATGGAGATGGAACAAAGACGTCTAGAAAGTCAGGAAAGAGATAAGAAAAGTCAAAGAGAAATAGAAAGTCAGGAAAGAGATAAGCAAAGTCAAAGAGAAAGTCAGGAAAGAATAGAACTAGCGAAGATAGGAGCTACTAAAAAAGAATCTCATAATGATGTAGAGATGGCCAGATGGAAAAAGCTAGTCCCTACCTACATTGATAAAGAAAGTGAAATAGCTAATTTCTTCCAGACCTTTGAAATTTCTTGCAGAGATTTTAAGTTCCCAGAAGATAAATGGGGAATATTAGTGAGAACAGCTTTTACTCAGGGAAGGGCAAGAGATTGTGTTCTATTGTTAAAAGAGGAGAATTTAAATGATTATGAAATCATTAAAGACACTGTACTTAAAGCCTATAACCAAATACCGGAAAGTTATCGGAAAAGGTTCCGTCAGTACACAATGTCCCCTTACCAAACACACTTAGACTTCCTTAGAGCAGAAGAAAAGCTAATGGATCAGTGGATAAAATCCAGAAATATCTCCACATTAAAAGAAATGAAAGATATCATTCTGTTAGAGGATTTTATTAACAAAGTGAGGCCGGATATAAGAATGTATTTATCCGAGCGTGATATCACTGACCCACATAAGGCTGCTGATTTAGCTGAACAGTATACATTGTGTCATAGGACAGCTGATGGAAAGAATTTTAATCGGTCACAACGGCCAGCAGAAAACACACAGCAACAACATCGTGAAAAAGAGCATTTTGTGAAACAAAATGATGTTAATAAAAAACCTATCAACAAAAACGTCCAATGTACTTTTTGTAAAAGGACAGGACATAGCATAGAAGACTGTTGGAGTATAAGAAAAGAAAAAGGACCTAATAAAGTGGTCATGTGTGCCAGCCATGCACAAATACAGAATGTACAAGAAAGCGAAAATACAAACGAACTGAATTCGAAGAAAGATTATTCTAAACCAGAAACACTGAGGGTGGATTTGCCTGAGAGCAAAAGTCAGAAGGTAGAGAAATCTACAACTGAAGATAATGAGGATAAATATCCTGATTATAAATACAGAATGGCTACTATTGGATTAATTGTCCAAGTCCACAGAGACGAAAAAGTAGACCAAAGTATTTTTGACTCGGAAAAGAGTCTGAAGTCATCGAAAGATGAAACAACACCCGAAAGTCATGGTCAAGGGAAGAATAAAATTGACACAGAGACCCTGTGCAGTTTTCAACCGTTCATTAGTGAAGGTTGTGTGGCCTTACAAAAGGAAGGACCACTGAAGTCCGTAAGAATATTACGAGACACAGGAGCATCATTAACACTGCTGCTTAAAGATGTATTACCATTAAATGATAATACATTGACAGGACAGACTGTCCTATTGAGAGGTTTTGAATGGAAAGAAGAAATACCTCTACATAGGATATACCTAGCATCTGACTTGGTGACAGGATATGTGACAGTTGGAGTAATATCAAAACTTCCTGTTGAGGGCATATCCGTTATCCTAGCAAATGATTTGGCGAAAGGGAGGGTGAGACCTGAACTGATTGTGAAGGAAAATCCAGACCCTAGTCCTATGGTGGAGACAGGAAAAGAAAAAGAACTTTATCCTGTAGGTGATGTTATAAATGGTATGACACCACAGAAAAAGAAAGAAGAAACTATCTCACAAGAAAAGAAAAAGACAGAAGAAATTCTCCCACGAGAGAAGAAAGGGGAAGAAGAAGTGGAACTTGATACTACTATTTTCTCCATGATTGAAGATTGTCCGAAAGGAAATGATCAATCAAAGAAGTCATCGCAAAATGAATTGACTGCTGAACAGAAAGTAGACCCAGAGTTGCTACAGCTGCATGAGAAAGCTGTCGACGAGAAAGAAACTCCTACTACTGATGTCTATGAACAGATAGACCACAGCATAAACAAACAACAATGCAAACCTGCAGTTGCCGGTACAGATGAAGATTTGAGGAGCATCACTGAAGAAACGAGTGCGGAGAGCTGGACCGAAACTACCAAAAGCTATGGGTTACCACAATCCATACCGACAGATCGAGGGACCAACTTCGCCCCGGAACTCTTCAATCCAGTCCTAAAGAACTTATACCTGGAGCAGGAGATGTCAACTGAATCCTATCCGGAAAGTCGAGGAGCCTATGGACCAATCTTTGGACCCACTGTCCAAGGACCACTCAAACTACTTCCAGAGGAATGGCAGACCGAATTGGATCTCCTTGGGCTGAGCAAGTACCTAGATAAGTACATATATTTTTTGTCTGACATAACTGTGTTTGTTAGAAAAAAATTGTACACTGCTCACATGCAGATGCCATTGTTGTGTGATGAAAGAAAGGCAAAAATATTATATCATTTGAAAATGATGAAGCCTTACCTTCTGAAAACAATTGGAATAAGCTTGATGTTGTTAACATTGTTACTCTTATTTGTAAAATTTATGCCTGGAGTGCAGGATGAATTGAATGACAAATTCACTGATAGTTAGTTACCAAACTTACTATTTTAAAACTAAATCCCTTACTTGTGAAGAAAAAGGAATGAGTAAAAGTATTGTTAGAGTAAATATCATTATAGTGTGATATTTCTAAACAAACTTGTTAGGTTGAGCATTTAAAATAATTGCTATAAGATAAAAAGATCAGTTTTATCCGCAGAATTGGTTTCTAAATCAGAGGACATTATAAATGTGGACTGATTATAAGATATGTTTGAGAATCTCTGGAAATGATAATTGAAACATTTGGCAGAGGGGATAATCTGATTGATAAAGATGTAAATGGTTTTAAGAAAAGAGAATTTTTCTATCACTAAAGTATTGAGAAATGTTTATGATTGTACTATGGAAATTTATTTTATCATGTACTGTTGTTGAAATAATTGCACTGAGTCAGGATGCAAATTTCTTCTATGTGAATTTATTCATTTATTATATTATCATTGAATGTATGATAATGAAGGGTAAAAATAGTTGCTGCGAGACAGAACTATGACTAACAAGATTCCAAGAAATGTATTATATATGATTTTTCACTTTTAGGATACTGTTACATGAAAAGCAGACCAAAAGTAGAAACTAATAAAACTTATCCTTGTTTTGTATAAATTTAGGATATGTGCCACTGACTTGACACTGTAAACCAGAATGATTGAGAATTTCATGGTTGAAAATTTATAATGTTGACACACCAATGTTCAACAAATGTATTATTAATTAAGGATTTCATGTCAAGATTGTAAAACTAATCTATATTTTTTTTGTATTAGTTAAAATAGATTGAATGAATTGTACTGACAAGCAACAGATTGGGTAGACCTGAACACTGTGAAAGGAACAGGAGAACCTATAATCTATGAATAAGGAATAAAACCTTTATGGAAAATGGAAAAGAGCAATGTACACCACTGAAAAGATTGGAAATGAAATGTTTTACCACACCAGTCAAACCAGCAGTTTGTTTTGTACATAAATTGTTACATTGATTTCGCTCTGAAAAAATTTAATAGTAGCCTATGCTTAACTCTTTTCTACTTCAATAATATTGTATTTGAAATGTCTTTAATGTAATCTAAAGAAAGTAAGTACTTACTGTGTAGTACTAAGATTGTATGAAGATAATATAACTTGTTTTAATTGATAGTTAATTAAGTAAATTAACCAAATTTGTTTAAGTAAATCCATGATTGTCTGAATGTTTCAATTTAACCTGCTACGATGTGAACTCTTTTAAAAAAGAAAATAATGACGTCGAAAGGTCATGGTAAAATGAAAGATTGAAATATTTTTAATGATTTTTGCTATAAACTATTTTAATTCGTGAACAGACTATGTTTAATGCTTAAAATAACATACATGAATTTGATTTTGAGATGATAGTTGTTAAAGAATGCTCATTTAATACGATAACTATTTAATCGCGTAGCAATTTTTTTTACATAGGCTGTGATGAGGTAAAAATTTGCATAGGCCATGTAAACATTGTTAGAATCAATAGGGAATGAGAGAGTGATCGCAAGGAAGAGGGAGAGAAAGAAAAAAGAATACTGACCTAGAAATTTTGGGTTTTGACACAGACAGTATTGTTTAAAGTCTAATGTGTTAGTCGGCCTACCAGCATGTAAAAAAAAAAAAAAAAAAAAAAAAAATACTGTCTACACGAGCAATAAATTTTGTGTTGTAATTGAGTAGGCCTAGCATGTGTTCTATCAGACCGTTTGGTTTTTTTTTTCTCCTTATGAAAAAATAAGTCGTGTCTGAATAGACATTAAGTGATTTTTCTTTTGTTGTTTGATTACAAATGTAAAAGATATTAGTTTATAATTAAATGGACGAGAGAGGTTTTTATTACAGTGGAATGTTCAATGTAATAGAAGTTATTAACTTGTATTATATATCTATTAAGAATGATTATGTATTTTTCTTGTATACAAGATTTAGATAAACAATTTAATTGTCCATTGTTTTGAATTAAAAATGGAATGATTGAATGACTATAGTTAAGCCATTTGATAAGATGAATTTATATTGCATATATTATTATGTTATTGTTATCAGTTCGATTGAATTATTGGGATCGCCAATTGAACTGTATTGTTTTTCCCGGAATATTTTCTTTTATAATTATTCCTTAAAATTAACATTTTTCGTATGGTTAAAATGTAAAGGAAATAATTATAAAGCTTTAGAAGGGGGGGGGATGTTACGAATCTCGGTCATAAATGAATGACGTAGTAAGGCATTGACCTCTTAACAAGTGCGTATCAGAGTCCAAAGCGACCAAGGTTTGACCTTTATGCCCTGAGGGCAGTTTAAATAAAATAATTCGTTCAAATCCCGTGGAAATTGGGGGATAATTCTGGATCGTAGTAATTATAGAGAAAGAGGTTAAAATGCGTATTAAGACCCTGTAGAATCTTCGATGATCGTTTTCTTTGTAAAGTCCCGACCTCCTTAAAGTTAGTTCAGTTTAAACGTTTGTAGAGTGAAGTCGCTATATTCATACATGTACATATAATGCCATTTTATTGATACTTATGTTGCCACCAGTTGATGAAGTTTATTGATCGTTTATATTGAGTCTACAATTTAAATAAAATTGTTTATTCAACAACTGGAGTTGTTTGATCTATCGTTGTTGAGAAAGGTGTTGAAGATAATTATCACGAATATAACTACATTACTGCATAGACCTGTCAGTCAAGGAACCCCTAGCTTGGGCTACAGATTAGCAGAATCTAGAGACTTCTAATAAAGATACAACTATATTCATTGAATCCGATTTAACGAGTCGTAATAATAGTCAATCATATAGAGGTCCATAACAATTCGCTCTTTTACTATCAGCTTTTGGTTCAACTTACACTTACTTGTCAACAGATTTTATCGCACATGAAAGCTGTTTTAAGCATACAAAGAGGTCACTTACAATTGGCCGCGCATTAATTCATAATTCATACAGACTAATTAAAATTGCATTTAAAAGAGTTTTTATGCTCATCTTCTTTAATTAAACATAAATATACGTAATTCTAAAACAAACTTATTTGTAGTATTAATTTTATAAACTTAAGAGACTTTTTTAATATCACTATTTATTATGTAATTTCTGAAATTATTAATGTTTAAAATATAAACTACTTCAATGAACAAATTAATGCAAGAAATGTTTATTTACAACTGTTGAACCTAAATTATTTAAATCCTCTCATAATTAAATCTTGTAATGAATACCATAATGTTGGATTTATAAAAAGAAATACTAATTAGTCAGTAATATTTATTATATTACAAAACATAACTTGTTTGGCATCACTATTAAATCAAATGGAAATGTTTTTTTTTAATTAAAGGGAGATAATTAACCCGTTTTATTTTAGCTAATATGTGTATTTCTAATATGTTTCTTTCGTTTTCTTTTATAAAAGAATAAATGGCTTACAATTTATAACTCTGAAATGATCAAACTGTAAAAGGTATTTAAAAATTAAATGAATATTATATGACAAAAAATACTAAGTTTGTTTTTAAAATTTACATTAACTACCCAGTCTGTAAGATTACTTCGTATTTATTCCGCTCAACAATAGTTGTATTTTCTAGTCCTATGTTAAAAGAATTTAAAAGTCTTCCCAGTGAATATCAATTGCAGGTGTTATATCAACTTTACTAACAAATTATTACGTTTAGACAATAATTACCATAAATGTGAAAGTTTAGAAATAAAGTAATGTGTTTAATATAAATACAAATAAAAAGGATGATAGTCACAAACACTTTAATTTTTAATAAAATGTAAAACGCTTTAACGATCTGCTCTATAAAAAAATCTCCTTTGCTTTTGGCCTTGGTCGTGCTGCTTGCTACGTAGTTAAAATTATTTTCCAATGAAAATAATTTTTCGAAATATAATAGAGCAGGTTGACTTTTAGGCTGTTGGCACGCTGAATGAATTAGAAATCCTAGTTTGGCACACCGTTGGCAAAATGTTGCCGACCCCTGTTTTAAACAATCGGTAAGATAATATCGCAGACTTTTATTAAAAAGTAACTTGGTCCGTTGTTTGTTTGTTGTTGTTTTTTGGTCCCTTAACCTTGGCGGTCGTTGGGGGGAGCCAATGGACACTGGGTGTCCATTTGTCCTCTCTTGGGCTTGGTAGACTTGGCGGCGCCCATCTCCTCTCCAAGTCGGCGGTGGATTTATAGCTGACTGCACCGAGGGTCGAACCCCTGATGCGGCGCTTAGGAGTCGAGCTCGCTGTCGACTTTGCTAGCCAGCCGCCTGGTCCGTTGTTGAGACAATTTTTTTTAAATGGTCCGTTGTTAAGACAATTTAAAAAATAAATCCAAGTTTGATATATTTCTATCATTTGAACACTTAAGCTAAAAGTAGCGATTCGTGAAAAAAAATATTACTACTATTAATTTGTAATGGTATTTATTTTCCCTGTAATGTTTTTTACAGTCAGGGGTAACAACAACGCTCAAAGTTAGTTCCTTTTCTAATAACATAGTTATCGCCCCTAAACGAGTCATGGTGCATGAGAATGTAGGTGAATTTGGAAGAACACAGATACTATTCTTTTTTTTTACTTTTTACTTCTCTTAGTGGCGCGGCAGTTTTGCTTTCGTGGCTCGTTAAGCATAAGATAAGGAAGGCGGGCGGGGTGAGTGGGTGGGCATTCAAGAAAAGTAAGGCGGGCATAATGTGTGTATGGCCATTAAAGATAAGTAAGGCGAGCAGAATGAGTGGATGCCCATTAAAGATAAGTAAGGCGAGCAGAATGAGTGGATGGCCATTAAAGATGAATAAGGCGGGCATAATGAATTGGATGGCCATTTGAGATAAATAAGGCTGGCAGAATGAGTGGATGGCCATTAAAGATAAGTAAGGCTTGCAGAATGAGTGGATGGCCATTAAAGATAAGTAAGGCGGGCATGGTGAGTGGGTGGGCATTCAAGATATTTAAGACGGGCAGAATGAGTGGATGGCCATTAAAGATAAGTAAGGCGGGCAGAATGAGTGGATGGCCATTAAAGATAAGTAAGGCGGGCAGAATGAGTGGATGGCCATTAAAGATAAGTAAGGCGGGCAGAATGAGTGGATGGCCATTAAAGATAAGTAAGGCTTGCAGAATGAGTGGATGGCCATTAAAGATAAGTAAGGCGGGCATGGTGAGTGGATGGCCATTAAAGATAAGTAAGGCGGGCAGAATGAGTGGATGGCCATTAAAGATAAGTAAGGCGGGCAGAATGAGTGGATGGCCATTAAAGATAGGTAAGGCGGGCAGAATGAGTGGATGGCCATTAAAGATAAGTAAGGCGGGCATGGTGAGTGGATGGCCATTAAAGATAAGTAAGGCGGGCAGAATGAGTGGATGGCCATTAAAGATAAGTAAGGCGGGCAGAATGAGTGGATGGCCATTAAAGATAGGTAAGGCGGGCAGAATGAGTGGATGGCCATTAAAGATAAGTAAGGCGGGCATGGTGAGTGGATGGCCATTAAAGATAAGTAAGGCGGGCAGAATGAGTGGATGGCCATTAAAGATAAGTAAGGCGGGCAGAATGAGTGGATGGCCATTAAAGATAAGTAAGGCGGGCAGAATGAGTGGATGGCCATTAAAGATAAGTAAGGCGGGCAGAATGAGTGGATGGCCATTAAAGATAAGTAAGGCGGGCAGAATGAGTGGATGGCCATTAAAGATAAGTAAGGCGGGCAGAATGAGTGGATGGCCATTAAAGATAAGTAAGGCGGGCAGAATGAGTGGATGGCCATTAAAGATAGGTAAGGCGGGCAGAATGAGTGGGTGGTTATTTAATTAGATTTATATGGGTTTTTTCACAGATTGACTATCATGTGACATTGACAGATACTGTCACACTATCCTTAGCTACACCTATCATTACCGAGGCTCAATCCGGTCGTTTTCAAGGAGTATTATGTTAACGAAAATGATATCCCCACCTTAAAAATCAATACTACATATTTGACTAACGTTATCTTATAGCACAAAACATGTGTGTATGTAATAAATACATTTGATGTGAACTCATAAAGTCTAAATGAAGACATTATACTTAGAGCTAAACTTGAGCCATATTTTTTTAATCAAACCAAACAGTAGGACTTTCTTAATATGTATTTAGTCCTTTTTGGAACAATCATATTTCTAGCTAGGGTGTCTAAAAAAATGAAAACAATATCAAAGGAAAGCTCCGACTCAACCCAGAAAAAAATAATAAGAGAAACGTAGGACGATGTTTTTAAAGACTCTTAACTTATATATCCAAAAATATAAATAAAAATTTGAATGATTTTCGTATAGCGGTGTTAGTACTTTACATTGTTTATATTACAAGACGGACTAGATCTACAATGAAGCCAAAAAAAAAATAAGCATACTTTCAGGGCATGAACGGATAACGTAACAAAAGGGGCATCAAGGAAATTTTCAATGGGAGAAATTTTACCAAAATCCATTTACTGCAAACGATGCATTGAAATCAAGATCTGCAAGGTAAAAACTACCACTGGGATCTACTTATTACATTACAATAAAAATACGATCTTATCAATAAATTTGAAATCCACAATAACAATAATATAAAGTTCTAACAGTTGTTAAATACAATTTGTGGAAGTATAACATGACAGAAACATCTTACTTTAAGTTTTTCTTTAATTACAACAGATGTATTCTATTTTATGGTTTATTACTTCTTTTTTTTTAAATAATTTATATGATTATTTTTAGCGCTCAGGACTTATCATGGTCTTGATTAAGGCCCCGATTGCAAACTTGATCTAGAATCAAGCACTTTCTGAGTGTGACAATTCTGGTCATTAATGGATATAATTGCAGATTTATATTCTGAAAGCGAAATGTCGCTGAGTTATGCGACACTTGGAGAATGGTGTTAAGAATTCAATTCAACTATCGGGTGAAACCCACAATTATGGACCAGATCATACTGAGCATGTTAAATGTGATAGCATAAAGAGACGTGCTATACAAATGACCATTATTATCATTATACAAAACAAATAGATAGTTATAATAATTTGATGTTAAGACGTTTAAATTAGATAGGTACGTATCTTAGACGCAGAGTTTATTATGCTGAAATTCTTGACGCATAGATCATGGCCTTCATTGGCCTAGTCATTAATTAGTATAATATTAACCTAACCCTTATTCGTTAGTGATATGGATAATAAAAATCATTATTTTTGGTGACCAATTGTTTCACTTTGAATTTGATTTTCAGTGCTAAAAGTAACTTAAGTCCACAATCATGGACTAAAAGTACTTAGCCAGAGTCCACAATCATGGACTAAAAGTACTTAGCCAGAGTCCACAATCATGGACTAAAAGTACTTAGCCAGAGTCCACAATCATGGACTAAAAGTACTTAGCCAGAGTCCACAATCATGGACTAAAAGTACTTAGCCAGAGTCCACAATCATGGACTAAAAGTACTTAGCCAGAGTCCACAATCATGGACTAAAAGTAGGTCTACTTAGCCAGAGTCCACAATCATGGACTAAAAGTAATTAGCCAGAGTCCACAATCATGGACTAAAAGTACTTAGCCAGAGTCCACAATCATGGACTAAAAGTACTTAGCCAGAGTCCACAATCATGGACTAAAAGTAGGTCTACTTAGCCAGAGTCCACAATCATGGACTAAAAGTACTTAGCCAGAGTCCACAATCATGGACTAAAAGTACTTAGCCAGAGTCCACAATCATGGACTAAAAGTACTTAGCCAGAGTCCACAATCATGGACTAAAAGTACTTAGCCAGAGTCCACAATCATGGACTAAAAGTACTTAGCCAGAGTCCACAATCATGGACTAAAAGTAGGTCTACTTAGCCAGAGTCCACAATCATGGACTAAAAGTACTTAGCCAGAGTCCACAATCATGGACTAAAAGTACTTAGCCAGAGTCCACAATCATGGACTAAAAGTACTTAGCCAGAGTCCACAATCATGGACTAAAAGTACTTAGCCAGAGTCCACAATCATGGACTAAAAGTACTTAGCCAGAGTCCACAATCATGGACTAAAAGTACTTAGCCAAAGTCCACAATCATGGACTAAAAGTACTTAGCCAGAGTCCACAATCATGGACTAAAAGTACTTAGCCAGAGTCCACAATCATGGACTAAAAGTACTTAGCCAGAGTCCACAATCATGGACTAAAAGTACTTAGCCAGAGTCCACAATCATGGACTAAAAGTACTTAGCCAGAGTCCACAATCATGGACTAAAAGTAGGTCTACTTAGCCAGAGTCCACAATCATGGACTAAAAGTACTTAGCCAGAGTCCACAATCATGGACTAAAAGTAGGTCTACTTAGCCAGAGTCCACAATCATGGACTAAAAGTACTTAGCCAGAGTCCACAATCATGGACTAAAAGTACTTAGCCAGAGTCCACAATCATTGACTAAAAGTACTTAGCCAGAGTCCACAATCATGGACTAAAAGTACTTAGCCAGAGTCCACAATCATGGACTAAAAGTACTTAGCCAGAGTCCACAATCATGGACTAAAAGTACTTAGCCAGAGTCCACAATCATGGACTAAAAGTACTTAGCCAGAGTCCACAATCATGGACTAAAAGTACTTAGCCAGAGTTCACAATCATGGACTAAAAGTACTTAGCCAGAGTCCACAATCATGGACTAAAAGTACTTAGCCAGAGTCCACAATAATGGACTAAAAGTACTTAGCCAGAGTCCATAATCAAATTGTAAAATCTAAACATAAAAATTCCAAACTGCTTCGATTTCTTAATTACTCCGTTTCAGCTCTAGCCTATACCGGCGAACAAAAATTGATGATGATTTTATTCCAGATTTCAAGACCACTGTCAATTAGTTTTCTAAATCGATTCTCTGGATAATTTTGTTAGAGTACTGCTTGTAGGCCTACTGTGGTCTTCATTTTTTTATTGTTTTTTTTTTCAAAATAAAGTGTACAAACTTGGTGATGACAAAAGTGACACTGTTTTATATAGGCCACCGGTAGGGCTATGGGTCACGGTAGCCGAGCGGGAGCGCGTTCGACTGGCGAGCCGAAGGTCCCGGGCTCGAATCCTGGTGCTAGGATTTTTTCCCGGGTCTGGAGGGTGTCCCTGAGTCTACCCAGCTCTGATGGGTACCTGACCTTAGTTGGGGTAAAGTAAAGGCGGCTGTGCATAGCGCTGGCCACACAATCACCTAGTATGCCGTGGCCACAGAAACTGGTGAACGCTGCATCATTGGGACCTATGGATCAATTCGGTCCGACGGGTACTTTACTTTTTACTTACCGGTAGGGTCGCCAGACACATGGATATTAAAAGGAGGACATCGAGAGACTAAAAGGAGGACATTGTGCTTCAATTGAATAGTTTCGTAATAAACCCGTAACCAGTATAATTTTATTAGTTTGGCACATTATTAGCAAAAGGTTGGCGACCCCTACAGTAGACCATTGTTAGAAATGACATTGGGTGGTGTGATGGTATAAAGATTTTAATGATTGAGTGCTGGATGGTTTCGGATTTATATCTCCATCAAAGCCCATACTTCGTCTCAACGAGTTCGCCCATCTCCGATATGTACCTGACATAGGCTTGCCAGACACATGGGTATTAAAAGGAGGACACCGAGAGACAAAAAGGAGGACATTATGCTTCAATTGAATAGTTCCCCAATAAAACCGTAATAAGTATAATTTTATTACAAGATCTGCCAATAAGTGCGTATTGGTAAACTGAACAAGAAACAGTTTTGTTAAATAACATAAATTCACTGTATGTTGAAAGGCAGCATGCATTTGGGCAACTTTGAAAAATAAACTATGCAGCTTATACACGGGAGTCTTTAAGAAAAGGGATCTTATCATTCGTGTACAAATGATCATTTGTTTATCAATTCTATTCTTAAGATGTTAATATCTATGTTTAATACTGTACGCCTTCAAAACATAAAATATTACAAAAAACGGACATTTTAAAGGTTTGTAGCTTTTTCCTGTCGGACGG